>JAQFVV010006241.1:1412169-2012169 GCA_028023455.1 Epiperipatus broadwayi | reverse complement strand
TCACATCATTCTAGTAATTTCTTAAAACATCTAACCTATAATCTCTGAATGTGGTAGGTCTTCTTTCCCTTATGTACCACCAATCCTTGGCATACTTCTTTTAATAATGGCTTGTTATGGCAACCTGTTCTGCATTGTTGGAAGAATAAAATAAAAATAATTATTTCAAAAATCTCCAAGTGTTCCCGCTGATTTTCACCAGGCTCTCCCTAGAAAATTTGTACTTGCACAAAGTGTGCAATACCAGATTGTCCCTTCTGACTGATTGGCTGAACTGGGTCTTCAAATAGTCTCAACAGAGGTTTGTCTTTTATTATGGTAACTGGTTGTGACTTCCCTTTGTTGATCTTCACTCTCTTCATGCTGTGGTATTTGTAGATCCTGAGTCCTTATGGATTTGGTGGTCCTCTGATGTCAGCCTTTTCCTGCCACTATGTGTTTGTTCCATACAGTTTTTATATGTTCTATTGCTTTTTCTAACTCCAATTTTGATTCTTTTTTGTGTTTTTTAAGTGCTTGTCTTATTTCTTCCATCAAGTTCTGCTTCAAGCTGTGCATCATAACTACCAATGTTTGATCCAATTTCTGACATCCTTGGTCCTAAATCCAAACTGCATAATAGCTGACTTGGTTCCTTGATTGTGATTTCTGGGCTAGGTGTTCACAGAGAATTTTATTTTACCTAATGCTTCTTGATCACATCTCACACTGCTATTGTCCTTCCTTTGTTCCATTTTTTTGGCATCTTCAATTTCATGTTTTTCACCATTCTCATTCTATTTGTCTGACAATCCATTGTTTTGTTATATTTTTAAAAAAAATATTGTTCTTTTTCTCTTTGTTAATGGGATATACACCTTCCTCCATAACCCCAGTCATTTCCTGCCTCTCATCATGCTCATTCTTTCCCATAAACTCTTTCTATACTTGTTCTATCTCCTTTATGATGCTACCTTGCCCTACTTTAATTTAGATGGCTATCTGGCATTATCCTATGTTGCTAACATATATTGTGTTAATTTTCAATCAAAAAAAAATTTATTACTGTCCTCTACATATGAACTCTTTTGCCATCTCAGCTTTTTGTCATTGGTTATTCCTTTGCACCTGATACAGATTCATGTATAATTTATTAATAGATAATCATCAATTAGCACATAATACCTGGAGAATGACTTTCTATATCACTTCCCAAGTTCAAATCATTGCTTACAATATCCTGTTACTTTGAAAAACCACCTGTTGGCAAATTTTTTAATAGTACCTGTAATACTGGACTTATGCCAATGGGATATGATCATTATTACATAAATAATCTTAACTCATATATATAATAATTAGTGAGACAATCTGCTTATATATCAATACACAATATTGTATACATATACATATGTTTGTTGTGGCAGTGCCGTAAGTGTCAGGTTTGTGATACAATTCAACTTATTATTACATAGAGATGAAAATTTTTATATCATCTACTCAGGGTGTGTGAAATATTCAAAAGCCACCACATTGTGCACCAAACCTGTGGGAAAAAACCTGTACTAGTCTGATTTGTATGTTCAGCTAGATTCTGAACAAACATACCTTAAACCCAATCATGCTCTAAAGACATATGTCCAGAGCACTCATGAATCCTGCCCTGTTTCCTTATTTTTTAGTATTTGTAATACTGGACTAATGCCAATGGGGTATGATCATTATTACATTATATTATTTAAGTCTTAACTCATATATCTAATAATTAGCGAGACAATCTGCTTATATATCAATACACAAGATTGAATACATGCGCATATGCCGTAAATGTCAGATTTGTGATACAATACAACTTACTATTAAATAGGGTGTAAAATATTCAAAAGCCACCACGTGCACCAAACCTGAACTAGATTTGTGCATATAACAGTTATATGGAGTAGGGGGTTATGTTTATTGCTATGGACATCCAGTTGATGATGATTTCATTACTTCTCTAATCCTGGTTGGCACAAAGAGATATCCTTTAAAGTCCATGCACTACATTTAATTTAATTTATTATTTCTTTAAAAAATTAGTTTATAGCAGGACAGTACATTAATGGTACTAAGTGACCAGAGTATTGATGATGGTCATAATGTTTTTAGAATTATTTGACTTATGTTAGTAGTTTGATGGAATAGCACTTGAGTATGTTCTACAAGATAATTATTGTTTGTATTCATGCCCTAGGTTTGGTGGTGGCTAAATAATTAGCCTGGTCTATATTAGATCACTTTCAAATCCAGTCACATGATTGACTATTAATTTATTTTTATTGTTGATAATTCATATGATTATTACTTTTGTGTAATGCTGGTGAACTTATAGTTAGTTCTGTGCTGATCTCTCATGTTCATTTCTTTTATATTTTGTTTATTTGGGGATGTTGGTGATTTCTCATCTCCTCATAATTCAGCACTAATGTGGTATACTATTACAAATGGCTGGGACCTTGCAATCTCAGATTTTCTTTTATTAAATCCATATTTTCTGTACAGTTACAATTATTGCCCAACTTGTGGTACCTTGTAAGCATACTATTTCCATACTGTTACAACATATTGTACCAGTCAAAATTGTATGCTTACACAACAAAACCAATAGCCAAGCAACAGTATCTCGAATCCGATCATGCTTGAAATGTACAGGTCAGGAGCAGTCATGGATTCTAACCTATTGCCTATTCTTTAAGTCTATGACCCTATGAACAACTGTCCTGGTGATACAGCATGATTATCTTAAATCTTGGCCTGGAAACACAGCAATAGAGCATGAGTTTGAAAATGATGGTGATAATCATGATGAAGAGTAACCCAGGAATTACATTTATTAAAGTTATATTTATTAATGTAAAATTATTAACTAAAACACAGGATGTACATTTTATATATAAATTTAATATAACATAACAAGAAACACATATGTATAGTATAGAAATATTTCACACCTGCCAGTTAAATTCTTTGTTTACAAAGTTTGGGATTTATTATTATGAAATCCCATTTTGCAAATTACTTATTACACACAGTTACATTGAGGGATTTATAGCTTATGCGGTTGAATATGTGAATTTCAAGATATTTAGATAGATTGCACTAGTGGATGTCGTGACCATTTTGAATTATATATTACATAGTCTGTGCTTTACATTTTAGCAATAAATGGTTTGGTAATCAACAGTTGATTACACAATTTCAGTCACTTATTTACAATACAGAAAGTTAATATATTTTCAATGACATTATTTAAAAATAACATCTTTAGCATATTTACATGAGAACAAGCAATGTGTTACATCTCTGACACTTGTAATATATCATGGAATACAAAATCTTTAGAATATTTACATGAGATAATGCTTTACATCCTTTTGAATATTTACATGAGATAATGCTTTACATCCTTTTGAAGCTATATTATATAGCATGGAGTAACAAAATCTTTACGTAAAGGACAGATAATAATTTGTGTTTATTTAATGCATTGTTATCTATTACAGAAATAATATTTACATATATTTAGCTATCATAGAAATAACACTTATGTATGGATTCATTTATTATTTAGAAAAAGGAGAACAGCATGAATGGAACTTCCATGCTTATGTCTTACTGATTATTTATGTGATGACTCATTATTATGGACACATCATTGAGACTTATGGTCAAACAGGTGATATTTAAAAAAAGGAGAACAGCATGAATGGAACTTCCACGCTTATATCTTACTAACTGATTATTTATGTGATGACTTAATATTATGGACACATCATTGAGACTTATGGTCAAACAGGTGATACAATATTAGTAATGAAAGTGGCAGTACTGGCGTAACATCAAAAGGGAGATGGCTCATTTGGACAATTAAATACTTCATCATTTGTTTTTTAACTTGGATAAAATTTTGGTATGTTTGCATATTTTAGCGGAACAATACCGAATGGAGAGGTTGGGCTTCAAGACTTGGTGCCAGCATATGGTCTCCTGCAGAGCTATCAGTCAACAAACCCATTTCCACAGGGAATAGCTTTTACCCCTGATTATGAATGATTATGAAGAACAGTAGGTGTGGGTGGCTTTGAACTAATGAAGTTCCCGAATGATAAAGCATAATATATAAATATCATAATAAAACAAGTAAAGTATGCCAGTAACCCTATAACCTGAATAATACAATCCATAGATTACAGTTTAAAGCCTAAAATGGTTTAACCTCTGCACAATGATCTGTTGGAATAATGAATCATCCAGAAAAATTATAACTGATAAATATTTACATATTTCTTGTATTAAATTAATATATGATTGATAGTTGATTTGGATTCCCATATACATATTAAAATAATATATTCAACTCTCCAGGAAATGGCAGGAGGTGATGCTGTTCACAATTATAAAGTTCATGATCTTTTAATACTAAGTAGCAATATCAATAAATAACATCCATGAATAAAATATTTAAATAAAACTCAACCTGGCGAGAGATTTCCACCAAAATAAGTAATAACTTTAATTACTGATTTTAGATGAAGCCCCCACTTCTCCCCAGATTAAGCAAATAATAACCCCTTTTCAAACTCACGAGGTTGGGTTGTATTGGCATATTTAACAAATAAATCATATATATATATATATATATAAAACAGAATAAGATAACTATTAAATAGAGCCGCACAAAGCTATATAATTAGATTTTTGCGTGAAATGGATGATATTGGGTTAGAGAATTAGTAAGCACACTTAAAAGAAAATGGTACACTGATATAAAAGTTAAATATAAAAGCTTTGTTAAATATTATTTAAAATTACAATGGGGATTTACATATTAAGGCAACTCTATGCAGTTGTAGGATATATCTAGATCTTATGGATGGCATTCATGGACAGGTCTACTTCTCTGGCACTTTCTCATGTTACAAACAGGGAGAAATATGGAGCAATCAGCTTCGAAGTTGGCACTCAATTGGTCATCTTGCATGGTGGGACAAATGAAAGAAGCATTACAGCAGCAAGAAGCAGATGGCCTCTGAGAGATCTGGGGAAAGATGCTTGGCTTCCCTCTACTTGCTGCACATTTCAGGATCTATTTGATGTGACTTAGATTGAACTTTCTCCTAAAATTTTACTAACTTTCTTTTGTCTTTGACCCCTTTTTATGTCTTTCCTTAATCCTTTTAGGAATATATTTTTTTTATTTGAATTGCGGCGAGCCCAGTAATATATTATTTAACTATACATAAGTTTTTGGTTAATGTAGATATAAAAAGCTGATAAGGCCTGAGATACTTTTTTAAAATATATTTTAGCTTTTGAAATAATTTGCAGATAGAAATAAACAAAGAAATTCATTAGCAGTTTAATTAATATTTATATATCTTTTTTAAAATTATATTAGCAAAATAATTTGAAATTAAATAATGGATTACTTTCGCTTAGTAATGACCTCTTAAGAGTATCTCGAATCTTCTAAGCGCATTATATATATAATAAATATAATTATTTTTTATATAAAAACACATATAATTTTCATCAAAAATCTTAATAAGATTATATAATAAATATGATTAACAATAAATATGATTAACTGTATATATAAAAAACAATACGTATTAAAATAATTTTTTTAATTGTTATAAATAAAGTATGTGTGTCACATACGTACAATGAATGTTGCATTTGTAATCCCATAGATGGTTAGCATGGATGGTTAAACATGATGCTTGATGTGATTAGACATTAACTGCTTCAATACACACACACACATATATATATATTGTAACAGTCAAGATTGTGTAATCAATCAACAAGACTGGCCAAGCAGGGACTCTCCACCAGCAGACATAGGGCTACCCCATGCTCCTAATTTAAACACCTACCTAGGCTTCCTGGTCTCAACTACATAACTAACATCCTTGATGTCACATAGCTTCCCTTTGGGTTCGAATATGGACTCTTTTCTCAGGGGTCTTCATAACTTGCAACCTTACCATACACTAACTCATTAAGGCCCTACATTAATTTATTTACCTTATGGTTATTGACATGATTTTTTAATTTGATTATTTCTATAATACTACAAAGTGAAATACTATATCAGTCATGTACAAAACCATGAATGCATTTTGTTTTGGCAATTGAATAACTTTACTGGATTATATATAATAATTACTTAATAATTCGGACTCATAATGATGACATAAATTTAATTAAGAATTATAATATAAGTTTTACTACAAAAACTAAAACAAGGAATAGAGTAGCTTACAAATTATTGGATTAAAATAATCTACTGGCTTTTACATAATATTACAGAAGGTGGTGGTGGCTTTTAGTAATAATTTGGGCCCTACTTAATTTGTACTGGAGGTATGAGAAGCTATCTGCCCATTATAGGTTTGGATCTAACAATTTATTACTTAATTATTTTGTTTAATGGGACAATTGTGGACAGGTTTGATTTAAGGCTACCCAGTGTTGCTGATGAGTGCAGGTAAAGGCTACACAGATAAACATTACTTAGACATTGTGGCACTACCCTATGTAAGTGCTGTCAATGGTAAACAAATGTAAGGATGATTGACTTAGCGATCTGATGTCATGGTTCACAACTAAGGATGGATATTCCTGGCTTCAGGGGTGCTCTTGCTTCTGACCGAGGGTGCATACTAATAAAGAAGATGTAATAAATCTAGGATTTGTAGTGGTGATAAGTCTTCAACTCCATTACACAACCTAGACTGGCACTAATACTTGATTAGGAACATGGGCATGCAAGAAGAAGTATAGCATGCACTTGTTGCCATGACTATATGAAGATGAACACCATGCAGTAAATAGAGGTAATGAGTTCAATAATAATGTGACCATTGCAGTACATATGATGGGGCAGGAATGCAATATACAGAAAGATAAATGATAAATTATTAAATCTTTCACCTACACTAATAATAAACATTATGAAATTTATTTTATATGATAAATGAGCATCCCTAGTTAATTATGTATGATTGTCTTGTAGCTAGAACATATTCATAATAACTATTTTTAATCATCTTAAACTTGGAAATCTAATAATATAATATTTAAAGTACAGGGAGGATTAATTACCTCTAATATAGACTGATAGCACAATTCATTACTTCTTACATTGCCTGAACATGAATTGCAGTTTAATTTACATATATATTCTACTGTGTTGATAAGCAATGCAATACGTATATCTTGATAACTTTATTAATATTACTTTCACATAATGGAATCTTGAATTATATAAATATAATAGCCTTAATATTAATTTTCATTACATAGGATCATTTTAACAAAATAGAATTATTAACCTTAGAGGCACATGAAGTAAAACTTAAAGAGAATTAATACATTGTTTTATTACAAATATCTTGAATTATAAATTAATTTCTAGCACATGAATGGGATTATATTTATAGAGAACAGCACGATAAACAAAAAAAGCTTTATATAATTAATTGAATGGGAATACGCTCGCCAACCTTCACTAATTCTTTTGAATTGACAAATAACCTTACTTGACATAATGGGGGGGAGGGCTAAGAGTAAGAAAAGAAACAAAAAAATCAATTTAGATACATATTATTATTACTTTAAAATTGTTTAGCTTTAAATTTAGCATCTTCTTGACCCACTCCATCCCTTGGGGCTTTGAAAGCAGAGAAGCATAAACACATTTAATAATTTAAAAGTTAATTCCCTCCATCATTCAAGGTAACACAAATAAAAATGCAGAATAGATTTCTAATTTGCTAAAATAATTAAAACCAGTAGATTTAACATCAATGATAAATATTATATATAATTTACTAAGTTAAGACTAGCTAAAGAAATATATTAAAAGGAATTGTACAGTTAAAAAACTTTAGCATGATGGTAATGACTTTTGGGATTTCTTCTGTGCAGATAGATATATGGATTCATGGTCTTAGGACTTGCATGGAGATGATAGGATGTGTATGGATCTTAATCATGTTGATGGAACTTTTCTGGATGCCAAACATCACCAATGACTATGGAGAAACCAATGCTCATCTACTCACTCATATGGCAGGTACTTTTAATGTTTTTTCTTTTTCTTCACAAATAACAAAAAAAGTAATAAACAGAATCTTAAGCAGGATAACTAATTAGAAATATTACACCAAATATATATAAGACCTTGTACAAAATATAAGATTTTCTTTTTAATAGGATCTTGGGCCAAATATACAATTCTTTTCCTTTCTTTTTACAATGCTCCATTCTATGCTTATACATCTACTTTTATGTCTGGGGTCCATTTTTTAATTCTTAATGGATTTAGGCCTGTTTTGCTTTTAATTGACATTACATTAGTTATCTACTTTCTCATACTTTGTATGCAGCCAAATTGGTTTCCTTTTCATTGTCTTTTACTTTCGTTTAACACCTTAAAATATGTATAGACTCTGAAGGTGTTCAATTGTAACTATTACAGCTGATTGTATCTATAGATAGGGAAATATAGCACTTAACTCTCTCCTGTAATGGCTTCCTACCTTTCTCTCATTGTATGCAATATATTAATATTTCTTTACTTAATTGATTATGCTTTTAACATGATCCTTTTTTTTCTTAAAATAATATAGCATGACTTAAAACAATCAGCTTTTAACTTTAAAATGTAAAATTATATCATATTACTAATGTGTGTGGATATTGAGAAATAAATGATATATGATGGGAAATAGGCTATAATTCAAACAAACATGTAGCTAGCGCATGCAGATATGCACTGCTTCAATATATGTATTGAACAAATATAAATGAGTCTTTAATTAAGTTAATATTCAAATTATATTCTAACTTTAATACCAAATTGAGTGTTGTAATTATGTTTAAAAATTACATTGTTATATTTTATCAGGTATCCACTAGTTTCTAGGCTGCTAACAAGTACAGAAATATATATCTAACAAAAATTAGTTGATTTTTTTCATCAAGGATTACAATTTAAAATGACTTGGATCAATGGATGATTGCTGGTTCTGCACCAAAATGATCTAAAAGATCATTTGCATTTATTCATGTTTCCAGAATAGGTGCAGTTTTGAATTGCCGAATATTTTAAATGAAAAGGTGAGATGTGCAATTAAATCTATGAAAATTAAGAAAGCTTTAGGAACTGAGGGATATATTATTGATATTTTAAATGAAGAAACTGATGAGAAACCTTTTTTCAAATATTTAATTAACATAGTTGTGTCATGTGATTGGAAGAATGCAGTAGCAATATTAATATTTGCGGAGGATAATAAAGATGATATTAAAAGTTATTAGAACTAGCAATCTCCTATCTGTTCTATGCAAAATCTTTAACAAGATAATTAAAACTTTTTCTACAGTGAGCATTGGATTCTAACCAACCTAAGGAAGTTGTTTTCACCATAGTAGATCACATCCAAATATTTAAGTGAAATTATAAAAAGCACCAATGTTTATGTATTGGCATTATGCTTTGGAGTTTTAGATTATGAAACGACATTTAATTCAATATGCACTTCCACAGTAATTAAAGCTTTGAATCATCATGATTTAGCTTCGTGATAATGACATATTCTGAAGCTTATTTATCAAACTGCAACAGCAATAATTAAATTACATGGTAACGTGAATGGAATTAACATAGATAAGATTATATGACAGAGTTTCTCGATTCTGGGAAGACTTTGTAGGGCAATCATCTGAGAAGTATAGTGTAATTTATAGCAGGAATGTAAAAAGAGAATAAAAATGGACAGACTTATTTTAACTCATCCACATTTTGAAGATGATATTGTAATTTTACAAATAATGATTCAGAGCTTTGAGAAATGTTTCATGAGATATCGTATAAAATTAAGAATGAAGAATTAAAAAGACAGGTCAAAGCAATCTTCAATGATTTTTTTCAGAAGTCAATAAAGATTTATAATCATGAAGTAAATGACTTAACAATTACAAATATGTTGATCATATTATTAATACAGATGGATAAAATTAATCATAGTCTTAAACTTGGGTGAGTGCTTTTGATGAAAATAATAATAATAGTTTAGTATGTGCTTTATGCTCATTGAATCCCTTGGGGAAGCCACCCAACTATTATTGAAAATACTAAGTGATAAATAAAAAAGGTAATGGGAGTATGGATTTTGTTGATTTTCTGTTTACAAACAAAAATACAGAAAAAATATGTGTTAAGTATAATGTTTTTGGGCCAAAATTAAATAAAAATATTGTGTGTTTTATGTACTTTTGTAAAAATAATATTACATTTGGCAGATGTTAAAAAAATTTTAGAAAGAAAAAAAAAACAATTGTTGAGTGAAATTATAAAATTTGAATGTACAACTAGATTTATATTTTTAAACAACAATTGAAATATAGGTAGAAATGTAATGAAATAATTTTTTATTTATTAAAAAAAAAGAATAGCAACTACAAATAAATGAACATTTCACTGAACAGAGTAACCTTCATAAATGACTTCAAGAAAGACTATAAAATGTTTTGTATTGCTTCCATATTTTCCAGTGAGAACGTCATAGCTCCTGAGATTTGCTCTCATTCTGTAGAAATATCATAAGAGATTACATCAATGGGATGAATTGATGATGAATTTAAACTCTATGAAAAGTTTATGTAGATGGAGGAATCACTGCCAAATCCTGCTGAAAATATTGATCAGTAAAGTGTATGTTTTCTATCATTTAGAGATACAAACAAACTGATTTTTGGATTTGTTTGTCCAAATAAAAATCAAGAAAATGTCTCTGCAGAATATTCATTCTAATTATTGGCACTGCTGATGGGAGTAACAACTGTTTGCTAGTTTTCCCTTATCCTTCTTGTTTTTTGTTCCAAGAAAAATCATCCTCAATTAGTTTGTTACAATTGTATAATCTTTCACATTATGATTTTGATTGTTCTCATTATTAAGTTAAATTTTTAACACAGTGGGAAATAAAAATTCTAAATAAATAAATAAATGATAGCTGAAAACCCTCAATCATTTTGCCATACGAGTACTCACATGAAGATTAGATTGATAAATATTATTGTTGATGTTTAATTACATGTTTTACAAAGAAATTGAGAAAAAAAAACAAGAAAAATGATTTTAAAAACCTACAGTTTTGTTACTAACATTTATTCTGTAAAATTTTACAGTAACATTTGATTTAGCATCCGCCATTATTATTATTTTTTGTTAAAGTACACATAACATGCACATTATTATTTATATTAATATTTGGAAACCCAATTCAAAAAATCACACCCTTCCATAAATATTTTGGTAACAAATGTGAAAAAGATGTGGAAAATGCTGAATTAGTTATTTGCTACTTTCAGTACTGGTTCAGTAGTGGTCGATGATTTCCCCATTACATGTAAAAAAGGCATAGAGTGTGTGCTAACTAAATCAAGGAATTAAAAAATAATCATATGTGCTTGATATAGAGGATTATTAATAAATGTATTTACCCATTTCTTAAATATGGATCTTAGATTTGGTCAGTTAATAGAAGATAAACACAAGGTTTTTGTACCTCTCAACAAAATATGGCAAGTTGTATATTAGAAGTAACAAGAAGAATGACAGAGAAAAGAGGTAGCAAGAATAATAATGATAAGGTTAAAAAATTGAAATGAAGCTGGTTTGTGTATCTATAACAGTTAATAATAGATGGATAGTTGAAGTTTTAAATTGGATTCAAAAGATTATGAAATATCTAGATAGAGATCTTGTGTGAGATCATTGAATGAAATAAGAAAGTTTGATGATGCGATGTAGAGAAAAGATCCAATTTATATGTCAAGTGAATTAATATAGGAGAGACTTTTAATAAAAAGATCATGGTTGAAACTGATGATCACGATGTAATTTATTTGAATTAATATACATATACAAAATACTAACATTCAATTTGAATTTTGACTTTTATTAAATACAGCAATTTTTTTAAAAAAATTTAAAATTACAGTAATGAAGTAGTTTAAAAGTTTTTAAAGTTTCTCAGTTGTTTTGTAGTTGTTCAAAATATGGGAAGGAGGGGGAGGGGCGACATTTTTATATATATAAAAAAAATCAAAACAATAAATATCAAAATTATAATCAAACTAATGTAGTCAATATCAGTATTAAAAAAACATTTTCTCTAGGGATTTTAAACTTATATATATATATAGAATCATTAAAACCGCTCATAAAGAAAATAAGTTCTTAAACGTTATTTTTAATAAATGCAAAAATCACAGTATAAACACGGTATAAAATCAATGGACAGTAAATTGATGAAAAACGAAAACTTCTTAATCTTGTTTCTTTCCTCTTTTTTTTTTTTTTTTATAGAGGTCAGCATCTTGATTGTAAAAATCCAAAATATTATAAAATTGGGATTGAACAGAGATGGCAGCACTGTTTCATTGTCAGCTGGGAAATACCGATATATTGAAAGTCTTTTATAATACTTTTGCAAATTATTTAAAGAGAATTGCAAATAACATTTTTATTATCATAACTAAATATTCAATTTTAAAATGCATCCCAGTTGTATGTAGAAATACTGCATGTTAATTTGCACTTAAAACCTGAAGTTCAGAAAATCTTTCAATCCATTAGTTAGAATTTAAGATTGTTCTAAAAGACATTCACTGTTTTAATTGGTATTAAACACGTAATTTCTATGTGGAGTAGTGTGAAAACTAAAAATAAAAAATATTGATTTAAATATTATTCCGTTTTCCATTCTATAGTGTTCTACCTAAGAAACGTTACCCATTAGGCCTGCATTTTGCCCATACCTCTTCTATGTACATATTTAATGGATAAGGCCCTATACATAAAGGATCAGAATGAATTGAAATCAAGGATCTTTATGCTTTGGTGGACAGACTTCAATCTCCTCAAACTCTTAAGTCATCCATATCATTGAAAATCTGAAGATATTACACCTTAGGCCTCCATCCTACCCATCCCTCTTCTATGTATTTAATGGATAAGGTTCTATAAATGAGGGATCAGAGTGACTTGAAGTCAACATGGGCATAACAATAATATTGGCATCAGCATAGGATTTGGGCTTTCAGATTTTCAATTGTATGGATGGCTGAAGAGATGTAGGTTGGAGTAGATTTGAGCCTGTCTGTTGAAGTAATGAAGATTTGCTATCAGTATGGACTGAGCACTGATTGTATGTATGTGTGGCAGGTGATAATCTGGATGAACTGATGAGTGCTGTTTTACCATGAAATACCTATATTGGTGATTATTTATCATTTCTACATGTGTGTGTGTGTGTGGTCAGTGTATCAGTGATGTGAGATAGTGTGGATAGTTGAAGGATGCTTGAATATCTGAGTTCAAATCTTCTATATTTACAATTTAAAAGATTGTAATTTTCTGTACATGGTGCAAATTATTCAATGTATGTGTAAGTCTTTACATGTGAAACAAACCAATCATGATTTTTAAATAATGAAAGGCATATCATCTTGCAAATGGCGAATGTATTAAGTCAATAAGATGTTTCATAAGAATATGAATAACTATAGAGGCATATGCATAGATTAAAATTTTTAACATAATTACATATCAGTATTTTGAAATTCATTTATTAATTATGAAGGACTGCTAGCCTAAATGCTGCCAAGTCTGAATATGTCTGGAATGAATAAAATATATAATATGGGAGTTCTTGCAAAGGTTGCATGTAATATAAAAACAAATCTTGAGGTGAGATATTGTTTAATAAAAATACAATCTTGAAGGAAGTTGAAAAATAAGTTTAAAAAGGATTATGGTGCATAATTTTTGTAGATCATTATAAAAGATATCTGACAGTAAATTAATATTATATTTAACCACTCAATTAGAGCAGCCTACTGAAAAAAAAAGGCTAATCTTTAGAAAAAGTTCTTCGAACATAATACTTTTAACAAGTTAATTAATATCAATGCAGCACAAATTTGTTAATTTATGATGAAAGATGAAAATTGTTTGGAAAATATTAAGTTCATACTGATTCATGGATTCAAATTTATGATTGAACAATGAGTTTATCATGTCCATTATAATGTTCATCAAATGCATGTATGGAGTACAATTAGCAAGAAGATCACCAAAGATGAAATTATAATAGGATAAAGAATTAATTTTTTTTAAAAAATTTATCATTAAACTTATTAAGCAGAAATTTATTCAATTTATGATTTAATTCTACCTGTTTGAGAGGTTGAGATAACTTTGATATTTAACTGAATTATTATGCTTATAGATAGCTGCATCAACAATGACTTGTTAGGCTGAAAAGTACTGAATTAAAAAATATATGTTAAATACAAGAAGAATGTTCATAAAATTTTTAAAGATTGATAAGAAGTAATCAGAAAAAATATAGTGTAAGCAGTGAAATTTGGGTGAGACAGAAAAATAACCTTCTATGATATTTTATTTACTGGTGTAAGTTAGACTTTATAAAAATTAAACTCTTATGACTTGTTTCATTTACTTGATCAGAAATCTAAAGAGATTGCAAATAATACTGGTACAAGTAGAAAAACCTGGAAAATATTATCATTAAATAGAAATGAATCACATAGATCCATATATTTCCTTGACTGAATAATTATATTGGTAAAATAACTGCAAATTGTAAATATGTAATATGGCTGCCATAGGAAAAATGGATATAGGTAGTGAAACGGTCATATCTGTACACTCATGCAACAAAATCCAGAGTTCTGGCAAACTATACCAAGGCTGATTTACCCTATGACTTACTACCCTATGAATGACAAATATGAGGCTACACTCAGAGTTCCTTAATTCGTGTGCTGGCAGTTGCAAAGGGTGAAACATGAGACTCGGGAATAAATGACTCAATTACTATATAAATAACTAAACACACATACTTATGGCCATTGAGATAATGCATACATGGACTTAAACTAACATGATAATTTAAAATATTAGTAATGAGCTATTAATAAGACATTGAACGTGAATACATTTTATATATATTTATTTAAAAAAATCAATACTAACAATATGGCAATAGTTAGGAGGTTATATAGCAGGTGCATAATGATGAGTGGATGGGTACAAAATCTCATCTCTACACTTTATACATTTTTATCAATTAATTATTGGCACTCTATTAATTTGGTTATCTACGGTTAATAGGCCTGACTTATGCTATGTCATAACAAGGTTTTCCAATGTTAAACATTCAAGAATGATCATTAATATTATATAATGAGCAATAAGTGTGCTCTCTATGTAGATCATATATATAAAAATAAATCATAGATATAATAAAATATCTTTACTAACAACAAAATGATATATAACAATAGCTGTAATATAGTCATATAATCATCACAAATAAAACATAAAAAAGCTCTTCGGCAAATTTTAAATTTTTGCCCTTTTCAATATGGCTTAATAACAAAAATAACCTATACTGCATACATAGTGACATCTACCGGCTCTATATAAAATTAACACAAGCCTATAATTACATTTAGATATCTTTATAACAGCACATATTATACAACCGTCCATTCATTTTTCATTATCCAATTATTTGTTAAATTAATTGATGTTTTATAAATGTTCATACAATTATTTCTGTTATAATTAATGTAATTGGTTTCATATATTTTTCTTCTATTAATTTCTTTAATATAATTTAATGGACTTATATTCTTAACACTATCTATTCTATGTCCATATTTTATCTGTCATTATATGTTCATTACTTAAAATATGGACATAGAATAGATTGTGTTAAGAATATAAGTCCATTAAGTTATATTAAAGAATTTAATAGAAGAAAAATATATGAAACCAATTACATTAATTATAACAGAAATAACTGTATGAACATTTATAAAACATCAATTAATTTAACAAATAATTGGATAATGAAAAATGAATGGATGGTTGTATAATATGTGTTGTTATAAAGATATTTAAATGTAATTATGGGCCTGTGTTAATTTTATATAGAGCCAGTAGATGTCACTATGTATGCAGTATAGGTTATTTTTGTAATTAAGCCATATTGAAAAGGGCAAAAATTTAAAATTTTCCGAAAAGAGCTTTTTTATGTTTTATTTGTGATGATTATATGACTATATTACAGCTATTGTTATATATCATTTTGTTGTTAGTAAAGATATTTTATTATATCTATGATTTATTTTTAATTTGAATAAGCAACATAAAGGATTTATTTCTTGTATTTTAGATCATATATATAAACTAGATCTGGAGTTCATATCAATGCTGAACTGAATAATACCAAGGGGAACGAACTGGCACTTTGTAGCAAAGCTTCTGGGACTACGGTGCTTCAAAACTCAATAATGGTTGTGACTCGAATGTGCAATTACTCATAAGATTCAGTATCAAGTACTAAGTTCCTGTGGACTATACGACTTGTGATTGGAGCAGTTTATACAACAATCTTGACCCTCATGTTCCAGTTCTAAAATAAGATAATGGGGTGGCCCTTAAAATCTAAGCCCATTTTAAAAAGAAAGCTGCCCAAACTAAGAGTAATGGTGTGACCCTTACACAAAAGCCCATTCTAATATAGAAATACATATAGCAATGTGTAATGCACAGATGTGCTTCATAAAGACACATTCTCAACACTTTCTAAAATATAAACATTAAAATTAATCAAGCGCTAAGTCTTTAGTTTCAATCTGTGAAACTACCGTACACCCATTGAAACAGTAAGATTTGTTTCGAATCTTAAGTTTCACCTTTTTCTGTCATCTCTCACTGACCGGTCTATCCCGCCCAAATTTAAACTTTTTGATATCGAATTGTGTGTGTGTAGCAATATTTAAATGTATAAATATATGTAGAATTCAGCATAAACATGCACACATTTCGATCTCACATTAAACGCAATAAATAGGGATAAAATAATATAATTTAGATTTCTTTTAGTTATATAATTTTGTATAATTTTAATCATTTATTTTGGATTATAAAGTTCGTATTTATTGCTTTGTTTAAATTTCGTTTAATAATAATTCTAAAAAAATCTGATGTAATATTTAATTAAAAGTTAAAATAATCTTATGTTCCCTTTTTGTCTTTGAAATTTAAAAGCATCGGTCAGTGATAGATAATAGATTAATTAAAGAAAAATTCCCCAAAATATAATTAGTAAATGTAAAATGTAAACAATAGAACGGCAGCTTTCTTTAATTAAAAACCAACAAAATGCATTGATTATCCTCAGGGCAGATTAAGTAGAACCTAAAAATATCTTAACAAAAATGTGAAAGATCAAGATAAAAAAAGAGGCCATCTTAGACTTGCTGGAGACATTCACTTAAACTTTAGCTTTGCTCTCGATCACTGAGAGTCTCCAAAAATAATAAAAATAATTTGTTCCTGCCAAGGTATGACCGAGTAAAGCACCTAGATTATTCTCCATCGGGAGATGGCCTATCGGATGCCGAACTTTCCATTGCCCGTCATAAATTCACCATGAAGATCTGCTGCCTGAAATAAATGAGAAAGCTGCTGCTGCTGTGAAAGTAAAATGAAATATCTAAATACAAGAAAGAATTGCCACTCATGAACTATTTGCTACTAAACCAATGGACTCGGAAAACTTCTTATAAAACAGGTACCTGTCTGTGTTCAAACTCTAGAGTACTCTAATAATATGCTATAGCTCTTCTTCATACTACTTATCTAAATTATAAAATGTAAAAACTACCATATGTATAACTAAAACTGAATAATTAACTTAATGTGTAAATTTCTCTAATAATCTAGCTTACCTCACTCTAGCTTTCTTGGGTGCGTATTTCTATAATCTACATTTTTATCTATAGTTATTATTTAATTATTGCATGCTCATAATTGTCTCAAATTTCAAAGTTTAAATCTATGATCGCTTAAAACAATGAATGCGTGTCAAATTTTCATTAATATTTACTTTCCTTAATAACTTCACTTTCATATAAATCGACACGCATTCAGTGCATCATTATTGTAATGCAGGGTCTACTACTTCGCAAATGGCTGGCATATTAGTTGTAATAACTCCCAGTTTATATATATTTTGTATTTATTAAATTTAATGAATAATTCTAGAAAATCCCATTTCTTTGAGAGTCGCCAGAGTTCTTGAGTAAATGTTGGTAATGTAGGGCCAAGTCAGAAATCTATTTAAATCTCATCATAACCGTTTATACTTATACATGTGTTACGTTTTAAAGACGCGATGATCTATTCCGCCGTAAATATTCCGGATTCTCCAGGGTTGAAATTAACCCCAGTCGTCCTACACAAGCGGACCTAATAAATGCTCCCGTAGGATTTGACCTGTCATGCAGCCAGCTGGCAAATTGCGACACGTACCGCTTGTCCCTGGTTATGCTTATGTGACACCTTACTTCGTCGGGCCGAGGCAGAGACCAGCCCGACATTCTTATAAACCCATTCGCGGCATTGCAGTTTCAATATACTGCCATTCCATATCGCCTTTCTAAAGCGTACCACGTGTTCCTTTACTTAGTTTTATTATTCTAAACATATCACTCCGCCTCTGCATTATCTGCATAATTCACTCTCAAATAAATGTTTGCCCTTAGTTATAAATAAATATTTTAATTAAATAAATATATGTCTGCCATTACTCTTATAACCCATACTTTAGACTCTTGCATTGCAAAGGTATAAATCCCTCCAGGCATGCATTAGAAATACTCACTCGAGAATTTTAGGTAGCTAGATTACGCCTTCAAATAAATGTATTCCTTTTGTAAACATTACAGTATCGGAAATACCGCTACTGAAATCCTCAATATAAAATAATGTCTAAATAAATAAATGTATTCTTTAAAATATAATCATGTCGCAAATCCCGCTACTGAAGCTGTTAGTCCATAAAATATTATTAGATTGTTTTATTAAAATGTATTAATAAATAATTTTAAACTATATGTCTGCAGTTACGTTTCATTTATTCGATACCCATTCTATATAATATTTCCTCGATTATGTAAATATGAATGTTTAATTAATATTAGTTTGGTTATTGGCTAACTCGAGAATAAAATCATGAGTCTCTTGCATATCCCTGACCACCATGCCTAAGGAAATATTTACTAATGTCGCATCAGATGCGTTGTTTCGTGGATTGTATTGTGGAACCGATAAACTATGTTTGAACTCAGTACCATGGGTGGCTTCGCTACTCGATGGTGCTGCTGTTCTGTATGGTGGTCAAATTCTGCACTATGTTTACGAGTCACACGTTTTCTGACCGTTACACCATTTGTAAATTAGCATACTTAAACATGCTAAAATGGGTTAATTAAATTATCTAGGTTACAGTTAAATCTACATAGTTTATGATAATAAACTAAGAAAGAATAAGCATATTTAGGACTTATCTAGTTACTTACAATATGCTTCAATATCATTCCTGCTATTATTTAACTAAATGCAATCATTTAGCATGCAAACCTGAATTATACTAAGCTAAACATAGTAACTCAACATATATCAAAGTAGATTTTAGACCGGAGATTTATTTATGTGCTAAAAAGCAACTTAAGATTATCTGAGAGAATCTAATTATCTCTCTACTGTTATAATATTTAATAATCTCTGCTCTGACAGATGGCATAGCATAATTAATGAAATATCAAATAAACAAAGTAAGGAAGGCATATATGCAGATTGGATAGGTTAAAAATAATAACTAAAATAGTTATCATGATTAACAGAAAGATTATTAGTTAACATTTTAATTAGGTAATATTTTACATTATTATTTTTAAATAAGGTTACATTAAGATATTTAAATCAGTAAGTCAAATTCATTACAGAGTTTTAATTATTAACAATAATTTTAACTTAACAGTATGTACACATTTATAGAAAAGCTAGCTTTAGACAATTATAGAAATGATTTATTAAAACTTAGTTTAAGGGCTCTGCGGAAGATTAATTACCAATCATCTTGCTGAGATGGCTAAATGACAAGGCACTAACATTCACTGATGGGATGCTTCATTTTTGGTGACTTCAGTAGGTTGCTATATTGAACTCCTTCCATCTCCTAGACCAATTCATGAGGAAGAAGGCATGATAGGCCTTCTAGCCTTGGGTTTTCATAAATTTTGGCATAGGGCCTGGCTGCATTTGATCACAATTAAAGAGTGTGCCACCTCGCAAGCAATTAAAGTTGTTTACAGCTTTTAATTTTTAATGGTGCACATAAATTTTAGCAAAGACAAAGATTGAGTTGTAGATATTGACAAACAGGATCGAGTTAATGATTTTGTCTTTGTTTTTAACATTATTTTTAAAACAGCTTTAATTTTGGTTCTCAGTTTAGCATTTAATTAGTGAGAAGTATTTCTGAGAATTCTATAATCTTTGATTTTTTTTGTTAAAAGAGATTTAAGCTGTCAACTCCTCTGAATTTAAAAATTATATGTGAATACCAATGATTCTGTAAATTAAATAACTTAAAAATAATTTAGAAAGAATTTAGAAAAATCTGTAATGTTTACTAAATCTATGACCTTACAGTTTCTTTTGTATATATACATAGGTGTGCTCCCACACATACACTGATGTTCACAATTTAAATTAATTTTATTAATTTTAAAATTATAAATGTGTATACATCATATGCATACAACCATTAACATAAATAACTTAGATGTGTGTGCTGATACAAATACATACACATACATGTAAATATACACTATTATAGATTTTTAGTATTAAATTAATTAATATACATGGACTTGGATGGATTTAAACCAGAGAAAATATACTACTATGGAACATTCATACTGTTTTATTTCACTGAAGTTGGAGAAAAAAAAAGAATAAAAAAAGAATTTACTTATAATTTAGATTGAGCAGTCATAAATTGATTTGACCTGTGTAACCCTAATTTATTTTATGCTCTTGCCTTGATATCCTGGAGCCTTCATTACTCCATCCTGAACAGTTAGTGTACCCAATGCATAAATTATTAAAACACCTTCTAGAGAATTAAATATAACCAAACTTAAATTCTCTCTTACTAATACATGAATACTAACATACGTTCAATACAAATGCTAAACTATACAACTATCTACCTTTTTTATATATTGGAGGGAAAAAACAATCTCTAGCTAAATATCTAGCTTAAGTGAAATCTGGGGGTTTTGTTTTGCACTCTCATGCCACAACTCTTTCCCATTTGGCTGTAGGTATTCAAACTCTTATACAATTTCTTACACTAAAGACATATGTTTTTCTCTTTCTCCTCCTTCTCTTCCACTCTATCTTCCTTCTAATGCTAATACTATCCTTACTACACATCCACTCCTCTTAAGATTATTTTCTCATTGGCCTTGACTTCTACCCTCTCTTTCCCTCGTTTTAAACTCCAATGACTGACGGTTCACAACACATCTTCTTTTTTATTTTACCCCTCAAGCTGAGCTTTCTTCAGTTTGTATTTCTTTGCAATCTCACTTTCATCTATGTTATATGGCTTGTCTCACCCGCACTTGATCTGAGGGGCTAACACTTTCCCATGGTCATAGTCATGCACAGGGTCATTATACATCTTAAAAGTACAGCCATGCCTCTGTTCCCAATGTGCTCCTTCTGTTCACTTTGCATAACCTTCCAACCTTTCAAACTCTGCCTTTACTCCTAGACCAGTCTCCATTGTCAAGCATTCTTACTTATACTGGCTTTCTTGTACCTACCACACTCTGTTCAGCTTGACTCATCTTTAAAGCCTCATGCTGAATGTTCCCTACTTCCTAACTACTGTGAATCTGGGATTACTGGAGGTACACTTCTTGCTTGGCTGCCTTGTCTTGAACCAAAACAACCTCTTCAATGTAGCCCTTTCTGCATTCCATTCTTAGGTTATCTATCTTCTCCTCTAAAACTTGGAATCTCCTATCCAGTGCCCCATCTCTAGCTTTATTTCCTCTCTCATTTTTGATCTCTTTCTTTCATCCTATGGCATATAGATGACAACATCTCATCACTCTCTTTTCTCTCCTTCTTTTCCCTTTCTCCTCTCTCCCTTTCCTTCTCTTTCCTCCTTTTCTTTCTAGAACAGAGCAGATATTATTTCTAATATGATTACATCTTTTCTGGGAACCGGTTCTGATGTTACACTAATCTGCTTTCTTAAATATCTGGGGCTCTCTACCAGCTCACAGTCAAGGTACTGGCTAGCATACTTTTCTACCTTCCCCTCCGTACTACTACTGTCTTTCCCTATTTCTCTTCGTGACCTGAACATCTTTCTTTTACTCTTCACTTCTCTTGGCCACTTTCCCTTACTCAACTTTTCTTTCCCCCTCCTAGCACCTCTTCTTCTGTGCTACTTTCTATTTAACTAATTTTTTAAAGAAAAATTAAAGTTAATCCTTGTAAAAATTTATTTATACTCTTTATGATGGCTAATTGCCCACTCCCCAATGAAGAAACAGTCTAACTTGGCTGCCTTACCACTTAAAGATGTCCATAACTGAATTCTTAGCCCTTAGTGCCTTTAATATAACATATATGTTAATAATAAAAGTATATATCAATAATAAAAGTATCTTAGCCATGCTTCATTTTGTTGCAGAGTTATTGGATAATTTTATTCTTCCTGATTGTTCTTTTTTTATTTCATGAAGTTTACTTCCAAGTACACACATATATAATAATCTTGCCTTATTATTTGCATATTCATAGCTCAATTCCATTCTTTCAATCCCTTCAGAAAATTTAAAAGAGTGAGTCTTTTAAAAAAAAAACTTTCCTTCTCTTTCTGACAACAAATTTATATGAAGATTACTAATCTATTCAAGTTGCCTCAGGCACCAGTTGTTAGTAGGTGAGTTATACACAGAGGTATAAAAGGTACTGGACCTCATAATATGCATTATAAATTACATAAAAATTTTGCCATTAAGCCTGGGAAAAAATTATACATATGTAAATGAGAGAGAATAAAAAAACCCTTGTATACATATATAGACTGATTAAAGGATTTCCCACAATCTCAGGGAGTGCGGGTATGTTATTTGAAACCACATATTGGGCACCGTACTTGAAAAAAAATCCTATGTAATGGTCATATCTATACACCCACACAACAAAATCCAAAAGTTCGTTAAATTATACCAAGGCTGATCTAGATGAGAGGTTGAGACCTTGAATCAGATCGCACCTTAGCTCCTCTACCAACACTCCATAATTTACTATCCTATGAATGACATATATGAGGCTACACTCAGAGTTTTTTAATTTGTGTGCCAGCAGTAGCAAAGAGTGGAACATGAGACTCAGGGAACAAATGACTCGATTACTATATAAATAACTAAACACACACACATCTATGGTTATTTTGATAATGCATATGCGGACTAAAACTAACATGATAATTTAAAATATTTAATTGAATGGTAACAAGCTATGAATAAGACATTTAATGTGAATACATTATATATATTTTTATTAAAAGAAATTAATACTAACAATATGGCAATAGTATATGAGGTTATATATCAGGTGTATAATGATGAGTGGATGGGTACAAAATCTCATCTCTACACTTTATACATTTTTATCAATTAATTATTGCGACTCTATTAATTTGGTTATCTACGCTTAATAGGCCTGACTTATGCTATGTCATGCTAAGGTTTGCCAAGGATAAACATACAAGTATGATCATGTTAATTATAACTTATTTATTAATATTACATAATGAGCAATAAGTGTGCTCCCTATATAGATCATATATATAAACAAAATCTGGAGTTCAGATCAATGCTGAACTTAATAATACCAAGGGAGATGAACTGGAACTTTGTAGAGGAGTTTCCAAGACTATTGTGCTACATAAATTCAATAATGGTTGCAACTTGAATGTGCAATTACTCAGAAGATTCAGTACCAAGTACTCGGTTCATATGGACCATACAACTTGCTATCACAAAATACATGTACATTTAGTTTGGGTGATCAGAGCAGCTTATTCAACAATCTGGACCCTCATGTTCCAGTTCTAAAATAAGATAATGGGATGGCCCTTAAAACCTACGCCCATTTTAAAAGAAAACTGTCAGAACTAAGAGTAATGTTGTGGCCCTTACACCAAAGCCCATTTTAATACAAAATATATACAGCAAGGTGTAATGCACAGATGTGCTTCATAAAGACACATTCGCAACACTTTCTAAAATATAAACATTAAAATTAATCAAGTGCTAAATCTTTAGTTTCGATCTGCGAAACTACTGCATGCCCATTCGTAAGTTAGCATACTTAAACATGCTAAAAGGGGTAAATTAAATGATCTAGTTTACAGTTAAATCTATATAGTTTATGATAATAAGCTAAGGAAGAATAAGCATATTTAGGACTTATCTAGTTACTATGCTTATAATATGCTTCAAATATCATTTCTGCTATTATTTAACTAAATGCAATCATTTAACATGCAAACCTAAATTATACTAAGCTACACATAGTAGCTCAACATATATCAAAGTAGGTTTCAGACCAGAAATTTATCTATGTGCTAAAAAGCAATTTAAGATTATCTGAGAGAGTCTAATTATCTCTCTACTGTTATAATATTTAATAATATCTGCTCTGGGGGATGGCATAGCATAATTAATGAAATATCAAATAAACAAAGTAAGGAAGACATATCTGTAGATTGGATGGATTAAGAATAATAACTAAAATATTTATCATGATTAACAGAAATATTATTAGTTAACTTTTTAATTAGGCAAGATTTTATATTATTATTTTTAAATAAGGCTACATTAAGACATTTAAATCAGTAAGTACAAATTCATTACAGAGTTTTAATTATTAATAATAATTTGACAATATGTGCACATTTATAGTAAAGCTAGCTTTAGAAAATTATAGAAATGATTTATTAAAACTTAGTTTAAGAGCTCTGCGAAAGATTAGTTACCAATCATCTTCTTGCTGAGGTGCTGCATGGTGAGGCACTAGCATTCACTGATGGGCTGCTTTATTCTTTTAGCTTTGGAAGGCTGCTGTTTTGAACTCCCTCCATCTCCTAGACCAATTTCCTCATGAGAAAGAAGGCATGATAGGCCTTCTAGCCTCGTGTCTTCATCATAAATTTTGCATAGTGCCTGGCTGCATTTGATACAATTAAAAAGTTTGCTAATTTTGAATTAAAACTGGTTTTTTTATAGAACATCTTTCTTACCCCCTCACAAGCCATTAAAAGTTGTTTACGACTTTTTAATTTTCAATTTTACATCTGTGCACATAAATTTTAGCAAAGACAAAGATCCAGCTTTAGTTATTGACAAGCAGGACCAAGTTAATGATTTTGTCTTTCTTTTTAACATTATTTTTAAAACAGCTTTAATTTTGGTTTTCAGTTTACCATTTAATTAATGAGAAATATTTCTGAGAATTTTATATAACCTTTGATTCTTTTTTTTAAAAAAAGATTTAAGCTGTCCACATTCTAGCATATACATAAGACAGACACTCCTGAATTTAAAAATTATATGTGAATACCAACGATTCTGTAAATTAAATAACTTAAAAATAATTTAGAAAGAATTTAGAAAATCTGTAATAATTACTAATTCTATGACATTACAGTTTCCTTTACATATATACATAGGTGTGCTCCCACACATACAATGATGTTCACAACTTAAAATTAATTTTATTAATTTTAAAATTATAAATGCGTATACATTATTCACATACAACCATTAACATAACTATTAGATGTGCATGCCATTATAAATACATGCACATACACATAAATATATGCTATTATAGATATTTTAGTATTAAATTAACTAATATATGTGGGTTTGGATAGGTTTAAACTAGAGAAAATATACTACTATGGAACATAGTATGTGAAACAAGATGATAAATAAATCATACTGTTCCAGTAGCAAGTGAATTACAAAATCAAACATGATTTTAAAATCTACCTGATAAAAATAAAGTCTAAAGAAATATTCATTTCATCAAAAGTAATGGGCTCCTGATTATAAAATGCTTCCTAAAATAATGATTTTATACCATGGAGAAAGTGTTCAATGTCAGTAGATTATCATATTTGTTTTTTAAAGGTGATATATGCAAAAAATTTCTAGTCAATAACTTTTAAAATAATTGGTTTTAAACTATCTATTGAAAGATATATTATCAAAGGACTTTTATTTTTAAGACCAAATATTTTTGATGATTGATTTGGTAGAAGAATTTTCATTTCAACTGATTACAACAATCACACAAAATCAAAATTATATTAAAGATTTATAAATACTAATGGGAGTCAAGTTTGTATTAAATGAGAAGTTTTACTATTTGAAATATTATTAGAGATACCTGTAAATTAATAATTATAATTTAGTAGCAAGTCTAGCTTTAAATAATCAAGAATTTCTATATCAATACAATAAGAATTTAATTTTTGAAAGCAGTAGAGAAATTTCAAAAGCATAAAGAATATGTGTTTTAGGTTTTGGACTATTTGGGATTAATACACAATTTTAAGATTATATTGTTTTGATTAATGAAGTGAAACTTTGATTTCAGCTTATAAGTAATTTATGGATCAAAGAACTTGCAATTTCAAATTATGAAATACTATAAAACATGGAGTTGATGACATTATCTGCTGATTTAACAGGATTTTTTTGAATTAATATCAGTAAGCATATGCATATGGACATTACTTAAAATATTCTTATCTTCAACAAAGGATATTACAGAAGATACTTGGAAATGTGAAAAAAATAATTAGCAGTTAAAATAATGTTAGAGATAAGAATATAAGATAAAGTGGCCATTTAATAGGCTAATATAAGGCAAGAATTTCTCCAACATCACCCCCTCCCTTTCTACACACATTGAGTAATGATAGTTTTATTCTTTAATTACATATAGATAGACATCCATAAACAAAACAATATTAAATGACTAATTGTTAACTTCATGGAAGAAAAATTCTATATGTGATTGATACTTGAATATTTTTTCTAGTTTTACTTGCTACAAGTTTTAACTTAGACAATGATAATTGATTGATGAAATACTACCTCTCTACCATAAGAATTATATTATTTATATCATATAGTATTCAGTTAAAATCATAAAAAATAATTCATTTCATAGTAAAATTGTTGCTAGAGATGAATTAGTAAGCAATTTCAAGATGAATGTAATCAATAAATGATCAGAAAAATATATGCAGGAGATATAAATAGATGATATAAAATCAGAAACTGATAAAAAAAAAAGTTAATTAGCATATAACCCATATTCACTTTTAAACAGGTAGGTATAATAAAAAAGTGATTAAAGAGATAGATGAGCATTTATGCAAGAGTCTTCAGCTTTATTAGATAAATAGATACTTATAAGATAGAATAGTTTAGATAAATGAATAGAAGTGATCATAAATTGAAAATCATAATTGTTTTAGTTAGGCTAATCTGTAGTAAGAGTTAAAACCTCAAATATTTATTGACAATATATTCGAATTATACATAATATTAATTTGAAATTTTAAAACTGTGCTTCAATTTAATGTGTTCATCAATGAGATTATGAACAGCTATTATTTTACTACTATATGATAAAAATATTGTTGTTTCAAAATGTGGGAATTCTATGGGATTGTGCTTAATAGATTTGATTTGAGTCCTATAATATTAGAGGTAGATATCTAAGTATTATTGCTACTTAAAATTACATATTAAACCTGACATATTGTTATCTATATCATTTACCATGAACCGAATTGTAGATCATTGCAATAAAGATGATAAATTTTATTAATTATTTATATTTAGCATGGTTCCAACATTATACTATAAATCTATATACCATAGCTTACCAGATTTGATTCAAAGAAATTGACAAATGCCTTATAGTAATAATTAAACAAAAGATCTTTGATAATGCCTTTGTTATGTTTTAATAAAAATTTTCCATGCATTGATGAAATTTTAAATGTTATATTGGACATTATTTTTCTAAAAATATTTCTAGGTTGTGCATTATTTGTGATTTTTTTTTTTTTTTTGAATGACAACATTGGTAAACTCAGGTGTATAATAAAGCAATATATTATTGAATTAGCAACTCTTGAGTCTGAGATTTTTGATTTTGTTTTCAATAAATTCATGTTATTATTAATAAAATATATAAAAAATTATTTGCTTCATTAATATTATCATAATTAGCTTCACTTACTTAAGGCTGGCTCATTCTTTGATATATATTTTGAATTCTATATTTTCTATTAACCAACATAGCTTATGAACAGAAGAATCTCTTTTTTCATCAATTCTGGAAGAAAATTCATTGTAGAATTCAGTTTAAGTCGACTTTATTACATTTCAAGTGAAGAAGTTAAAATAGTTTTACAAGAGAAACACTATTGCAATCCAAGTAACAGAAAACCATTTTGAAAAGTCAGTAATAAATAATTAGTTTTTTTAAATTATTCTCTGATTTTTTTTCTCATTTTGGCAATTCATTTTTTTAAAGTCTATTATATACATGAAAAACTTTCATTTTATTTGTACATATAAAAATATTTAGAAATTAAGATAATATATTCTTTTTATAAAAATATATATGTATGGATTAATTTACTCAAGAATTAAGTAACACTAAATATATACACACACACAATAGTTTAGAAAGATTGAGTAACTAAAACAATTTTTGAAAATTTTATTCATAATGATCAACTGAGGTTAAAAAAGAATTCATTAGGTAGAAATTAAAACGGACCTTTAATTCTTAAGAGCCTGCCATTTTCACTATTGTATTCATTTTCTGAGCTTTTTTTTTTTAAATAATGAAAGAATACATAATTTTTAAAATATGTATTTATTATACTAAATAAAGATTTGAAAAGTGATGTTATTTACACGTAAATATTGTTAATTTATAGTTAATTACAGTTTGATAATAGTAATAATGTCTCCGTGTATTAGAATTGTGATTATTTAAATTCTGTTTCGGTTTATAATAATTTGAAATTTGTATAATAGCTGAAGGTAGATTTTTATTTGAAATATTCTTAATATGTTTTATATTTAACAAGCCAAAGAAGATAAAAAGTAGATACTAAAAGTTTTAACTGCTTGGTGATGATAATTGTTTCGGTGAACACTTGGTTTTAATGTAGCATCTCTGGAAATCAAGATGAAGTAGAAATAATACAGTTGACTTCCTTGGAATATTATTAATTTTTGCAATAGGGAATAGCATTGACTGAAAATAACACATCAGTTCTATTTTTAAATAAAAAATTAGTATATAAATTAAAATTAATATAATTTTTTTAAATCATATGTTTTAATTAAATATTACAACATAAAATAATTAAGATACAATATTAATTTATTATACATATAAAACATCAGAAGTATATGCACATATTATAATGATACTGTTATAAGAATTAGTAATTGGAAAAAACTAAAGAGTAAAGTTAGCCCAAAAGAAAAAGGCATGAAAGTTCGAAATAGTAAAATTCACATATTAAATAAATAAACAAACATAAAGAGATTAGATGTGTGTGTGCACATTAGATACTATTATTGATTTTTATACAGTAATCAGAGTGATGAAGTATAATTTTCTAAAATGAAAACAGTACCATTAACAGGTATATAGTAATTTAAAATTAAATAAATCTCAAGAAAGATAAAATAAAAAGTAACTACCGGTAATTATACTTGCATTTAAATTATCTTTCTTTTTTTTTGTTTCAATAAAAACAATTTTGCTAAATTTAGAATTTAAAGTTGATTTATTATGATTTTATCAACACAAGTAATGGAAAATTTTGATTTCCAGAATTGATAATGATAATTCTACAATTATAGGTTTAAATTAGAAATTTTTTAATAAATTTTATGTTGATTTTGGATTATTGAATGGAGAACTTTCTAGAAATTGTTTTATCCTAGTATAAATATGCATGCATAAACTGATTGAAGGCCATTATTTCTATTTTTATTAGAATAAAAGCCTTGCATATGTACTTCTGGAATGTTCATAAATTTCCCAATGCATGTTAAACCTGTCTTGGTTTTGACCAAAAAATGAGTAGTAGTTATAAAATGGATAGTTGCAACATGCTCCAAATCCTATTTGAAAATCATCAGTATAAAATTTCTTCAAAATCATCAATTATTATTTAGTGCTGCTATAAATGAATCACTGAAATATATGATTGTATAATCATAAATTATTACAGGACTGAAAAAAAAGACATTATCCTAAATCAATTGTCACAGACATGTATCATTTCTTTGTTTATTATAAGTGCCATCATTCTTCAAAGACTGAACTGAGTAAAACATCAACAGGAGCATGCCATCCAAATTAGGTAACAAAATAAAGAAAATGCCATAAATATGAACACTAATTTTAAAATATTAGAACAAACTTTTATTGATATAGACTTTCTGTGCATTTATTATTTATTTCATTTATAATCATTATCAGTTTTTTAAGAAGTAATATATTTTAAAGATTTATTAATGTATTTGTGTATTGCACTATAAATATTATTAATGAGAAAAATTAAATTCATATTTTGTTTTTTTATAAGTTTGAAACTGAGAATGAATACCATTAAATTATCTATTTCCTTTTAACAAAAATTAATCTTGATGTTATTATCATTTTCTATTGCACACTGAGGTACTGAAATTAAATTAATGTAACTGGCATATATATTAGATAAGATATTCAATGACAGGTATTAAATTGATTTACCAATGGGAATCAACTAACATCTACATGTGTTGACAAATTAGTGATTATTGAGAAATTAAAAGATTTTGTTTATTTCACAGCTACTTATCCTAAGTACAATCTTCCATAAATCTTAATATAATTATTTAGCTATCACATTTGTTTTATATTGCATGGGTGCATAAAGTGGGATTTTATTGCATACAACTTTTTTTTAGTGATAATGAAATAATCATGAATGTAGATGTAAGATATGTAGGAAATAAAGTGAAGGTTAATAATATAAATAAAGCATCACCACTACCTGGCTTGATTTGTATTATTGTTTGAATTGTCTATATACCTATGACTTATATATGGATAACTGCATAGATCTCTGAGTAGTCGTGAGGATTGTCTTCATTCTGATTTTTATATAATAAAGCTATTGTTGTTTAATAATTCATATTAATGGGCAAATCTTGTCAAGGCATGTAGATGTTTTTCAATCTCCATTATGTGAATCTGTGAATATCATAAAGGCATAAAGAGTAATATTGTCATTTTTGAGAAATATTAAAATAACATTCAATTTACCTAGCACACTTATTGATATTGTCTGTTCATTGATTAATAGCAATCAAATATATATATATAATGTGATGATCACACATACTGTGATCATACATGTGTACATTTCATATATATATATCGCATAATATTAAATGTGAGTTTTATATGTAAATTAATACATAAAAAATTGGATAAGAAACGTAGGAAAGAAAAGAAATTTATTTTAAGATAGTGTTAATTAAAAAATCAAAATGGTAGTTGAGGAATGCAATTAAAAGCAGAATCAATTATAGTAATTAAAGAAAGTGAAGGGAGGGAAGCGAACGAGATTCTTATCTTTCGCCTTCCAAAGTCAACTTTTTAAAATTTAAAATTAGTAAAGTTAAGAGAATATTAAAACAGGATCATCGAAGTTGATGATCAAGTCTTAAAGGGAAAGGTAAATAAAAAGGGGGTTAATGATTGTAGAATTAACAATCATAAAATTCAGTCGCAGTTATAAATAAAATAAATAGATTTACAAAAAAGATTAAGATCATCTCTTCACACTACACATGTGAATGCATGAAATATATGTATGGCTATGTAAAGGAAAGAAAGAGTGTATAAATAAATAAAAAAATTATTTTATTAAAAGAGAAATGGAAAAGTAACTAAAAACCGATATTATGGAAGTAAATAAAAAAAGAAATAAAAAACAAGAAGCAAATTTATGTATTTTATGAAAGTAAAATAAAGGTGTGAAATGTATTTAATGACATTCCAATGAAACAATCAAAGAAGATAAGAAAAGGATTCTGGGACAATTAAGTAAAAAGTTGTGAAGGAAAGAAGCCATGTTTTAGAGAGTTCTTGAGTCTGCTGAGCTGAAATACAGATTATTTTGAGAACTGTTTTTTTTATATATGAACCAAACGTACCAAGAATTTGAAGCATCAAGAATGCAAAGGGTAAGGGGCTACAAACGGACTCCAGTTGATCCATGCCTGCCTCGGGTGTAATGTCATCTCCCCAATGAAGTAACAGCAGAAATAGCACCTGCCTGATGGTTCACCTCCCCTGTCATTGAAGCCGCAAATAATATGATAAAAGTAAGCTGCATGAAGGAGTCCAAGCTGGATCCCAAGAACTACCATCTCTCCAAAAGAAGTGGAATAATCCACATGATGGTTAACCAATTAGTCATCCAAGTCTAGAAAACCTAGGTAATTAACTTTAAATATATCACGCGTGCACACACTTTCTTAAAATGGCCAAAAGAAGTTATAATGCAATGGAAAAAATGTAAATCTTAGTGAACAAATAATTAGTAGTTTTCTTTATCCAATAATATGTGGAGAAAGGGACTCCAAGCTCTACAATATCTATATCTAAATTAAGAACAATTTTCATTCAGGGTGAAGGGTTAAATTAAATATAATCCGTATTATTTTAATGATTTTTTATTTTATATTTAAATATTATATTTTTAATGTGTATTGAATATATTATATTAAACAGTATTTATTTATGAGTAGCTCTTACATCTCGTCTTTCTCCACCATAATAATTAGAATGATATACCCATAGGGTTTATTAAATATTCAGTAGACATTAATTCTAGTAAAAGGTATACATGTCACTCTAGTACAGTAATATTAAATCTCAAAAATTTTATAAATATTTCAAGTGCTGGATTGTTTTTCAATTAAATCATGCTTATGAAGGAGTATCCAGCAGCTGAGGAGCGTCTGATTGGGAAAAATAATACTGGAATATTACATTGGTAATCTCAGTGTTCGATCAGGAATATAGACTTAAATGATTTGTCTATATTTGCTTCTTGCTTGACGTGACAGTTGTGTTGATAGTAAAAGTGTAAATTAAAACATTTATTAAGAGTCGAAATGTAAATTCTGTTACAATATATATATATATATTAATCGATCAATAGAGGGGAAATTACTTGATATCTATTAGTTATTTATTCATATGAAATTATTTCATTTTGTATAAGCACATATATACTTCTTCCAATATTTCAAAAGCATATATAATTAATATGACTGTTAATATATCTGTATAACTAATATACTGTCCATCCCATTATGACTACAAGTGTAGAGTTACTATGTTTGTAGGCCTATTAATTTTCTTTCATGTGAGTATTTCTTCATTATTATCAAATAGTTCCAAATAACTTAAAATAAAACAAAGTGTAGAATTTTTGTCTAGTAGGCCCTCTGGTGTGACATCAATTTACTCATATCCAAATATCCATTATATAGCACTTTTTTTAAATAATTGTTCCCCAATGTGGGGCTCATTAGAAAAACATCCTGAGTAACAAGAGTATTTTAGCTGACTAATTTTAATGCAACCCATATCAATAGTGACTTTGTTACATATTTTAGATATTTAAAATTTCTTTATCATCATTTCCAATTTATGGAAAACCATATGTGCTTGCATGCATAAGTTACATTATTCTTTTTGCCTATTCATTATCTTTCAGATGATATATACCACATTTTTCTACATTAAATTTGAATTGTTTGTTGAATTTTTATTTAAATGTCATTTAATTTTTTCTTCAGTATTTTAAACTTTACAAAGAAAAAAACATATTAAATTTTTAGATGAAAAAAAAAAAGATTCTGATACAGATTCAAGCATAAATGATTCTTTTTTAATTTCTAGGCTTTGAACTCCAAAGATATTTTGTCATCTAATAGTTGTAATTAATAATTTCAAAATGTATTTTTGGAAAATAAACTAATTCTTTTAACAGAAAAATATGAAGAAAGCATAAGTAACTTACACTTGCAGAATCAAGTGGTACATTTGGCTTTTCATCCTGATAGAAAAATGCCTCCAAATATATTTGAAGATCAAATAAGGATGGCATGTAGGCTTTTTTACAATGTTTCTGGACTTCAAGTTTCTCCTTACATGTAAGTAGTAAAATTTATATTTTTTTATTTACTTTTCATTTATAATTTTTTTTTTATAAAATTATTTAAAATTAATAAGTAAGTCAATAAAAAATGTGGAATTGAAAAAATGTGACTTAGTTGCAAATTATTTATTTTGCCTATGATAACGATTTTTTATAAGGCACATGTAATTCAGCTGGGGGATATTTTGCACATATTCAGATATAAGTTTGAAGCAATCGTATTTTGCAGACAAAATATCCTGCTATAGATTTCTTAACTTATTATTATGTCTGAATTGCAATAATAATAAAAAATTCTGAATAACAAAAGTAAAGACTTTGACCAAATATATAAAATTAGGCCTATAAATATAGATCAGTGCAATATAAAATTCAAAGCTGTAGATCAGATACTTAGAGAAGTATTAGTCGATTGAGAAATCACTAAATTTATTGGTCATAATCCATCAATATAATTATTTGAAACAAGTAAAGTGAGAATTGAATGATGGGTCTGTGCAGGTAGACATAAAGGGTATAGCCACCATAAGGAGTTGTACATAGGTAAAAATAAAACTTCTGTACTCAAGGCTTGTTTTCAATAGTTTTACAAAATTCATAAAAAAGTGTTATGTGGGCTACCAGAAAAAGGTTATGAAATATTTTTGGTTGATGGGAGTGATGATCATACAGAAAAAGTGCTCAAAGAGACTTTTATTTTTTATCAACTAAAATTGAGATATGAAATGTGTCTCTTCAGACTCAACCTCATGTAGGTTCTTCAGCAATGTTCACTAATATGTCAGCTCTACCCAAAATTTTTCAATGTAGATGCTTTGACTTTGTGACCAGAAGAGGATGAGTCATAAATAATTCTACTGGGGAAATTATACCTGCATTTTTATTTATATGTTTATTTATTGCTTCATGATCGTAGTAACATTTTATCATTTGTAAGCAATCATTTTTTAATAATCATTTGATTTTACATTTTTAGAGAGATTCTACCTAGCAAAATGAAATCTTTTTCATAATTGGTAAGATAAAAAACAGAACATTTTTTTTGTTTACCTATTCCATGTAATAAATCTAAATTATTTACAAACCAAAGACTATTTAGATTAATTTATTTATATCAACTACTTTATTTTCATTCATTATATGCATATCCCTGTAAGGAACCATTTCTTGTGGGGCTTCTAAGAAAAACAACAGGTATCAATTATTACATTTTTTGATGTTTCAGATTAACAAATTGTCACAGATAAGTCATGTTATATGCCATTTTATTGAAATGTTATAAGTAATGCAATGAACCTGTTAATAAAAAAAAATAAAAAATAAAAAAAATTATTAAAATTTTAGAAAATCCGAATATAAAAATAATATTTTTTAAACATGTTAAATTTTGTATGGTGGTATAATTTAGAATATGTTATAACTATATTTTTTCAATTTTATTACATTCCTTGGTATTTTTTTTTTTTTGATAATGTAGACTAGATGATTTCCTATAGAGCTAATTGAAGTTATCTTAAAAACTATGTCTTATAGCAATTCTCCAAAATTCAATATTGATGCTTTTTCTTTGAACCACTTACAGTCTGAATTAGATTGCACATTAGGGTAGTTGATGAGTATATAGATTTATAATGTATGAGTTTGACTTGCAATGATGTGTGCTTGTTTAAAACTTGGTCCTGAAACTGACAAATAATCTGGTTCATTTGATTTTTATTGTGAAGGGCTGGATATTTATATATTCAATATTATTTCTGAGAGCTTCTGTGTAACAAAAATATAATAGCTAAAGAGCGGACATTTCAGTACAATAAAAAAGTACTTTTCTTAGATATTTTTTCTCAAATCATAAGAATGTGTGTGCTGAAATTTACTATCATTGTTTTTTCTTTATTTTCTCCTCATTCTCAAATTCTATTGGGTGAAAAGTTTTTAAAAAGTATTTTACTCTTCAATAGCTTTTTTCAAACATTGTTAATTTTCTTTGATTCATACCTTTCATTATGCTCTTAGGCCTTTTGAAAATCTCTATAGGTTCCCTTAGAAGTCTCTGGACATATTGTTCAATTTTTTTCAGAATATGCATTTTATTAAAATTAATGTCATGGTTAGTTAATTTAATGTGTGAATAAATAGTTGATGAATTGGATTGTTCTCTGACTATCAAAATGTGTTCTTTTCTTTCTTATGTTTATTCTATAATTGATCTGTCCATTGTATGAATGTGAACAAACTCCACATGGCATTTCATATGCACCATGTGGAGTTTGTTCACATTCAAACACTAGACAAACCAATCATAGAATACATAAGGTAAAACACATTTTGGCAGTTAGAGAGAAAAATCCAATTTCTCAGCCATTTATTAACACATTAAATTAACTAACCATGACATCAATTTTCATAAAACACATATTCTGGAAAAAATTGAACAATATGACCAGAGTCTGCTAAGGGAAGCTATAGAGATTTTTTAAAGGCCTAAGAATAAATGAAAAGTATGAATTGAAAAAAATTAACAATTTTTGGAAAAAGCTATTGGAGGATAAAATATTTTTAAAAAACTTTTCAACCAAGAGAATTTGAAAATGAAGAGAAAATAACAAGGAAAAAAAATAATGATTTAAAATTTCATCACACACATTCTTATGATTTAAAAAAAAAAAAAAAACTCTGAGGAAAGTACTTGCCAATGTACTAAAACATTAGCTACTTAGCTATTATATTTTTACTACATGGAAGCTGCTAGAAATAATACTATGAATTCATTTATTCATGAGAATATTAGAATTAATATATATATATAGTGTATTGCTAGCATATATATATATATATTGCCAGCTGCATATATATAGCTCACGTTACATATCTTTCATTCAAAAATAAATGATTAAATTATTAAAAACAAAAGTAGAAAAATATAGTATGGTTTTAAAATAGATTTTAATGCAAACTTGTAAAAATAAAAGTATTGTTTCATTTTGCTTTTAATATATTTCAAAACTATTTGTTAAAAAAAGCAGGGTAGGAAAATTTTTTTAAATGGGTTAAGGAAAACTTTTTTTTTATTTACAAGTTAAAAGAGTAAATATGGAAAATTAAAATAAAATTTGTTTGTAAACCTTTGGAATGCAATTAGTTTATAAGATTATTGATTAAATTGTATTAAGTAAAAAACTACATATACTATCATATCTAGGTAGTAGATGAATCTGAACAGATTAAGATTAAGGCAAATGTAAAAATCAATTAATTGAAGAAATGTAAAATTAATTAAAAGACAGATTCAAGTCAAGATAAAATAAAACAATGAAAGAGTTAAGATATAAAAGTTACATCTTGGTTATTGTTCTTCAGTCAGGGCTGCAATCTGTTAGATCATTCAACAGTCCTGTTTCCATCAGTACAGACAGAATTCAAAATGCAGAATCAGAGTTTGGAGAACTTTAAATGCAGTAGCAGTCCAGTTATTATTGTTTCAGACCCCACCACCAAAATAGCAACATACATTGCTAAAACTCCAGTCCTCTGTCAAATCAACTGTGCTTGCCTGAACCAACATCCAAAACAAATGCCTAAATAGTGAATCAATGCTGCCATGAATCTCTCTCTCTTCCATTGTTGATCCAAAGGACAGAAGAGAAACCCTGGAAAACATCAATGGAGAAACAGAAGGCCAAACAGTTGGAAAGCAAAACCAAATGAAAACCAAAATGATTGGACAATAAGCACAAAATAAAAACCTGGGTAAATATACTTTTAAATAGCTGTGCACACACTTAATTTTAAATTAAATGAACTTTAATTAATGGACTATTATAACTACAGCCTAAAGTAATAATTTAAAATTTTCTTATGTAAAATTTATTGTTATTTTATATTAAATATATGTGTGTGTAAATTAATGTCTGCCCTAATTGTTATTTTGTTTATTTTCTTTTTCTCTCTTGTCACTGCATCACCAGTAAATTAGAGTAAAGTTATTTTATATGTTAAATAAATGCGGTGGACCCTGAGACAGAGTGTGAGCTAGTCATGGGATATTTCAAGTGCTCGATTGTATGCCTGTCATCTGAAGCATGCTGATTATATAACTTATGATTAGTGGGCACCTTAGCTTGATCCCCAGAACAAATAAAATGCTTTGGATAGCAGGGATTAGAATCTAGCAGACAAGGTGGGCCATGGTCTGGAAATATGATTGTGTTATGCTTTGTATAGCTCGATCTGACCATGGATATTGTTGAAAGCTCTGCTATTAATGATATTCTCCCCTCTGCTTGAAGGGCCAGTCTGTTCATGTAATATTAAAAATATAAATTAAAAATTATTTTAAAAGCTGTTTTAAACTCAATTGAATAATCTCGTTTAAACAGACCCAGTTAAATATATATATATATATAACTGAAATGTTATCTGGGCACATTTGTGTATAATTAATTGTTGTAAAAGAATATATACCAATGTTGGAGCCAAATCAAACTGATCATCACCTGGGTAATAAATGTTATGAAAATAGTTGTAGAGACACTGTTAACATTGACGTATAATAATAATCAATGTTCTATTAATAGAAATAATAAATATCAGAAATCATTTATATTAATGAGTTTTTTAAAGAATTCTTCCAAATAGAAAATAATTTGCTTGTATCATCATGTTTCCTTGATATAATCTGGCATTTTAAGGATCTCAATGGTTTTTTTGATCTGATATTGTCAGAGAGTATCACATCTGAATAGTATTCTCATGTTAGAAAAATCAATGCTGCAACTGATATCTATAGCATGAAAATATAGTGCTGCTGCTGCTGATGAGTGCTTCTTAGTTGAATTAACATGTTCATCTCTTTTAGTACTGATGGAATGATTGATGATATTTACATAAGAAGCACTCATTATCATCAACACTATCTCTCCATGCTATAGATACAGGTCATAATATTGATTTTTCTAGCATCAGACTATTACTAAGATGTAATACTTTCCAATAATGTCAGATCAGAGAAGCCATTGAAATCCTTAAAAGGTCAGTTTCTACCAACAAACATAATGGTACATGCAAATTACCTTCTATTTGGAAGAATTTAAAAAACAACAACTCACAATCATAAATAATTTCTGATATTTATTGTTTCTATTTTCTATCAATAGAATGTTGATTATTATTATAAATCAATGTTTACAGCACCTCTACAAACTATTTTCATAACATTTATTATTTTGTATGTATATATATATTGCTACAATTATATATCGATGTATCTGAATAACATTTCATTTATATCTGTAACCCATGAAATTTCTTTTAATACACACACATATATATGTGCGTGTGTGTGTGAAAATTTGAAATAAGAGCATCAATTTACGTTCTGATAGTATTTCCATTAGAGTAAAGAGTGAATGAAGTGATATGAGTATGCAAGAATATAGCAGCAGAATTATTGCAAAAGTAATAATTTTATCAAAAAACAAATATTATAGTGATAAATTTGAAGGAGAAGAGATGCAAGAGACACCATTTGAGATTTGGGGTTGATAAAGGAAATAACTGTTTACAACCGTAAAAATCAATAAAATTAATGAAGCAAACTGAAAAAGTTAAGAATAAAGAAGATAGTTCCAAAGATATAGAAGATGATAGCTAAATCCAGGATTACAAGTTGGATTAATGGAGCAAAATTGTTAAGAACCTTGAATAATACTCAGAGAAAATAAGCTTATATAAATGATCAGATATTTAGCAAGAAGATAATGTTTAATTGATTGCTATAGAAAATGAATGAGAAACAAGAACTAGTGAGAGAAAATCAGCAGAAAATTAATAAGAAACAAAGAGTAGCAATAGAAAGCTGGGATTAGAAAATAAATGGTAACCAGAGATTAGTAATGAAAAACCTGACTAGAAAATAAATGAGACCCAAAGAATAGTGATGGAAAAGAATCAGTATCTAATCACAAGTTTACAGCAAGAAATGAAAAAAATTCAGAAGATAATTCAAAACCAAATTTTGGAAATAAGAGAAAAAAATAGGCAAAGTCCAAATAATTATGAGAGAAAATTTAAGAGGGACAAAAACCAAATAAAATGAGAAAATACCAGAAGCTGAAATAAGGGTTGGTGAAATAGAAAAGGAAGTGGCTAAAATACAGTTTGATATCCAAGAAAGACAAACAGAAGAAAACACTGCTCTGGAAATGATGTAAGATAGGATAAGTATAGTCAAAAGTAAATTAGAGAGATAATTGGACTCTCAAGTGAAAACTATATATAATGAAGTGGATAAGATGCATTTAGAGGAATGAGCAAAGAAATACAAAAGGATTTAAAAAAAAAAAAGATGATAGAATCAGTATCAAACAACCCCTCCCCTGCCAAAAAAAAAAAGAAATATACTTTTCTGAAAATGAATAGTAGTCCAAGATTGAGTGTCATAAACATAGAACAAAAGAATACAAATCTAAATGAGTAAATCAGTCAAATAATAGCCAAAAGCATTCATGTTAGGGCTTTTAAAGGCAATATTGAAGAAAGCTCTTTAACACAGAAAGTTTAAAGAAACTTATTTTAAATCCATCAATATAGAGAAGAAGAGCAGATAGCAATAACTACTTCATGGTACAGTTGAAGAGTGATTATGATATAATTTTACATAATTTCTCAAGCAAGCAATGACAAGTTGGAATCATGCATTATGCCTTTCATGAAAAATATTCTTCTATTACTGGAGAGTCACACAAGTTTTTTTTAAATAGGTTTCAAAGTTAAGCCTTCTCAATGAGTTTACTCTATCAGAAGGACATATCATTAGCATCATAAGTTACAATTTACTAGTAGATGTATAGAAGATTATGATATTAAGAATAAGTGTATTATAGAAGAAATGGTGAAATTCTTACAGTTGTTAATTGTAGTAATAAAAGGTTCAAAGAGATAATAGCAAAGATTAAAAAATTCCCAATAAGATCCCAAATATGAATAAAAGCAAAGATGCAATGATATATTATTTAATGGACTAAGACAGATCATCCTGAAGAGAATCATAAAGTGTGACTATATGCCAACAAGTCCATAACCTAAATTTATAAATATTATGTCATGAAAAATAATACTATTCTTAAGAAAATATTATATTGTTTATTCATTGATTAATAATAACTGTTTTTTTATTTAATAAATTTTTTATAACTTATTTTGTTTTGCATAAACACATATATACCTTTTCCAATATTTTGATAGTGTAAATAATTAACATATCTAATACTATGAATTCATTTATCCATGAGAATATTAGAATTAACATATCTATGAATATATTGGTACAACTAATACATTGTTCATCCTGTCATGTCTATAGGCATAGAGTTTCTATATTTGTGACTGTGGGGCTATTAAAGAGAAAATAACTCTAAATGGTTGGATATGAATATTATTGTCATCTTGCCAGTAAATTTAACTTTATTCATGTTGATATTTCTTCATTATTATCAATAATTCAAGATAGTTTACAATAACAAGGAAAGTGTGCTCTGTGACTTCTCCTTATATGGAGTCAGGAATCACTCAGCAACTATGGCCAGAGAAAGCTGTTAGCCACTTTGACTTCACTTTTCATTTCCACCCCAAGTTTTCTCACATTCTTCTCTATCCTACTCCATACCATTTCCACATCATAATATTTGTCAACTCCATGGCCTTTATATCCAAAATCCCCTTATCTTTTCCCAAACCCAGCATAAAAACCAATAAGCCACTTTCTGTATAATCACTTTGTTCATATTTATTCTTCCACAACTTCATTATTTGCACCCTTTCTGCTTTCATGCATTTACATTCAATTAACAGATGCATACTATTTACTATGTTCTCCTTACACAACTTGCAGATTAAATCACCCATATTTTTCCATGTATGGGTATATTCCCTTGTTGCTAAAGATCCTGTTCAAGCCTTAAACAGTAAATGACTTTTGTTGCTATTATCATAAATTATCTCACACCCAATATTGTTTACTTTTACAAATATTTAAACTCTTTTTACTCTCCATGCTAGCTCTCCATCTCTTCAACTCCCTATTCTTTATTAATGCACTACTCTTCTACCCCATTCCTTAACACTATAATACTCAACAATTCTCCTAACATAATCATCCCATCTTTTGTATAAGTATACTGATATAAATTATTTTATCTAAATCTTCTGCATATCACATTACCTTTCACACCCATCTTGTTGCTTGCTCTTTATTCATAACCCAATTAAATCCTATTTTAGCTATTATTCTTTTATTATCCATAAACTGCAATCTACTGAACATTTTTATTTTGCTTTTTGCATCTCTCATATAAAAACTTGACCATCCCATTTCTCCTTGAATTGCCTACTATGCTATATACACTTCTGCATCTAATGCATGTCTTCTTACTTATCTTTGTACTTTTTAAGTAATCTAATATCCCTATTAACACATAACACACCATTATCATATGTTAACCCTGCTATTGCCATTCCCTTCAATATAATTCTAGCTACTTCACATTTATTATATTAAAACACTGTTCATTTCTTTATCAATCTCTTTCTTTTCATTGCTTCATTTATCAATTTTTTCTCCCATTCATCCAAGCAATTTCTCTGATTATTTAAGATGATTTCCAAATAGTTATATCTATTCACTCACACTTAACTTTATATCCCCCAATAAAAATTATTTGTTTTCTCTTTCCTCAGCATTAATCATCATTACTTTGGATTTTTCTCAAATAAATTTAATCCCAATTTCTTTACTCACTTTTGCACATGTCCTTAGCATAACTTCCATATATTCTCTTCTTTCTGTACACAAAAAAAATCCGCAAATAAAAATCCCAACAATGTATATATTCCCTTGCCACAAACTAATGGTACCTCTACCCCTCATTCTAGTCTTTCTATTGCTCTCTCCATTTCCCTCAAATACATCAAAAATAAAATAGGTGACAAAGGACAGCCTTGCTTTAGTTCCACCCCACTTTTAACTTTAACTGATTTTATATTTCCTAATTGATACGTATAGTAATTATTTTCATATAATTTTTTAATAATATCCACTAACGCTCTATCCATTCCCAAATTTACTAAACTTACCCATAATGATTTTTATTTACTCTATTGTATACCTCTATATCTATAAAAGTCATATACAACTGTCTATCTGTATTTCTATTCATATCCATAAGTTGTGCAACTACAAATAAACTATCTCCTATATGTGTATCTGATTAAAAACCTCCTTGCATTTTTCTCATTATATTATTTTCTTCCATCCATTTTGCAACCATCCAGCCACCATATATGAGAAAACTTTATATAGCACTAATGTTATCACTAATGGTCTATAATTGTTTAACTTTCTATGATCCTTACCCTGCCCTTTAAATAATAACCTTACTCTTGTATTACTCCAACTACCCAGAAAATCTCTCTTCTGTGCCATCTTATTAAAACATGATAATAGTTTTAATTATACTTTCTGCTTTAAATTCATTACCATCTCTGCTGCCCATCCATCCAAACCTCTTACCTTTCCACCTTTCAATTTTTTACTTCCCTCATTCAGTTTATTTTCTGTAAATCATATATTTCCATTACTATATGCTCTCATGTTTGCTATCACTCTGTCCTTCACATCTAACATTTTTTCTATATCCATTACATACTTATGTAAGATTAGCTCTAATTCTTCTCTGGAGCTACACTCTATTCTCTCATCATCTAGTAATACTAATTCTCTCTTCCCTTTATTTCTTCTTTTAATGTATTTCCAAAATTTTTTACTCCCATCTCTTCCACTTTTATTAATATCTTCCAACAGTTTACTATTTCATTTTATTCTTTCTCTATAATTATCTATTTTAGCCAACTGCTTTTTTTAAGTACTTTTCCCATTTAGTACTAATGCTATTTTTCAATTCCTTTGTTCTTAATAGCACACTTATATTCTCTGCATGCTTTTCTCTCTCTTTTACACTATTACTAACTCTCACTTTCCTATTACCTTTATTCTTCTGAATATTCTCATGTAAAATCTTATTTGCCACTTTTTCTATTTCATCACACCAGTCCTTATTTTTATCCACAAACAATTTTTCTATGGTTTCTTCAACTTTTATTTTATACACTTCTAAATTATTCTTATCATTCATTCTGCATCCACATCTTTCACTATCCTTTCTACTTTTATTACAATTTTTCATCACATTACTAACCATTTCTATTATAAAAAAGTTATGATCACTATTACATACTCTCTCTTCATTCTCAAATACCTTAATTTTCTGTACTTTATTCATTCCCTCTTTCTCTACTAATACATATTCTATTGTGTGTAATATATTATTTATAGACCATGTGTATTGTCCCTCATAAATATTCAATAAATTTCCAATAGTCAAATTCACTCTCTGACAAACTCTTCAAAGCTGTCTATTCTTATACTTACATCATCAATTTCTTCAATATGCCCATTCATATCTCCTATAACCACCCTTATTTAAGCATTCATATATGCTACTGTTCCACTCCATTATAGTTTGACTATCTCCAGTGGCTATATACACTGTAGCCACCATCCATTCTTGTCTTCCTAACCTTATCTCAAACCACAAATGTTCTTGACATTTAACAGTATTTAAATAATTTTTTGACATAATTCTTATATCACCATTCTTTTTTTTTTTTATTTATACGCTGCCATACCAAGTCTTCCAGAATGGGTTTTTCTTCTTCTCTTAGATGTGTTTCCACTACTGATAATATCTCAACCTCTTCATTTTTAACTGCTTTGTTTAATTTCAGCCACTCCTACTGCCTTGCATATTCAAATACCCAATTTTAATAATTTCTTCTTTCCTAACTATTATTTTATAAATTCTTTTGACCCTTTCTTCTCCATTACCTTTATAAATAACTTGCTTATCATTAATTTTACAGACCGGTTCCCTCTCTATGTCTACATTTATATCTAAATCATCTAGCCTTTGATTATTATTTAAATTCTGTCCATTCTTCTTTCTGATAACATTACCACTTTAAAACCTCACCACACTTTACAAGTTTCCCCAAACTATATTTTTTATAAATCAAACTCCCTAAAACTTCACTTCCTTGTTTTTCTAAGTGCAATCCATCTTTACTATATAACTCCCTCTTTCCAATAAAAAATCCCACACATCCACAAACATGACATCCTTTCTCTCATACAAGTTTTTCAATCTCTCTGTGGTGGTGCTCTCTGGCCAGTGTGACACTGATTTAGCTTAAGAATGTATCAATTACAATATAAATATATGAGATATTAAGCAATAAATTTTTATTTGAAAAGATATCTCATTGACTATTAATGTATGATTAATAAGTGATTTTGTACAGTCATCATCATCATCATCACCATCAACCATTATCAATCCACTGCAGGATGAAGGTCTCTCCAAGTTTAATCCATCTTCTCTGATCTTTAGCTTCTCTTCTCCACAACACCCCTGCACATTTTCTTATTTCATCCATCCATCTCACATGTGGTCTCTTTCTGGGTCTTTTACAATCTCTTGGAATCCAGTTTAAAATTTCAATTGTCCATCTATTATCATCTCTTCTAGCAATATATCCAGCCCAACTCCATTTCAATCTTTTAATTTTTTCAATAAGGTCTGTAACACCTGTTTGTTGTCTTACCCATATACTGCGTTTTTGATCTCTTCTTGTTACTCCCAACATACATCTCTCCATACTCCTTTGAGTGGTCTGAAGTCTCTGTATTGCTCTTCTATTAAGTGTCCAAGTCTCAGATCCATAAGTAAGAACTGGTAAAACATATTTGTTAAAAACCATCCTTTTCAAACACATAGGCATATTTCCTTTTAGTATCAAGTTATTTCTACCAAAAGCACTCCAACCAAGTTTAATTCTATGATTAATTTCCTCCATTATGTTTCCATCTGTATTAATAATCTGACCAAGGTATTTGTAACTGTTAACTTCTTCTAATTCTTCATAATCAATCTTTATTTTCATATTTTGAGCAAATCGATTAAACATTACTTTAGTCTTTTTAACATTTATCTTTAGTCCTACTTTTCTACTTTCATCTGCTAACTCCTGCAACATTTCCTGCAGCTCTGAAGCATTATTTGCAAAAACAACTACATCATCTGTGAAATCTAAATGACTTAAATACTCCATTTACTTTCACTCCTTTAGTTTCCCATTTTAATCCACAAAATACTTCTTGCAGCACTGCTGTAAAGAGTTTTGGAGATATGGAATCACCTTGTCTTACACCTTTCTCAATGTTGATTTTTCCAGTATCATTATGTAATCTAATTGTTGCTGTTGCATTTTTATAAATATTCTTTAAAATATGACAATATCCTGGATCTATACCTTGATGATCCAATGCTTTAGTCACTGAAGAAATGTGTATAGAATAGAATGCCTTTTCATAGTCTACAAATCCAAAACATAATGACAACTCATATTTGTTTGTTCTTTCTATGACTTCTCTCAATACCTGGATATGATCTATTGTACTAAAACCACTTTTAAATCCAGCTTGTTCTCTTGGTTGGTGGAAATCCAAAGTTCTCTGTAGACGAGTTGTAATTATCTTGATAAAATTTTTATATAAAACTGATAAAAGGTTGATAGGTCTGTAATTTCTAATATCTTCTTTATCATCTTTTTTAAATATTAATATTATTACTGCATTCTTCCAATCTTCTGGTACATCTTTATCATTTAGACATTTGGTATATAACTTTGCTAAAATTGTTTCTATTTCTTCACCTGCTTCTTTTAATATATCAATTATAATTCCATCATTTCCTGGAGCTTTTCCTTTCTTCATACACTTAATTGCATGTCTCACTTCTTCATTTAAAATTCTGGGCAATTCGGAAGATGTAATAGATATAGGAGGTACTAGTTCTTTATTACTATATAATTCTTGATAAAAATCTTCTACCAATTTCATGATGTCATCTCTCTTTTTAGTAATAATTCCACCTTTTTTTCTTATTGCAGATATAAATTTCCTACCAATACCAAAATGTTGTTTAACATTTTTCAGACTTTTATTTTCTTCTACAGCTTTCCTTGCTATTTCACAGTTATACTTTCTTATATCATTTTCAACTCTTTTCTGTACCATTTTACAAAATTCGAGATATTCAATTCTTTTTAATACATCATTTTTGTATATCTTCATATTCCTTCTTTTCTTCATAAATTCTCTAGTCTCAGTAGAAATTTTATTAGTCAATTGCTGCTTTTTTCTACCAGCTATGTTTGTTGCAGTTTTTAAAAGTGTATCATTTATTTTCATATTAATTTCATTCAAATCTGAATCATGTTCAAAATCTCCTAACACTTGAAACCTATTTGTAAGTTCTAATTCAAATTCAGTAGAATGTTTCTGAAGATTAGGAATATCAACTATAAATATTGTTTTTCTTAATAATTTTTGTCTCTCTAGTTTTACATTAACACGTAACTTACACCTTACTAATCGATGATCACTTCCTGTGTTAAATTTATTAAGAACATTACAATCTTGAAATATGTATTTTCTGTTAGTCAAAATATAATCCAATTCTGCTGTACCTTCATTTGGATGCTTCCATATAAAAATCTTCTACTACTTCATCACTATGAGAACTTGTTGGGGCATAAACCTGAATTATCTGCATTTGGTATCTGCTATTAAGTTGTATAACTAATCTTGCCACTCTGTCCGATACACCATCAATCTCCACAATATTGTTCTTCCACTTTTTATTTATAATGAATCCTACTCCACTTGTATTTCCAATATGTGTGCCTTTATAATAGAGTATGTGTCCACTTTTTAAATCAATTGTTTCTTCTCCTTTTCTTCTAACTTTACCAAGTCCAATAATGTCCCATTTAATATAAGACAGTTCTTCTTCTAATTCTTGCAATCTTCCTTCACTTGAAAGTGATCTGCAGTTGTAAGTACCTAAATAAAAAGTCGTCATCAAATGGCAGCCTGGGTCTGCAATCAGGGGATTCTTAGCACCCTCCGCCTTCAGCCACCAACCGCTGCCTTGGTTGGTGACTTTACAGCCTCCTGGGAATAAGGGCCATGCTTTATTTTTGTCTGTCATAATTGTATATATGTATTGGAAAAATATTTATCATTTACACAAACATTCATTCTGCCTTATCAGGCACTGAGAAGAAAGACCATGGTGTTTCTTGATCTTAAACTCAGAGGTAAAAAGCCAATAAACTCACCACGCTGGCTAATGCGTGTGGGTGATCAGCCCATCCATGTTCGTATACTATATGAATAATCACATAGTAATAACAGCTGCAACGACAAGAACGTATGGAGTGGACATTAGGAATTTGCCCTGCTCGGTTCCTTTAAGGCCTCCAAGAGGAATCAAAGGGTCTCCTTTCAGTTAATAGAAAACTCCTTTCTGCAGCCTTTGTACAGTATATGTATATATCTTCGAAGTTGTTAAGAGAAAGTTAAATAACGTATTAATCACAGTAAGAGATGTTTACAAGTAAGCACATTATAGTAAAGATAATTTATGTATTTATAGATACATCCAATATAATTGTTATTTTCATAATTTATATTTCATTAAATTGTTATTTTAAAACTAGAGAGTTTTAGTTGGTTTATTTTTTAAATTCAATTCTCAACCTGATTGTATAGCATATAATATATCTATACATATAATTTTGAGTCATTTTAAGTTCAAGTACTTTCAAATTATGCAAGCCTGCAGATAATTTATTACGATAAAACAAACATTTAAGGAATAATAGGGATAGAGTAATTAATCTTTTTAAGTCCAGAAGATGGCATCAGAATATTCAGAAGAATTATTACCTTAAAATAAATAAAGCTGAATTGTGCTAACCATTATTATTTTATAGTCAGTTCAGAGAAATAAGTAAGAGTGATTATTATAGGGAAATATAATTAATTCATTGAGATCACATTTTGAGTAATCAAAATATGTAAATCAATGATGATTGTTGGTGGTTCTGACCAGTATTACGCTGGATGAATTTAATTTTTGTTATTTTGCTTAAATAGGAAGATCTCAGCAGAGCTTTTCATCAGTTGTCAATAAATATTATTTTTTGCATTTATTAATTCTTTAGCATGTGTTATCCAGCTCAATATATATACAGAAAACATACAACAAAGCAAACAGTAATGCTTTTTACTATTATTATTATTATTTATCAGAAAAAATGAACTAATTATATGTACAAATACACAAAACACCTACAATATTAAAACATTCAGTAGTATTTTTTATGAGAAACAAACACAAAAGTCTAAATTAATGGCACAGATAAAAGGATATGTATATATGTGAGTTGGATATTATTGAAACATTTTAATTTTATATCATATACTCATAAATTTAATAGATAATTATTAAATAAAAAACAATAACCACCACTCATATACGAGTATAGCTATTGTAACTCTAAAAAAAATCCCTCTAGAAATAAATTTTACAACAACCATACAAATCAATTTGTGAAACTCAGATACATTCCATATATAGAATATGCTGGTGCATTTTTATGTTTGCTTGAAATTTTATATTTAATTTCTTCTGCAAAAAACTTTTCTTTCTGAACTACTTCAACATAATATGGAATTGTAGCTCTCTAATATATTCCATTTTCTACAAAAATATTTTCCAAACTTTTCTTATGGTGGAAATTCACAAATCCTTAATTTTAGTGCAACATTTTGATTATTTTAATGGGTAGGTAGATATTAATAATAAATTAATTAAGCAAGTAAATATATAAAAATTAAAAAAAAAAAATTTAATTTTAAATTTTAATTATGTAAAACAAAATACATGAAAATAGTAAAATAAATTGGTGTATATATAGTAAAATTATGTTCTAAATGATTGATATTTTTGGGTCTTTGAATTACAAATTGTTTTCATACCAGGTACAATATTAGAAAGCTGAACTCTCATATCTGGTATAGTGTTGAACCTGTTCTTGTAATTTGATTTAGTTGAAGCATTATATGAAAATCCTGCCTCACATAAATATAGCTTGTCCAGATCATTTAATGGCAGTCCTTTTGTATTTTTGTTTTAGAGTCACAATTAAATCAAATAAATTTTCATAATCACTTGTGCTGAAGCCTATTGATTTAGCTGTCTCTGTAAATGGATTTCATGAGGAATTGTCCTCATCAGACTTTGGGAAATATTGCAAAGGAGTTGATTGTAAATCATGCAAGCAACCTAAAATTACATTAAAAACTTCATTATCTGCTTTAGAATTTATTTCAGATAAAAATTTATGCATGGTGAAAAAACAATTAAAATTATTCTACTCAATTGTAGAAATACAGTATTGTAACTTCCTATCAAAATACATAATTTTAACTCTTGCATTAAAAATTGTAATATTCTTTCCTTGTAATGATAAGTTAATTTCATTGTACAAATATAAAAACTTATCAATGATGAAGAATTTGCTAAAAATTCAATGAAATAAATTATTTGACATAAAAACAAACAAACAATAACTCACTATGAAGTACAAAAAGTCTTAATAGTGTTTTTCCTCTGAATAACTATCTCACTTCAGTATGTAATAAAAGTATAGTATGTTCACTACCCATTTCATCACACAAAAAGTTTAAATAATCTGGATTGAAGTGATTAACATTTTACATAGTTGATAATTTTTACAGCTTCATTCAAAATAGTTTTTAAATATATTGTATATTTTTTTCTTACTAATACTTGCTTATGCAATTCACACTAACTTTTTGTGGCTTTTGTAAATATTTGCAGAATACATGTTATAATTCCCTTCATCTTTCCTATGATTGCTTCAGTACCATTTATACAAATATTAATACATTTCTGCCAAACAATTTTTCGTATTGTCATATAATTTATGAATACACTAGAATATATCTTCTTGGGTAGCTCTTTCTTGTAGACATTCAAACATGAGGAAAATCTTTTTCAATACTATTATCAAATACATGACAAACAAGGCCAAATAATACAGTGAGCCTTGTAATACTTGGAGATTCATCCATTTGAATACTTATTCACTCCAAAGTCTAAGCCATGAATTAGTTTTTTCTCTGTCAGCTGAAAGGTCTTTGATGCAATATAAAATAGTATTATTTGATAATTGTAATGTACCTATTTTTTAAAGCAGATTCTTTGTTTAACATACATTATACAATATCTTTCACACATGGCTTAATGAGTATATCTCTAATTGCATGAGCTTCACCATTGGATGAAATATGGTAACTCATGTGAAAAAATGTCTCTATTGCACTTTCATTTTCAGTTTTAGCAATTGCAATCATTTAAAGTTTTTACCGATTTTTCTAGTGAATGAAGTTATCTTTTTAAAAAATGTATATCATTTTCTTTGTAAACACTATGTTACATTTCTATATGCCTACAAAGTTTAGCTGGAACCAATGAAATGTTTCCTAATATTTTATTACATAAAACACACAATGCATCAGGAGTATCTGTACTATCAATACATATAAATCCTTAATTTAAATTGTATTTCCTTTTTGTTATGCCTTTAGATGACACCTACTCTTTAATACTAAATTCTGAAGAAACCAGTTTTTTCTCTGATCATTAAATGTGTCAGAAAAAAGCACTTGCCCCTCCTTGTTTTAAAGTTCCCCTCTCTAACAAAGAGTCCATAAGTAATTTTTGAATAATATTTAAATTCTAGTAGTAATTATAACTATAATAGAAACAAAATAATGTGTTATAAAAAAGTTTGCAGCACACAAAAACAAATGTGAAAGTACATAAAAGTGTCAATAATGTAAAAACAATTGTAATAAAAATGATTTGATAAAATGGTTAAAAACAAAAAATAAATACTGAGAAAGAAATAAAAGTGTAATACATAAAATCAAATGTAAAATAGTTGAAAGCTGTAATGCTGAAATAAATATTTAATCATAATAATAAAAAATGATCAGTCACAAAATTTATATGTCAATTCAAATCTATAATAAATAGATAAAAGTATTAATAAAGGTTTATAATAATAATAAATTTACATATTTAAACAAAATAATACAAGGATGTCTTTGTGTGACAGAATAATTCCTGTTCAGTTGGCAAAGCCAATGTTCACTTACTGATTACTGGACCATCATTGGACAACATGCAGATCACCTGCCTGCATGTTTCAACATTTAAAACCCTATAAAGCTTATATTAATTTTCATAATTTTTCACAGAACACTTACTGATTTTCTGTGGAACTAATTTGAGAAATACTGCTTTACAAGATCTTCTCAATAGAAACAATTGACATTGAACTTTTTAAAAATATCTTTGAAATAATCCTTATAATATAGATGGGATCTACTTCTCCCACAAAAACCATGCTCATGTTTACTATAAAATATCCATTTAAAAATTTTTGCATTGTTTATTCATTGTATATGTCCAATCCAATGAAGGTACAAGTTTACAATAATGGATTCTATACTTTTACATCCAGCAAGTTGAGAAATGTATTGATTGCTTTTTATGATCTTGTCATTATATTTGTAAAATTTTATGGATCATCCTTAAATTAAACTTTTCTAATGTGGTTAAATTGTCCAGATAAAGTGTCCAAGTTTTACTTCTATACAATAAATAAAATAAAATAACTGTATATATAGCTAACTTAGTTGCAATAGTTATTTCAGTGTGATGAAATACTCTAACTTTTAATTTGCTAAAAGGAACAGCAGCACATTGGAGTCTATGTTGTACCTGAATATGTAAGTCCACCTTTCTATTTATAAAGCTACTGATGTGTTTAAGCTGATTTATATTCTTGATTTGATAACCATTCAAGTTTAATGTTGAGAATTTTTCTTCCAATTATAATTTGATACTTATGTATAAATAGAAGATTTAGAAGTGTAAAATCCATACCATTTAAAAAGTGAAACTTTATTTATGAAAATTGTAATAGTTTTAACATTAATATTGAATTTTTTTTTTTTTTTTTTTTGTTGTTTTAAAAATGTAGAAATAGTTTAATGGATGAAGACATTTTTACAAGGAAAGTTAATAATTTTTATATCTTTTTTATATTCTTTTATGATTTTTTTAAAACTTTTTATTTATTATTGATTATTGAAGTTAATTTAAAAAACCTACCAATTAAATATTTGCATATTTTCAAAGTATATTTGTGAAAAAAAATTTAAGACTATGAAACAAACACTACCTAATCAGGTAAAGCCTTTTCTATCACTTATCTACATAGCATCACTCTATATAAACTTCTAAATTATTTGAGCTAAATATCCTAGCCACAAAAGAACTGAGATGTTAATTGAACTCTACCAAGCTTTAAAAAAGAGAGACCATGGTTGTTTTAGTGGTCTTAAATCCAAATATTAAAAATAAATAATTGTCAACATTGGTTTATGTTTATTAGTAAAAAGTTTATTAATATTCATTTATTAAATGAACAATCATATAAGAATAATAGCTGTAGTCATTAGAAATTTTATCTGCTCAGTTACTAAAAAGCTAAGAGAAAAATTAAAGATATTATTTTAATAGCAAATTCCTTTAAGGCTTTCACATTATTAAAATGTATTTGACTCTGTAAGTGTTCTTTCTATGTTTATGTTTTGGAATATCATGGTAGACATAGAATATTTTCAAAATTTTTATTTACAAATGCATCAGCAATAATTATTGCACATAGTAATGTTAAAAAGTCTAACATAAATAATTGTATGTGGCAGGTTTATTTCTTTTCTCCAAAACTTTTAACAACAGTTTTATGGGAAGTATCTTACTGATTAAAATGAGAAAGAAATAATATTTTAAAGCTGTAGAAAATATTATAAGAACTGTCAGATGACAACAATAAAGTAGAATTAAAGATTACTTCTAAGAAGATTTAAGAAATATTCAATAATTCTTAAAAAAAAGAAGTAAAAAGTAAAGATTGATAAATGTGAATTAAAAAAAAAAATACAAATATCCTTTCATCAAATTATTGAAGTAGATAAAAACACAATGAATAAAATCAGTCTTAGAATTTAATTTGACTGAATACTTTTTAAAATAATTAAATATTAAAAAAAAAACCCTGACATATAAATAAAATTAAAGAATAAAATTTGGATATTTAAAAAAAAACAATATCAAGACTTTAGATTATTTTTATTTTAAAAATATATTTATTGACATAACAAAATTTGTACAGATGAATATTAAATACACTTTAATAATGTTGGCTCAAATCCATTGCTGGTATTGGCTTCTTCCATCAAGGCTGGCTTGGTAATATGGGTGTCCTAGGTCTGGTAGATGTATGGCAGAGCCATTAACTGCACTAACAGATTGATGTATGAGTAAGTAGTATTCCATATGTAGAGATATATGATAGGTTTAATAAATAGGCATAAAGAGCAAACTATAACAATCAAAATATATTAAAAGAAATATAAAACTGAAATGAAATTCAGCTTAGAAAAATTGTTAAAACAGATGATACGAGAGGAATATATGAAATGCTAAACTAGATCCTATTTATAAGATGGGATGATGAGATAAAAAAGCTTACTGATGTAATGTGGAACTCATAACATTTTTTTTTACAGTGAATTAATAATGATTGAAAATGATTTTGGAACAATATTCTATTACTAAGGAATAATGTCACATAAATTCTTGTTAAATGGATATTGTTTTATGGTGAGTCCTCCATATATATTTTCAAATTCATTATTTTTATTGTAGGGAGCATAAGTTTTTGTATAATCTTTAATACCTTAATCTGATCAAGATTGATTTTTGAGTGTGAGATATTAAATCTTTTTGTACGTCTTTATTTAATGTTTTAGTGGAAAAATGTAGATTATTTTATATCTCTGAATAGATGAAGGCCCATTCAAAAATAAGAATTTTACTATTTGCATGAAGATTTTAAAGTAATGAGTTTAAGCTTGGCTAGACTATTAAAGTGACAGACTCAAGATCCAAACTTTTCTTAATTAATTCCTAACTCAACTACCACATTGATGCTTGAATACATAATACTCCTGAATAATTAACAATATATATATATTTATTTGTTTTCAGTTGGAGAACGATTTGGATTTACAAAGTAACAAAGAGTAAATAAATACTATTTTCCATCATTAAGCCTTGCTGGCACTAGCAAGTGTTTTCTTTATGATTGCCTACTAAGCTGATACATATATGTGTGTGTGTGCGTGCATTGAATGAACTTTTGAAAGGAACACATTTACTAATCTCAAACAATCTCATGATATACTATAATTATTTCAACAAAGTATAACTCCTCTCTAATATATGAATTAAATATAATGCATGTTAAAAATATATATAAAATGCAAAGGTAAATCAAAAACCACATCAATGTGAATGGGTCTGCAAGTTGGACATAAAAACAACAAGGACAGCGAAAAACATCTGCGAATATATTGTTGCATTTACTTTCCTGTTTTTGATCATGGGTGTTAAAGGGGGCGCTCTTTTTCCTCTGCCCAGGCTAATCTGCCTTGTTATAGTACTGCTAGCAATGATAAGTATTATCTAATTGCTTGTTCACCGAGTCGGTAAATATATTAGTGCATAGTATGAATTAGTGAAAAACAGGTTCATCGATCCGAAATATGCTTATTGCAAGAGATACTGAGATTATGCAAAAATAGTTTGACATTGCTTTATATGTTATTTATTACCTGCCTTCAGCAGAAAAACTTTATAAACGCGCATGCACTTGCGATCGCGGCTAAATATTTTCTATTCCACTTAAAAATAATTATTCTAGCCTAACAAACTTCATTATACTTTTAAACAAGAATGTGGATATAATAAAAATTATATAATAAAATTAAAAGTATTTTAATTACATGTTGATTGTTTTCATTAAAGATATTCCTATCTTTTCAGATAAAATTTTATTAGAAAATCGTTAAGGAATCATAAAAAAAAAAAAAATTAGTTTGAAAAGTATCTCGGAAATTATTCATAAATTATGCAATTTTTATGTTTTAAAGAGAGCTGAGTGAAGAAGATTTTGGCCATCTCATTTATTCTAGCGTTGAGCAAGAATTATTCCCACAATTCCCAGCCGCATGGCCCAGTATCGCGCATAATAATTATTAAGTAGAGCGGGGCTTATACGAAAATGGCTGAGGATAAAGTAAGCGTTAGAGGTTTCGCTCGTAAAGGCGCACTACGCCAAAAAAATGTTCACGAAGTAAAGGACCATAAATTTATTGCGCGATTCTTTAAGCAGCCAACATTTTGCAGCCATTGCAAGGATTTTATTTGGTAATTTTTATTTTTTAAAGATTCTTCTTTTAAAAATAGCGATTCTGCTAGCAGTTGTTTAGCGGCACGCAACCGCACCATTCTTCCTGCAGACTGTTAATACAACGTGTTTTTCTATTTTTCTAGGGGTTTTGGAAAGCAAGGATTTCAGTGTCAAGGTAAGCATATCGTATGGTTTTGAGCGAAAGTACGGGGTTAATTTTTTCATCTTTTTGCATGACTTATACTATTTTAGTTTTCCTAATGGCTTCCCTGAAAGGTTTATTTAATTTTTAAGTTGAAGATGCTGGATAAGAATGTTGCAACTATCAACACCATTTTATGTTATTCATTTTTTTCAATAAATAAATTATTGAAGCTACTGTTTGTTTACTTTTTCAGTATGTAGTTTCGTTGTTCATAAACGGTGTCATGAATTTGTTTCATTTCAATGCCCTGGCGCAGATAAAGGACCCGACTCTGATGTAAGTACAACCCGTGTAAATGTTTTTATTTTAACCACTAATGCTAATAATCTTACATAGTTGAATTTTTCCATAGGCGTATTTTGTTATTTTTATTTCTCTAGACCACGATCTTTTTTTTTTTTGTATATAAGTACTTCCTTTTAACTATTAAAATTAAATTATTAATTATTATAATCCCAAATAATATTTAGAAAGAGGAGCGGAAAAAAAAAAAAACTCACCCACTGAACTACTTAAGCTTTCTCACCTGAACTAGAATCACTACTTACAAATAAATATATTTAATTGAACTTTGAGCTGTGGATTAATTTATCAACATAATTTCAAGTTCTTGACCGCCTTTAATTTATAGTCAGTCTCATTAATAAACGGATTGCCTTTATATAAATACAAGCATTTAGGTCGTGGCAAGGCTTTATGCACATACTTATAAATAATAAAATATTGAAACCTTGTAAATGAAATAATTCTTTAAAATGTGAAATTTTTATAGCCCATCTGTTACTTATAATAGTCTCCTCCCCTATTCTAAGAAATGTGAGTTACCACATCCTAATCGCCTATGATTTGAAAAAAAAAAAAATGTGTTGCTTAATTTATGATGTTAGTGAATTAACGTCTAATTATTTTGGTTATTATATTATTAATTTTTTTTAAGATTTAAATTTTTTATTTTTTAAAATATGTTTAGGTTTTATAACATTTTTTATTGTATACTCAACAGTTGTGTTTATATGTGTGCAGGATATAGGAAACAAACTGTTGCAGCATTGAGGGGGGAGGGGGATCATTTAATTGTATTAAGAATATACACCTGTACTTTAATTGGTGTAAAAACATTATTATTCTGTTAATTTGCTTTAAAATATATTGAAAGCATAAACAACTTAATTTAATATATATTTAAAAATAAATGTTTTTAATTTTAAGGGAAAATAACTTATAATATCTATCAAATTCATATTTATATTTCATATATGTTTTTTTTTTTTTTAAAGACATATTTAAAATTAGGAGTGAAAGCAATGGTTGGAATTGATCATGTTTAAATTTTGATGTATTCTAAATTTTGCATAAAATGTCAGTTTTTTTTTTAAAAAATTACCTTGATATTCTTTTATTTAATGAAAATTATGGGCACATAAATATTTGCGTTTGGGTATTTTCGCTCTTTGTGTATTTTTTTATTATAAATTTTTGCACAGTTAAAGCATATGTTAGCTTTTTGGTGAATGATACCTTGTTGATATTATATGCTATTTAAAATTATGCAGCAATTCAGATTTTGATAGCATGATAGAATATTCCTTTTGTTGAAGGGCATCCAATATGCGAGGATTTACTTTACAAACCAACTGTATTATCCGTGTGTGTGCGTATATTTATGTGTGTATGTGCAACCTTCAATATATCCCTTGTGATTTAAATCACTTTTTGCTTTTCATCATTTCTTTTTTTCTCTTTTCTACTTTATAATTAATTTATCTTTGAGAATAATAATCAATATTTTTCCCAAATTGTGATAATAAATGCATTCTTTTTGTTATTCTTCCCAATACTGAAGTGTTGAAAAAAAAAATCAGCTTTTTTTTAGATTCTTTTCCATATTTGTTTTTCTGGTTAACCCCTCCCCCCCTCCTTTAGCCTCTTATAATTTTTAAATATCTGCTTCAATAATCTTTAAACTATGTGAGTTTATACACTTTTTGATCTCTTATTTAATTTGATCCCAAGCAATAATTTTTTAATCAAAAGCCTGTTGGTTATTGCAATCACAATTTTTATTACCTTCACAACCCTTGACTTTATTTCATAAATATTTAAAATCATTAATTTATGTACAGATGTGTTATTATTAGATATTGGACTAAGATAAAGTAATAGTATATAACTGCCCAGCTTATATTTAACTTCTTCATTAAAAGCAATAATTTACCTACACCACTTTTCTCTAGAACTTTTTATATAAGCATGAGAAATCAATGGGCCCTGGATTCCTAAATTGTCCCTCTCATTGACAAATTACAATATCCTCATTGATGAAGGCCAACAACTACTCTGGAATTTGATTTAGCTCTATCATCTAATAATTACATAGTTGGTTCTATAGTAGAGTGATATAGAGCAAATTATTGCTATTATTGAATATATTATTACAATCTATTATTAAACTTTAGTTATTATTTTTATTCTTCATTTCAGTAAGCTCTCTTAATATTGGTCATTATTTTATTGCTATGAGCAGTTGACCCAGTGAATAGAATAGCATTTTGGCATGTAAGAGATATATTATTGATTTCTGAGAAAGATGAAGGGAATAGGGAGTGGAATGGAAATGATCTATTGTCTTAGCCATTTTATTATAGTGGTTATTGAATGTCATTTGATTTCACAAACAATTAGCCATACTTTTAAATAAATAATATTTCATTTAAAATTATATATTGAATATATTTCCAATCAATATTATTTTTTAGGCAACATTATTAAATTCTAAATATATATTGAATATAAAGTTGTGATTATTTATTAAGCACATAGGAAGTATGTAAATACTTTTAGAGAAAGTCTTTAACCTTCATCTTATGTGCCTTAAATGCTTATAATAGGCAAGATGCTTCAGATTGGCCTATATAAGTGGGAATTTAGGTTAAAGATAAGATGCCATTCTTATCTTTATAAAGTCACTATCTTATGTCAAAATTTAAGAGGTTCCTCTATAGTAAAAAAAAAAGACATCATTTGACTATTATAAACATTCAAGGCAATAAAAATATTCAACATAAGTAATCAATAAACATCCCATCTTTATCTGTACTTTATTTTTTTAATGTTGATTGTGAATATTTTAACAAACCAAATAACATTTTGCATTTATTTTAATATTTTTAAAATTTTTTCTTATGTTTTATTGTTTAGCAATATCCTTTAGAGCTAAAATTGGTAACATATTATTCCAAGTATTTTCAATATATGCATATAAATATAAAAAAAATATTTTTTATAATTTTTTTTTTACATATCCATATTTCTTTTTACATTATTATATAACTTTTAATCTACAACACGGACATGTATATGCACTGATAGTGAATTTTAGTTTATATTTGATTTTTTTATATACATATCTATTTTTATATTTAATTGTTTATGTTTTTATAATATATATATATATATATGTGGATGTATCACATTAAAAAAAATATGCCTTTGTGTTTTGAAAAGGAAAATTTAACAGATGTGTTTATCCATACTTACTTATGGATCTAAGACTTGGAAGTTCAGTAGAAGAGCAATATAAAAACTTCACATCATATTGATAAATATGGAGAAATGCATGTACGAATGGACAAGGAGAGCTAAAATTGAAATACATGGTTGAGAAATCAGCTATGCATCACTGAAAGAATTTAAGGATTGAAATGAAACTGATCTAGACACATTACAAGAAATGATGATGGGCTTAAAATGAATCCCAAGAAATTGAAAAATTCTCAGAAAGAAAGTACACTGTGAAATGGACAGAATGTATTTAAAAAAATTTCTGGGATTTTATAGATAAGAGAAGTTAATGAGTGAAAAAATTACATTGAACTTGAAGAGACCATTCAGAAATGGCTGATAATTGCTTACAATAATAATAGTTTTATACTTGCTTTTTGAATCCATACTTACCCAATAGATAATTCTTTATCTTATAAATATATTTTTTCCAATCAAATCAATATCTCACTTTTTTTAAAAATAAAATTCATAATTTTTCCTCTCACTTAATCTTATTAAATGCTTATTGTAAATCTAAACATTTTGATTTCCATTTTTTACATAAAATTTTATAACAAATTACTTAATTCTCTAGACTATGTAGTATATGATAAAACATGATGCAACTTAACTCCCTCTTTATCAAAGTTAGGAAACTCAGTCTGTAATAAAAAAAAAGCCTGTTAGTTATTATTTTTCCAGCATCATTTTTTAACCTGCACAATATCCAATACCTCAAATTTATTTACACTCTGTTGCCTTTCCCTATTATTTTTACCATTTATAGATTTAACTCTAAGGTCATTTTATTATTCTTATTTGCATTCTTTCTGCTTGTGTTTACATTTTATTAATGAATGCTTAATATTTTCTACATGCTCATTGTACAGAGATAGCTTTCTACTCTAATTCTTTCTATATACAACAAGTTTAAGTAACTATGATAGGGCATTTAAATCTTCATTTCTAAATCAGTTTCTGGCTTATGCCTTTATCCATGAGATTTTGGAATCAAAGCTAATTAATTCAAGTTTTAATGTGTTTGGAGAGTAGGAAGCTATTCTTGTTTATAAAATTTTATATAATAATAAGAATATAATTAATTATTCAGTAGATCATTAAGATGACAGATTGAGTTCTTATAACCACTTTGGTTAGCAAACAGATTTTTTTTAAAAATTTCTTGAGCTAATCATAAAAATTAATATTTTACAATAAAGTAACTCCATTTCTAATGATTTACCACCTCCCTTCCCCATCTCTCTCTCTCAAAAAAAAAAAAAAAAATTGATAAAGCAATGTTTTTATATTTAATTTAAGTCAGTTTGAATTAATTTAACCAAATTAAGTTTATTGTTTTATAGTCCTCACATGTTTATGTTTTAATTAGAATCAAATTGATATTTAAAAAAAATTGTAAATTATGTGATTCCAAAATATGATATATTGTTTTCATGTCTAAAGCTTCAACATTTTAAATAGAAATCTTTCTACCATGCTTTATCAACTTTTATTTTATCTATGCTTTAACTATTTTTAATTTTTACTATATCATATTTTTGTCAGCTTTATTTTTCTTTCTGATTATGTTCTATATAAATGATGAAAATCTCCAAAAAATTTTAACATTTTTCGAAATATATTTTTAATCTGGTAATAATTTCCCATCTGTGGGGAAAAAAAATAATTAAATGGTTATTGCATGGGACTTCATAAAAAGTTTGAATCTTGGAAATTAAAGAATTGGAACTATAATGTTTGGACCTTGAGCTGCATTGCTTTAAATAATTCAGAGCTTTACTTGTGTGATAATATCATAATTTCTAGATTTTTGTCCCACTAGTAAACAAAATTAAATTTACTTTTTTTTTTTTAAAAAAAAAGTAAAAATCTACTTTTTCATATACATTTCCTGCAATCTTATTTTTTAGATTTGTCAGGTTTTAATATTTAATTCTGTTTTCATACTTAGAATTTTCTATTTTTTCCTATCTTTTTTAATAATTTGTTGCATTTTAAAATTAAAATTATAAATGTTTTCTGATTGATTGTTATCTCACATACTTAAAGAAGAATGCTCAGATCTAACCGCTTTAGCTTCAGCTATTTATATAAAAAGTAGGTTGAAGTAAAGAAGGGTTCCCCTCTTTTCTTCCAAAACATAAGCTTGTAGTTAAGACCTATAGAGATTCCTACTATCGCATTTTTACATGCACATTCTTGACGTTATAGCCTTAGTAAATATTGTTTATTCATGTAAAATTTTGGTCTTTACTTTTGCCAATTATAACAAATATAGTATGACTTACTATGAGATTATTATTACTCATTATGCAATGGGTTATGTTATATTCCATGCATCATGCACCTTACATTAACTTCAACCAGTTAAGAAAATTGTTTATTCTGCTTATAAAAAATATCTTTTTTATCTTTTTTTTTTTTATTAGCCTCCTGATACAAAACTTCACATCGTTAAACTTCTACTTAAATTCTTTACTGCAATACAATAAAATATAATCAGCAAAAAACAAAAAAATTACAATTATACTCAAGTATATCTGAGAATAGAAAAAGTTGTACATTGAAAATTGGGATATATTTAAAAATACAAAATTGAGCAAAAACTCGAATAAGAGCAATTCAAAATATAGCATCAGAATGATAATTTTCTTTTGTGTTTAAATGGCTTGAAGAGAAAAATGATAAGAAAAGAAAAATAATGGTGACACTTTTTTTTATTAGCAAGAGAAATGATTGCATACTAAAAAATAATACACACTTGACAAAAACTTTATACAATAATTAAATTTCTTAAATATCACATATTTCTCAAATTAATAAAATTATATATATATTGGACAATTAATATGTATAAGGTTTTACTATTTTCATTTTTTAATGGATAATCTTGACAATTAATACATTTGTATATATATATAATGTAATGCATATCTATTGCTTGTTAAGTGTCTATATTACAAAACATATTTAATCTATTCATTTATATTTTGATCAAAAAAATTATCTTACTATATATAGGTAAAAGGAATTAAAATAAATTTATTAATAGTCAAAAAGAAAAAAAAACTAACAATGATTCATGTATCAGTTACCATTACTTCAGCTCTTTAAATAAATATATAAAATTAAAGATACATGTTTGCCTGTGCGTCCATTTTTTATAAAATTATATTAGATTATATTCACTATATGAGATACACTTTCTATTCAAATCCAAGAACATTAATTGTGTCATATATTAATTTTATTTATTCATAATTCCAAAATCATAAAATTTATGTCTTTTTATTTGTATTTAACTTTCAAATTAAAAAATAATGTATTTAATGACAATTAGATATAATGTGTGATATGACATAAAATGGCTTTTTCTTAAATGAAGTCAGAAATTTCTGTGTATAGGTTATATGCCTAGAAATCTTGTTGACCAAGTTAAATATTTCCTATTTTCGAAACTATTATGAATACAAATAACTCATCCATTTCTTTTTATTATCCAATTTTTTTTCTAGTCCTGATTTCTTTAAATCCTCTATCCTATTCACATATTCCCAATTTTGTTATAAAAATTATAAAACTTCTATCATTTTAACTGCCCTTTCAAATTTCTCCCACCCTCCATACATTTTATCCTGATCCTCTTTTGACCATTTTACACTCCAAAAAAAAAAATGTACGGCACTCTCTCATCTTCACATAAACTATGTCTATAGTTTAAATTTTTATTCATTTTTTGTCTTTTTTCTCTGGAATTTAAAGCTTCTGATCTTGCATGAAATAACAACTTAGACTTCCTTTAGTGTTATTATACATCTCATATTTTATATAATTTTTATTTTTATGTAACTCCATTTTTTTTATATTCATATTAATTTTTTGCAACTCTGCAATTTTTTTTGTCTAAACAATTTATTCTCTTTCCCCCACTTCTCATAATTATATATCTGAAATACATTCTCTAGACATTTATTCACATTTTTATACAAATATATGGAAATAAAGTTATCAGCTTATTAATTTTGGACATTGTAAAAAAACTTTTTGCCCAATGTGTTGTTCTTTCCACACAAACCATTTGAGCAATATTTTTTATTAATTTATTTTATTCATACATTGAAATCTTCTAAACATTTTAAATTTATTTTTGATTTCTCTCATTAAATAAAAAGTCTGTTTTACTTTACCTTGATTGATCACATTTTTTGTTCACAATTCATCATTCTATGCATATCTATCTACTTCTTTTTATATTCTATCTAAAATTTTCTGGGTTCTTTATCCAATACAAAGACATCATTCCCCAATTTTAAAGCATGCACTATTACTCCTTTTTAAATAATTCTACATATATCATATTTATTATATAAGAAATATGCCATATTTTTAATGATCTCCATTTTGTTTTTTTCTCAAATCTTATTCCTGACTATTTTATATAATTCCTTTTTCTCTTTAATAAAATTACTAAATGTTTTTACTCCTCCATTTATTTGAGACAAATTTTTTATCCTTCCATTTTACTCATTTCTTCACTAAACTTAATTTTTATATTTCTGATTTTACATATTTTTCTAATAACAACTCTATCTTCTACACTATTTGGAAAAAATTAACATCTTTAACAAAAAGAGCCACATTTTATATTCATTTAGTTCCAGTTGTAGAAATTCTCATCTCTATCTCTAATCCTTCTATTTTATTTCCAATTCTCTTAGAAACAAAATAAATAATAAAGACGATAATGAAGATTACTTGAATATTACTGTTTCAACTCAATTTCATAATTAACTGCTATCAATTCTATATCCTCAGTACAGCACATGTGTTGGGGTGAATCTCTAATGACTATTACAAATAAACATGGTGCTAGATGAATAAATGATTTATTTATATATATTTAATTTTACATCTAATACTGATATGCAGAAAATTGTAAAAATTTCACAAAATGTCATATATTAATATATAGTGAATGGAATTAAAAATGATTGATTAAGACCTTCATGCTTTCATTTCTAAATGCTTTAGATTGCTCTCTACATATAAATTTAATAAAAAAGATAAAATGGATTTATGTTTATCTTTTCAAAAACTCTATCTTGTGTTTAGAGATTAAGAGTATTCCTCAGTTTTATAAATTCATATAGTAGATGTGTCAAGGTGATTCCCTTATGACTATTACAAACAAAACATGATGCTAAATAAATAAATAACTTATTCATTTATATATATATATTTAATATTAAATCTAATATTGATAACAGTAAATTGTAAAAATTTAACAAAACATTATTTTTAATATATAATGAATGGAATTAAAAGTGATTGATTAAGATCTTCATGTTCATTTCTAAATGCTTTAGATTGGCCTATATATATATATAAATTTAGGTAAAAAAGATAAGATGGATTCATTCATATATTTTCAAAGACTATCTTGTGTTTAGAAAGTGAGAGTATTCTTCAGCTTTATAAATTCATATAGCATGTGTCAAGGTGATTCTCTTATGACTATTACAAATAAAACATGGTGTTAGACCAATGAATAATTAATTATATATTTAATAATTATCTTTCTAAAAACTTTTAATCAGTTTTAATAATTCTAAATCTATTTCTATATTTTCAAAATATCTCATAAAATTTACTTCTATTCGACCGATCCTAAGTCTTTTCTATATTTTAAAAATGCAATTATTAATATTTTATATATATAAAACATTTCAATCAAATGAAGTAAAATAAATAATTTAACCTTTGTCATTAGACACCATTTAGTTGGCATTATTATCAGTTGTCCATTTATTATTAAGCTGATGTAGGTGAGCTTTAGTGTAATATAGAGTTAATTATTATTATTAATGTAATTAAATATAAATAAAAAAATGAGACAATTGTCTTTATAAATTATATTTTTTTGAAAACTATCACTAAAACTTTGTGTAATATAAAATCACTACCACAATATAATTTTAGTTCTCTATAGTATGAAAGAATATAAACATACTTTTTTGATCATAATACCAAATTGAATAATATTGACAAATTATGAATAAATAGGAAATGGAAGCAAAATTGAATCACATAGTCACTACTTCCTAAAGATTTTTATATGACTTAATTAAATTATTCTAAATATTATCTGAATATCATAAAATTAAACATTGATTAATACCAAGGCAATGGATTGTTTGTATTTAAATATGCTTTAAGCAAAATATAAAGTTGTTATTATAGACTTATATTTGAAATCTGATTTCAGAAATAATATACTAATTTAACATGAATGTTTTTTTTTTTTTGTAAGGTTTCTTTTACTATTTGCACTAAGTTTTATGTTTTTATACATAAATGAGCATATTTTAAATTTTGGAATAGTGATTATATTATGTAATGCTTTAAAATCATAAACATTTTTAAAATCAAATATAAGCTTTTTTAAAAATTATACTTATAATATTTAAGTAATATATTCCATCATATTTTAATTTTCACTAAAAGTCAATTCTCTTCAAGTATATTTAAATTATGACACAATTGTATACATATATAGACATGAGTAGTTTTTAAGAAAAAAAAAAGTAATTCTATTATTTAACATGAAAATGTATTCTTAACTCAATTTTTGTAATAATCCTATTATATTAATTTAAATTATATAGATGGTATGTAAAATAAGAGCAAATACTATTATTATTTAATCAGAAAATTTCTAAATGAAAACTACAAATGCAATCATTTCATTAACAGTAGTCTTCCAATCTAAAAATTGTCAAATAATGTCAATGATGATGTTTATATTTAAGGAAAAGTCCTATTATTTGATGACATAATGGCAGCATTTATTTGTTGAAAGAGTTTCAGTGGGGATTTTTTTATTATTATGTAATCAAATTATTATCTAAAAAACTACAATAATAGTACTGTTATAGCTCAACTTTTTGGAAAAAAAAATCGTAAAAAAAAAAGTCCAAGTATATATAAAAAAGTTCAAATTAAACATAAATTCAAACTTAAGTCATGGGACATATGCTATGTACAACTTTTTTGGTTCTTTCTATTTTTTGTGATATACTTATAATAAAATAAAATTTATTGTGTAATTGTCTTTATATTTCATGGTACAGACATATAATATGTTGTTGGAATGTTGAAAAAAATATATTTTTAACAAAATAATGTTTAATTTATATTAATTTATTTTCTGAAATTAAGATTTGAAAAAAAAACCCCCACTGAAATCAAAAATATTTTTTGAACTGTAGTAATCAACTTTTAAGCATCATAAAAACAAAATCAAGCAAACAGGATAAGATTCACTGTTTGAATTAGAAATTAAAGATAAAATAAAATTAGCACATGCATCTATCTGTCATGCCAAACACCTGGAGTTTTGAGTTTCAATTGGATGAATCTTAGAAAATTTTTCAGATTTTTTACAGATCTCAGTACTCTTTTTCAGGAAGCTACTCCTAGGAGGCACTTGTTCTTTATTATTATATAGTTCTTGATAGAAGTCTGCTACACATTTTATGATGTCCTATACATATTATATCTTCTGAATTGCCCAGAATTTTGAATGAGGAAGTGAGACATGCAATTAAATTTATGAAGAAAGGGAAGGCTCCACGTAATGATGGAATTGGAATTGATATATTAAAAGAAGCAGGTGAAGAAATAGAAAAAATTTTAGCAAAGTTATATACCAAATGTCTAAATGATAAAGATGTACCAGATGATTGGAATAATGCAGTATTAATATTAATATTTAAAAAAGGTGATAAAGAAGATATTAGAAATTACAGACCTATCAATCTTTTATCAGTTTTATACAAAATTTTTACTAAGATAATTACAACTCATCTACAGAAAACACTGGATTTCCACCAACCAAGAGAACAAGCTGGATTTAAAAGTGGTTTTAGTAAAGTAGATCATATTCAGATATTGAGAGAAATTATAGAAAGGACAAATGAATATGAGTTGCCATTATGCTTAGGATTTGTAGACTATAAAAAGGCATTTGATTCTGTAAACATTTTTTCAGTGATTAAAGCATTGAATCATCAATGTGTAGATCCAGGATATTGTCATATTTTGAAGAATATTTATAAAAATGCAGCAGCAACAATTAGATTACATAATGATAGTAGGAAAGTCAACATTGAAAAGGATCTAAGACAGGGTGACTCCATATCTCCAAAACTTTTTACAGCAGTACTGCAAGAAGTATTTTGTGGATTAAAATGGGAAGCTAAAGGAGTGAAAGTAAATGGAGATTATTTAAGTCCTTTAGATTTTGCAGATGATGTAGTTGTTTTTGCAAATAATGCTTTAGAGCTACAGGAAATGTTGCAGGAGTTATCAGATGAAAGTAGGAAAGTAGGACTAAAGATAAATGTTAAAAAGACTAAAGTAATGTTTAATAGATTTTCTCAAAATATGAAAATAAAGATTGATTATGATGAGTTAGAAGAAGTTAACAGTTACAAATACCTTGGTCAGATTATTAATACAGATGGAAATATAATGGATGAAATTAATCATAGAATTAAACTTGGTTGGAGTGTTTTTGGTAGAAATAACTTGATACTAAAAGGAAATATGCCTATGCATTTGAAAAGGAAGGTTTTTAATAAATGTGTTTTGCCAGTTCTTACTTATGGATCTGAGACTTGGACACTTAATAGAAGAGCAATACAGAGACTTCAGACCACTCAAAGAAGTATGGAGAGATGCATGTTGGGAGTAACAGGAAGGGATCAAAACGCAACGTATGGGTAAGAGAACAAACAGGTGTTAATGACCTCAGTGAAAAAATTAAAAGACTGAAGTGGAATTGGGCTGGACATATTGTTAGAAGAGATGATAACAGATGGACAATTGAAATTTTAAACTGGATTCCAAGAGATTGTAAAAGACCCAGAAAGAGACCACATGTGAGATGGATGGATGAAATAAGAAAGTGTGCAGGGGTGATGTGGAGAAGAGAAGCTAAAGATAGGAAAAGATGGATTGAACTTGGAGAGACCTTCACCCTGCAGTGGATTGATAATGGTTGATGATGATGACTCAGTAGTTATTTGAGGTTACTATTAATAAATATTTAGTTATTATGAATTAGACAGTAAAATTATGATGGTTAATTAGATGAATTTTAGTGTATGGCGAATTAAAATAAAAAAATACAATTGCAATAATTATGTAGACTTCAGTACTGGTGAGAGAGTGTGTGTATCACAATCATATAGTCACTAAATCTTTGGCTTATCATTACCTTTTTAATTAAACTTGAATTAAAATAAATAAATAAAAAATTAAATATTTGGATGATAGGACCATGTTTCTTTCAAACGGAAAGATTTTTTAAATGTTTTTTTTTTTTTTAAATTTGCTATAACAAAGTTTGATTATAGAAATAATTTTATAAATAAAATTATATATGTAATTATTTTTTAATATTTAATTTACTTTGAAATATTTTCTCTATTTTAACAGATTTTATGAAACAGAAAATGGGAAAAAGTATTTTAACAGTAAAAATATATTTGAATCTCACATTTGCATTATTTCTGGAAGTGCATTAAAGCTAGAACCGTTTTTGTGTAAAAAAAATAAATCCTGAAAATAACATTACTGTTTATTCACTTTACATTGTTGTTCTATTACTATTTTCAATAATTACTAATGTCATTCATTTAATCTGTATATATCCCCCCCCCCCTTTAATTCACCAACTCTGGAATTTTTCATATTTCTGATATCTTAATACCAGAATTAATTTTTTGAAAGTAATTATATTAATATGTATATACATTTCCAACTATATAAGTAATGTTAATATAAGCACCAAATAAAACAATATTTGTGTGCATGTATGAACTGGACACACTTTTTTAAAAGTGTACTATCTTTTTTACTTTCTACTGCCTTATTTCAATTATTAACTATGGCTCAACTTTAAACATATTTCAACTCACAACAGAGTAATATTTATATACTTATACATGTATTATCAATATTATCAAATGCCAGTATCACATGACATTTTGAGCAATTAGCCATATGGTTATTTATTATTTTCATTATATGGTTATTTATTATCAACTTTATTACTTAGTTGTTACTCTTAAATGAGTATGGTCATCTTACTTCTAGAAAGAGAAACAGAAAGGGAGACCCAAAATGATAAAGAAAAATTAATGATTAGTTTTACATTTATTATACAAACTAATCTTTGGCATAAATATGTCTACATAAATAACATGTTTACCCTTTAGTCTGTTTTATTTTACATTTGTGATTAGTTCACAGGTGCAATCTTTTGAATTGTAATAATCAAAAGTTGCTTCAAAATACTTCCATCTGTTCAAAATATCTTTATTATCTATCATATAAAAGAAGGCTACCCATTGATTTAATAATATTACGATCTCATTTTCTAGGTCTGTACTTTTTAAAGTATCAAAAAAATCTAAATTAATTATTACTACCAAATGACTATTTATTTGAAATTATAACCCAGTAATCAATCTTAAGAATTCGCATCATTAATCTTTTGCCTTTAACTTCATTTATTGATCCTTATTCATTTTATTATTTAATCAAACAAAGAATGCCACATGTTATCTTTTTTAATCAAGTCACTAATCATATAATCTGTTAGGATTTCTTTTAATGAACCCAACAATCACTTCTTGTATTCCAGTAGCATATTTAGGTTAAAAATTCAAACTGGCAACTTCAGTGGTTAAAAGAGCAAACATCAAATTTCTACAATATTTTTGAAGGAAGATTTATTTTTAATAACTATTATTTTAGATGACTTTTTTTAAAATTTTTATTTCTAATTATTTTAAAATTTATATAGGAGTTTATACAGTTATATAGTATTATTAAAAAGTCAAATGATTTATTTGGGGGAAGTACATAAGAAGTTCAAGAACTGAAACTATTATCAATGGACCTTGAGCTCCACTGCACTAAAACATGCAGAGATAGTCTATTACTATGTACAGGGAATTGTATATAAAAAGCAGTAAAAAAGATGTGCTAAAATATAGTAGTTCATATAATAAATTATGTTGTAGTATTTATCCATCTTTCTGTCATGCATATGTCAAATTTTCATTGATAAAAGTAGATTGTTTCTTTTTGACAGTTATACCATGATCAATCTAGCTAGTGATTTAATATTTTTCAGTAAATTGAATATTTAGCTACTATTTTCTAGATAATCCAGATCCCAGATTAATTAAAATTTCTCAGATGACAATCAATATATTGACTATAAAAACAATACTGTTGTAATGTGCGTTGTTCACTAATAGTGATAGAATCTTGCCTTTATGGGTATTGAATCCATTTTACTTGGATCCGTTTTACTTGTTAGGCCGAATGATTTTTTTTTTTTAAAAAAAAAAGACAATAAACCATACAGAATAATGTATTTTGAATAGAAACTTAATTATTTTTTGTGTATATATCTGCGATATGATTTAAGACAATTTAAATCAACATACTTTACTTCCTATATATAATTTGGAAATCAATTTAATAATACTTTAATAATAACTAGGAAAATATTTAAATATAAAGTTTATCACAGGAAGTTATTTTATTATTTCTTAATTTTTTTTTTTTAAAAAAATATTATTACTCTTTGAACAATTAATGCGTAAAGTTAGTTATTGATAATAAAAAAAAATGTTGTCATGGAAATGACCTGTACAAACTTTTTTTAATTAAACAAATTACTAATACTTTTCCAGTTAGCATTAATGATTCGGAATTATTGTTAAAGAAAACATAATCTCCATCTATTTACTTATATTTTATTTAGTCAAACTATTTGTCCTTACTTCAAATTAGAAAATTTGATTTTTTTAAAAATTGACAGCAATTCACAATAAGTATGGCAAACCTAAATGTAAATGAATGTTTAATTTTGTTTTAACATAAATATATTTTAGTAATTTATTAAATATAAATTCACAATACCCATATTTTTTTTTATAATTATTTTAAAAAATATTTATAATCACTTGTAAGTAATTCTATTTGTTATATATATGTATGTTAAGGATATTCCACAATCAAGGGATACTATTTTATTATTATCAATTAAAAATAATCAAATGGTTACTTGTTGAGAGGTCATGTGCCATTATGTAGGGTTGAATACAATAGTCTTATTCTATTTAGCAAAGTAAGCTATGCTAATTTTTTATATTAAAAACAAGTTGGGATAGCAGCCAGTTAATAGGAAATTGTAATCGAGTGTTGTTACTGAATGATTATCAATAAAAATAATTATATGATTAGTTGCTTCGGAGATCATGTGATATTTGAAAAATGGCTGGTTGAGCATATCACTTCATACAAATAGGCAAATTGAGTTACCTGTTCTTTGCTCAATTAAGAATCAATTCAGGAAGCTTTAACTTTTATACCCATTATTTTATGATTGCACATATCATTATGATTCATGATAGTTTGTCATTTACTTGCCATTTGTTATTTTTTAAAATTATTTTGGATGATCAACTTTTTATTCTTAGTAGGGTTAGCTGTTTCATTTAAGCTACAGTTATTTGAATCCTTTGGTATATATTATTTAAATATTTCTTGTACATATATAAATATTTACAATTTGCAAAAAATAAAAACAAACTTAGAGGATTCAGTTCTGTTGCTAATTCTATTACAGTATTTAGACACTATTTTTTTTATTAAAACTTTTTTTTATTATAAAATAATTATGACAAAAGAGTTGTTTATTTATTGAGATAATTAGTCGAGAGATCATCGCAAATGCCTTGCAAGCAAGTAGTTGGTTGCAGACGGTTGTGGATTCGCATCCTGGCTGATGCTATGACATATAAAAAATTCACTTTTATAAAAAATATAAATTAGGTAAATTTGATAAAACTAAAAAGAACAAAATAAATAAAAGTTTACAATTTTTGAAGAAAATTAGAGAGCTGATCCTAATTGAAGCAATCCATTTAAATAGCACAGGTAAAATTACTAGTGATCAGCAGCAAAATAACTATACTTCAGTGTTGGTGTTAACATTGTTGAAGATTATTGCATTATAACATTATGTTTTTTAATATCTTTCATAAAAAGTTGTGAGATTCATTATTAAAGATTTGCAATATATTAATCCTTTTATTGTCAAAATTAATTTACAACTGACAATCCTGATTGGTTTTAATGCATAGACAAAAACATAGATATTATGTGGGTGAAAGTTCTTATAATGTTTTAACGTTATAGTTTTTTTATATTCATAGTAGATTCATCAAAAATTTGCCACTGCATTTCACTAAAGGGATTAGTATATATTTTTAAAAAAAATCATTTCATCAACATTTTGTTTTAACACCAAGTTCAAGTAGTTAGTAGTGGCAACTGGTGATTTAGAATAAATTTTAAGTAATAATTTTTTTTCTAAAAAATCATTTTTCATGACTGTTTATGATAGTAGAATTTATTAAATATTAATATTATTAATTATTTAAAATAATTTGAAAATTATTAAAAGTAGAATGTGACTGTCAGCCTTCTCTTTTATATTATATAGTAGTAATCTGGTTTATTTTAGTATATAAGCATATCAACAATACCTATATATTGAAGACTAAGGGGGATATAGATATTGCTAATTTATAAAGAGTAGAAAATATGTTAATATTATTAATGTCATGCATTAATTTGCAAATTATGCAAAATTTTTGCTAAATTGATTTGTTTAAAAACTAATTTTTGCCTTTTTTTTTTTTAGTTATATTTGTCACAATGTAGAATCTTTACTTGTACTTATGACTCAGTGCTTCATTAACACTATATTGATTTTAGATGATACACATTTTCTTTCATTTAACATGATGTTTCTGTACAACTAATTACTTTAGCATCAGATATTTCTCAATAGAGAGAGAAAGGAGCAGTTTTCAATAGTTTTCGATTATATAAACAGTGAAGAATAATTAAGTAGCCAATTGAAAAACTTAAATTAATTTGATATGTATTTTAAAAACACAAATAACTTCTTAATCTTCTAAAATGGAATTAGAATGTATGATGCAGACTTTTACTATGAATTAAGTTTATTTACATTAAAAAATATTACTATTACATAATTACAAAATTTAAATACATTGAACTACATTAAAAAATAATTTAATATAAACACCAAGTAATATTTATTAAGGCTATAACCTCAAGAATGTGCGCATAAAAATACGATAGTAGGGACCTCTACTGGTCTTAACCACAAGCTTATGTTTTGGAAGAAAAGAGGGGAACCCTTCTTTACTTCAACCTACTTTCTATATAAATAGGTGAAGCTGAAACGGTTAGATCTGAGAGGGAAATGTACATTAAATTAGTTTAAACCTTTTGATTAATTCAAAATAAAATTTCATTGAATTATAAAATTTTCATCGTTAGAAAATATTTTTAATTTTCTAAATTCAATTTTATAATTGGAATATGAAGTTTCCAAAAACAAATTATTTTGTTATCTATAAAAATTAAATAGTAAAATAATTAAAGATATTTTCATAGGATGAATAGTTCTTATAGCTATAATTCATTTTAAATAATCTTAATCATTTCTATAATATATATTTTCCCATTAAGTGTAGAAGTTGGCAAGTTGTTAAATTGTTTTGTTTGCAAGATAAATTGGTATCTAATTGTGTAAATAAATTGCAAGGGGAAAAATAAGTTCTTATATATATATTATTGAAATGATTTTAATATTTAATTTTTGTTTTGATAAAATCAAAATGTTTAAAAAAATTTTAAAAACATTAACAAATGAATTTAATTTATATTTTGATGAAAAAAGGTTCTAAAAACATAGAATTCTTTACATTTATAAAAATTTTAGGCTGCTTTGTCTTGACATTTGTATTTTGGTTCATAAGTTCATTGGTATAATCAGATATACCATTCTATTGATAGTACAAACAATATCTGAATCAAAAATGCTGTCCATGTTAATATTTTCTTGAAAATTTTCATTTATTCTTATGGAAAGTCATGCATTAATATGTTGTTTAAAAGATTTAGGCTTCACCATTCTAGAAAATATTCTGGTTGAGTTTTTAGGACTCTGATATGTCTGCCTAAAGATATGCAATGTATATTTAATTCTATGATTTACTATTGCATACTAAGTAAATATAAAATGCCATTATATTGCTTTTAATAATTGAGATAATGCTTTTTATCTTTAGAGTAAAGGAAATAAATGAGATTTAAGTGAATTTAATGTTAATGTGAATTTACACTTTATTGTATCATTTAACATAAGATTTGACTGCATGAAGAAAATAAATATTAGATTGCTGAGAAATTTTGTAAGTAAGCTGGAAAATACAATAGGTTGATAACAATTTTTGGCCATGGACATTTAGTTATGACAAATTTTGCACATTTTTAGTATTACAGCATTATTCTCAAGTGTTCATAGAGTGTAACATTAATATTAAACAAAATTATTGATTTATATTGTATATAATATACAAATCATAACAGAATAAAAAAAAGTACAAATTTGCATATTACTTAATTTTAAATCTGTGGAGAACTCAGCATTTTTTATTTTCTTGTATAGATTTCTAAAATTCTTTAAAAACTATGTTCTTAACTAATTCCTACTATTAGCTCTTGACTTCATTAGTTCTAAGTTACTTTGGATTTTTCTGATTTCTTTGCTCATCAGTAAAAACAACAGCCTAGATATTTCTCTTTGGGTTGCTTAAAACAAAATCTAATATCTATAAGTAAATATTGATCCAGTTTTATTCTATATTTTCTGTTTTTACAACATTCACATTTTTTTTTTAGAAAACTCTATTTGAAAAAAAATCTAAATTAAATTTATGTATAGTAGATGCATATGTCTGAAAGAGAATTCATTATTGAAATTTAATGGCAAAAGACAATGGACTTAATAACTCAAAATTCTTAAAAATATCATCGTGCAAACAACAGAGAAATTAACATAAATCACCTCTAGAAACATTTTCACAAGAATGAATTCAAACACTTTAAATTCTTTTCAGTGGCAGTATCAAAATGTATATCCTCTGCTGAAATTTATTATCTAATCATTGTAGTATATTGTAGCATTCAACGATGCTGAAAGTAACAGTTTCAAGAGATTTGGCAGAATGAACAAATAAATATGTTGCCAATGTTGGGGGGGGGGGGGATATATACCATTCAATAACATATTCTTTTCAGAATTTTCATCATTGAAATTTTTAAAAAAATATTTTTGGGTAAACATTCACACTTTCAAAATAATTCTTTCAGTTTTGTATTTATCTAGCCACAGTTGATGTAAGATAAAGCCAATATCGAACATAAGATGAACAATCAAACACATATCAGCAAGATCAAAAAATGCTTTGTCTTGTTTTTGTTTTGTCCATATATTTTAAAGGTAGTCATTTTAATATTTACATCTAATTTATTAGATGTGTGGTATTATACAATGTATGGTTTGAATATTTTGCTTTAATAATATTTTTGTTATCTTAAATGAAGTGATTTAAACACAGAATTATGCTTCCATAATTCACATTTGCATAATATGAAGTTAGATTATGTTTAATGTGTATATCAGTTGAAGACTTGATAAATTAGAGATAGCAATAAACTGTTTTATTAATTTATTCCATAAAATCTAAGAATATATTTTAAATACTACTAAGAGGTTAAAAATACCAGTAAAACCAATGGGCATCTTTTTCTGTTTTTTATGATGGTAGGTATCAGGTGCAATTATCTATAAACATATTTTATAATAACAACTGACTTTTTTTGCCCAGAGAGCATTTTTTAATCAAATTAGTGTCATAGAAAATAATCCTTGATAATTTATTTGTGCAATCCATATTTCTGTAGCTGATGCTGAAATTTATATTATGGAAAACTAATGTTGATTCATTTGCAACATTTGAAAAAACATTGTTGCCATTCCCAACAAAGGATTATAAATTTGAAATTTTTTTCACAATACTGTTTTTTTGTTTATGTACTTTTGTACAAGAATGTTATCTGCAGTCAGTATTTCATCTCATTGAGTGATGCTGAAATCACATTTTCAAGTATATTTCATATAGTCTGTATATTATTGTTCCCATTTTTTCAAATAAAATATTCAATTATTAGTTTTTTTTAGATGGAGTTTTTACACTGTTGCTTAGTTCTTATTATGAAAATGGATGCAGTAAGAAGCAAGAGTAGAAAATATTACAATTTGGAAACTGATATTCTGCTATTGATTAGTATGAGCTTAAATTTGGTAAAAATTTAAAAGATTGATAATGAAAAGAACAAGAAGTAAGAACAGAAAGTATTACTATTCAGAAATGAATATTATTATAAATAATTGTTTATAATTTATTGATGATTACCTTTAAATTTAAACTGTAGATTATAATGTTAGTTTGCCATATTTAATGTAAATCATATAATATATAAAGAAGAAATATCTGAATGCATTTGGCATAAATAATATATAATTAAATTTTATAATTTGGATTGTTAATGAAATATATAGAAGAAATAGAGAAATCATTATGGCAATCTAATATGTGAATTCCAAGGAAATGAGGAAGAGTTGGCTACTATAATGTACAAAGATTTATCAGATGCTCATTATTAAGTAGAAAACTTGTTAGGTGAAATAGATAAGCCAGTATTAAATGTGGAGAATTTCTCAGTGATTGCTTCTATTAGAGATAAATTGGCAATCTCTCCTGAATAGTTATAATATCATTGGTTTATGCCAAAGTCATACAGTTCTTTCCAATGAAAGAATGTTAATTCTAGAAAATAATTTATAGATTTTCTGTAATGGATCAGAATAAATTACAAATAATTTTTTTTCATTAAATAATTATCATAATTTCATCAGTTATTCTTTATTCTCATTCTATGTTTTCTATCTCTTATTCTCATTCATATCTTATATATTTAACCTAAAGCTTCTCCAATTTTAAATCAGTTCTTTTGTTTCTAACTTTGCATTATTCTTAAATAATAACAATTCATTTCTGTTATCTATTATATTATCAGATTCACTATTAGTCTTGTTTTGATTGCATATTACTATTTTTTATTCTGTGTCTTCCAGTTTTATTTTTTATTTTTTTGTGTGAAGTATGATATGTAATATAAAAATGTTCGTAGACAAAAGATTACATGCCTAGAAATTTTGTTAACTGAGTTAAATATTCTCAGGTTTTGAAACATTATGCTTCTGTAATCCATTTATTTCCATCTATTGATATCTTTCAATCTAATAGCACTCTCATGTTTTCATTTTTTAAGATTTTGAATGTATTTTTTTCTTCTGAAATTTAGTAGAAAATTGATTCTTCGTTTTTATAATTGTATCTCTATTAATATTAAGTGTTTATTAATTGATTGGTGATTATAGCATATATTACAGAAGTATTAGACTTATTATCTTATATATATATATATATATATATAAGTAAAGAACTTATGTGTAAGTGCAGGACTTTATACCTTGTTAATTTTTTATTTATTGCTGAAAGAAGGCAATTATAGAAAATGTACAAACTAAAAATTTTTATTGTCAAATTTTAAATTAAGAATATGATTATTGATTTTAGGAAAATTTAAAAATAAAATTATTAATGCTAAACAGATAGAAAACAGTTTTGGGTTTATTAAAATTATACTAAATTGCTTGCACATTTAGTAAAATTGACAAACATTCAGAGAATTAAATGATATCATTGTAAAAGAAAAAAATCATACTTGGTCAACATGCCATTTTAAATTCTTTTATAATTAAATTTAATAGGATGATTAAAGGTTGAAAAATAATTAAAATCATTGGAAAATTAAAGAATCATTTGGGAAGTTATTAGATTATGAAAATATATTTTTACTATGTTATATATATATATGTAGTCAATCCTTGCATAATGTTATGGGTGTTGGTTATTATTGATGAAGAAAGAAAGCTGCATATTTCAGAAAAATCTCTAATAAAAAGAAATATAAAGAGATGAATTTTTTAAAATAGTAATAAAACAATTGATAGTTGTAATTTTATAAATAACAATTTAAGTCAAACTATTTGAATTTTTTTTATTTAAGCAATGATGTGGCAGTCATAAGTGTGACCTTATAGAGGTTGTAGAAAAATTTTTTAGTCATTAAATTCTAGAAAAATTTATATATAATAAAGCAAATGGTTTTTTTTTTTTAAAAAGCGTCATCTTATTTTTATATTAAACCAGAAGTTATCGCATTTATGTCCCATTACAAAACAAATTAACATCATTTAGACTAGTCTAAGCCATCAATGGAATGAAAAATAATGTAAAATTTTCAGAAATGAAAATTTTATTATTTTCATCTAGCCAAATTAGTTAACACAAGCATCTTGTTTCCATCATTTCTGGATTAAATAAACCAGGCCAAATGCATAAGATCAAGATGCACAGTCTGACTTGAAACTTAATGAAAATACAGTATGTTCTGCTTTTGCCTTTAAAATTCTTTTTTTTATGTTCATTCAAATACATTTTTTTTATCATACTGGCTGTTATTTACATATTTTGATTATCAATCCTGAATAATAATTAACATTTAATTACATTAACAAGTTTGTTTTTTAACAAATTTATTTTTAGATATAATTACAAGTAATGTAACAATATTTTTTATAAATATTAAACAGATTTTTTTTTTAAGCATGCAAAAATATGGTCATTATAAGGAAAAGCAGTTAATTAATATCACCTGTTCAAAAAATGAAAAAAAAAGCAATGTAGATAAAAATGATGATCAAAAATCTAATAAGCATAGAAAATCAAAGGCCCAAACAAAATTTGAGAACATATCAAGAGGACTTTATTAAATATGAATTTATCTTTTGCATTGATGATAAAGAAACATGTTGATTTTCTGCTGATTGTGTAAATTTGCATCTATAGGGAACCAAGGACTCCAGTTCACACTGTTACTGGTTACCCATTTTAGTTGTGTTAGTTATAGTTTGGGGAATGATATTTCCCTAAATTGATTCCAAATAACAAGAGTTATCTCTTAGGTCTCTTTTCACACAAGAATTATGGCACTAACTGATAACAACTAAGAATCATAACAACTTACTTTAAAACACTGCTAGAAGCAAATGATAGCTGTTCAAGTTTTTAGAGAATTCTATGGAAAGGTTTAATTTTCAAGAGGTATTTTGATTTAGCTCAACTTTGCTGATTGAATGTGGGTGTCTGATTGTTGGGAGGGTCCATGGGGGCCTAAATCCTAGTTCTTTTATGAGCCGGAGCTGGGAGGAAGGCACTGTGGGGATTGTTAACAAAAATTGGATGGCTCATTTATTTGTTGGCAAGAATGATGTTGTTCATGGTGGTTTGATTACTTACATTATAGACCAGAGATTTTACCTAATTTAAGGAATACTTTGCTCAACGGTGATTAGTTTTTGACTGGATTTAAATATTTTCAAGTGTTTCCTCTGATTTTCATCCATACATCCTGTATCAGATTTTTAAAATTGTCTCACAAAACATCATTCTGTTTGAAGTGCTCAACACCAAAATTAGCGCTAAATTTAATAAGTAGGTTTCTGAAGAAGTCTATTTGAAAATTTGATTTTGGGGGGAAATTTAGATTTAGCTCAGCTTTGCTGACTGAATGAGAGTGTCTAGTTGTGGGGAGGGTCCCTGGGGTCTAAAATCCTAGTCCCTATATGGGTTGGGGCTAGGAGGATGGTGCTGTAGGGATTGTTACCTGAACTGAATATCTCATTCAATTTATTAGCAATAATGTTTTACATTGCAGTTCAATGATTGTGTTGTAAGCCATAGATTTTATTCAATAAATTAATAAATTATTTGCTCAACAGTGAATGTTGATGAACTATGTTTGAACATTTGATATCAAGTGTTGCTCTGATTTCACTCATACATTCTACATCGAATCTCTTACAGAGTTTCTTACAATGTCATTTTAATAGCAGTGCGGAGCTTCACAAATCATTGCTAATTTTTGCATTTAACTATTAACAATAGTTAAACACATCATGCATTAGGGTTTTGGGTGTTCATAAGTTATCAGGATACTATAACATGATGGATGAAGTTAAATATACTATTTAAATTTATACATTACTCTATGTAGATCAGCAATTACCTTAGAAAACTAACATGTTACGATGTCAATCAATCTTCAAAATAACAACTATCATTTAATCTCTACATTCTGCAAGATCATAGAGAAAATTAAGGTAAGAGACTGAATAGTAGCCCCTATGTGAATATTTAAAGATACTTAGGCAATTTATCAGTTGCCTAAAACCTGATTATTCCATTCCTAAAAAATCCAAGAACTCTCAATTATGAACAAACCCTCGCAGCCACAAGCTCAAACAGGTATCGCTGGAGGCTTAAACACGATAAACAATAGATAGCAATGCTTAATAACCATGAAAACACATTGTTTTTGTCTTGTATATCTAATAGACTAATAAATTCTACTTTTAAAAATAATTAAAAAAATTAAATATTATTTACTAAAACATATAATTCCTGCAAAGATATTATGGCATCTTCAGAAGTTTCCTATTTAGTTAAAAAGAAAAAAATATGAAATCATATATAATTACAGAATCTCATTCTTTCCTCAGCAATTAAAATATCAGTTATGCATGTAGAAAAATATGCTAATAACTTAGAAATATTTCCATTAACATACATATTTGAAATACAACTTAACAAAACAATTATCATCGCTAAAATGTCTCATTTAATTATTTATTTAAAGTACATTTTAATGAGATATTTTAGAAGATTTTTTTTATGTTATAAAAAATTAGAAAAAAAAAAAATTGGTGAAAAAAATATTTGAAGTTATTAATAGTTTATTTAGTCAAATTGTGTCTTAGTTTCTACTGATAATACTGCAGCAGAAACAGATAATAATTTAAAAATTAATAAATAAAATTGCCCAATATATTGGTTTTTTTTTTAAACTACTGCATGATATATAACCATGCTCTTGTGGGAAAACAGATTAATGTAGAATTTCTCAAGGTATTAGATCTTATAATTATTATTATTTATATTAAAAGTAAAATCTTTTTTCATTATTGTGTAGTGAGATGACTTCTTTGTATGAATCATAATTAATACACAGAGAAAAGTCAGATGGGTCTTTCATACTAAGGTATTAGACATATTTTTAGTTTAACAAATGGAATTTAATTTTTTTTTGGTCAGTAAAACATAATAATCATAATTAGATGCTTCTAATTCATAAATGAATATTGGCTTAAGAAGCTGAATTATTATGGTTGATGTATTTAAAAAAATTTGATCCCACAAGACAGGAGACTATAATAATGTTAAGCATTAGTTAACTGATATTTTGACAAGGAGAATTAAACAGAAATAATGCAGACCTAATATGTTTTTCAGAATTTATGAGAGATAAGAATGCAGATTTTTTTTGTTATTTAAAAATCTTATTTCCTGTTATTAAAATTGAAGGAAACTTTTCAAAATATTTCAAATTTTTTTTAAAATTCTAACATCCCTCTAAATAAAAAAAACAATTAATTGACCTTTCAAATGATGAAACATTGCAAGTCATTGCTTATCAGAAACTTTGATTGTCAATTAAAAACAATTATTCTGTCCTGAAGAAAAAGGCAGTAAAAATTTTAATTCGATTTGAAATTTACATAGTAAAATGATTTACAACTTGTAATCTCTAATATAAGCCCAAACATTGAAGTCATTATGAACTCTATGAAAGTACACATTAATTATTAAATTAAATTTTATTAAAAATCTTTATTAATTTTTTTTTGTTATTATACACAAGTGAACTAAAATTATTATTTTCTAAGCTATGTCTTTCATTATATTTTCTAATTAGTCAAAAAAAATTAGGTATCAGAAATTTTGTTTAAGAAAATAGATTATGAATAGAAGTAGGTTGTGTAGTAATGGTTTAAGTACTCTTTTAATAAGAGAAAGCAGCATTGGTTAAATAGTGCATAAGTAGTTTTTTTTAGCTGAAGAAATAGAAATATTACAATTATTATCACTTTATTATGCTAAAATTATTCTTGTGTACTTATTAACAGTCAGACATATTGATTACTATCTATATTGGTAGTTACTGGTTTCTAATGGTTATTATTACAAGTAATTATTTTTGGATGAGGTAAAACTCAGATATATTTTTAGGTTCCAAATAAACCTGCAGTACTTTTTTTTTTTTAGATAACCAAAATCATCAAACAGCAATATTGATAGATAAATGGAAATCAAGCTATTCTTATATAGAGAGTAAACCAAGTATGGAAACTGCTAAAATTCTCATCAGTTAGCAATCCTAAATGAAGTGAACAATCTCTTTTCATATTCTTATTTCTTGAAGCTCTGTTGCCCTGTGGTGGATTATTTAAATACTGATTATCATTCTTTTTTTTTTATAATTATCAATAAATTGGTCAAAAATATTGTATTTTAAATTAAAACAAGTTAATTATTATAAAAATCTTTAATAAATCATTTAGTAACACCACATACATGTAAACATATAACAAACACTCATAAACAAATATGGCCATTCTATTTCCAAGGAAGAAAAAAACTGCTCTAAAAATAAATTTTGTAATGTCTATAACAAGCCAATTAGTGAACTACAAATACATCTACATATAGAACATGCTAATCTATTTTTCTGTTTTTTGATATTTTGTGATGCTCTCTTTTAATGTCTGGAGCAAAAAAAAATTCTGTAATTACTTAATACCATGTCAAATTAATAAGAGTACCAAACTTTCCATACAGTAGTGTCACAAAGTGCAAGCCTTTATAATCAATGAATGCAAAAATATTTGTCATAAATCTCCATCAAGTGCCTACTCTTCCAATACCCCATGCTAATTTTTAGCTTGTGGTTTTCATCAGCGAGGAGCCTTTGATTTGAAAGCACTGCATCTAGATCTTAGGATTTAATGTGACCCTTAATCAGTCCCCTTTTACCTGTTTGGTTAACTATAAAGCTAGGATCCCAAGATAAAAAACATCATATTGTTTCTGACCTGAGCTCATTAGCTTGTATACTCATATAGATCTGAACTCAGTTCAGCATCTATACATTTTGGTATTTTTGGTTTTCAAAAACCACAGTCACTGCCATTCTATGGGAAGGATAAGTATAAAATCATCAAAACATAACATGATCACCATTTCATATGCTTACCCATGTTGTTAATAAGAGTACCAAGCTCTGTATAGAGTAGTGCCAGCAAGTGAAATCATTTGTAATGAAGAGATGCAGAAAGTTTGTTCATAAAATCTCCATCTGGTGCCTACTCATCCAACATCCCCAGACTAGTTTTGAGCTTGTGGCATTAGATGGGGACACAAACCTTCTTGCATTCATTGATTACAAAGGTTTGCACTTGGTGACATTACTGTATGGAGTATTATTATTAACAGCATGTGTAAGCATATGAAATGATGATCATGTGGGGTTTTGATGGTTTTCTACCTATCCTGCCCATAGGATAATGCTGACTGTAGTTTTTGAAAAACAAAAGACAACAAAATGTATAGATGCTGAACTGAGTTCAGATCAGTATGATTATACAAATGAATGAGTTTGGGTGCTTCATAGTTAACCAAATAGGTAAAAGGTGGCTGCTGGAGGGTTGCATTAGATCCTAAGTTCTGGGTGCAGTGCTCTCAAATCCAAGAATTCTCACTGATAAAATTTGCAAGCTAGAAACTAGTCTGGGGATGTTGGATGAATAGGCACTAGATGGGAATTTTATGCCAAATCTTCCTGCATTCATTGATTACAAAGGCTTGTACTTGGTAACACTATTATATGGAGAGTTTTGTATTCTTATTAACAGGCCATATGAAATGGTGATCATGTGATGTTTTGATGGTTTTATAGCATGTCAAATTATAACTCATTGTATTTTATTTTCTGCTATATCTTTCTAATGGAAATAATTAATATCACACTTCTTTAAAATATTTTTGATATAATCCTTATAATGTAGTCATGGTCTACCTCTCCCATGAAAACTTTACCTAAAGTTCACCATAAAACACCCTTTTAGAAAGTATTGCATAGTTCATTTTTTATATACATGTAATCCAATGAAGTTGGGATTTTACTATATTAGACTCTATAGTTACATATGCAGCATATGTTTTTAGTTTTTATAATATGATTTTGCCATTATATTTTTAAAAATTTATAGAATATCCTTAAATGAAACTTTTCTAACAAATCTCATTTCCATACTATGTACAGTTAATTGCAATTATTATTTTCCTGTGACAAGATACCTTATTTTTATAATTTGTTAAAATCAGCAGCAAAACATAGGTAGAAGATATGTCATATCTCAACATTTAATTCCATCTTTCTACTTATAAAACTATCAAAATAGTTAAATTAAACCACTTAACATCACATGATCTCCATTCTTTATGCTTACACAAGCTGTATACACAGAGGCAAAACTCTCCATACAGTAACACAACTCAGTGCAAGCCAGGGTAATTCAATGGATGCAGGAAGGTTTGTACATAAAATCCTTACCTAGTGCCTACTCATCCAATATCCCCAGACTAGTTTTTAGCTTGTGGCCTTCATCAGTCAAAAGCCTTGTATCTGAGAACAGTGCACCTAGGTCTTAGGATCTAATGCAACCCTCCATGAGCCACATTTTACCTTATTAGCTAACTTAAAGCATTGAGTTCAGAATGAAAACACAATAATGTTTTCAATTCAAGCTCATTAGCTTGTGTAAGAACATAGATCTGAATTCAGTTTAGCATCCATACTTTTTGATATCTTTGATTCTTTAATAACTACAGTCACTATAATACTATTGGGCAGGATTGGTATTAAACCACTAAACATCACATGATCACCATTCTTTGTGCTTACACAAGTTGTTTACATAGATGCAAAACTCTCCATATAGTAGTGCCACTCAGTGCAAGGCAGAGTAATCAATGCATGCAGGAAAAAGTATGGATGCTAAACTGAGTTCAGATCTATGTTCTTATACAAGCTAATGAGCTTGAATTGAAAACATTATTGTGTTTTCATTTTGGACTCAAAGCTTTATGATTAGCTATTAAGGTAAAGGTGGCTGCTGGAAGACTGCATTAGATCCTAAGATCTAGGTGTTGTGCTGATGAAAGTCACAAGCTAGAAACTAGTCTGGCAATATTGGATGAATAGGCATTAGATAAAAATGTTAGGCACAAACATTCCTGCATCCATTGATCACTCCAGTTTGCACTGAGTGATGCTACGGTATGGAAAGTTTCGCCTGTGTGATATTTAAATTAGTTTACAAAAAAATAAGCTAAAAGTTAGTAAGGATTTTTCTTTTGTCACTGACTTAAGTTTTTTGAACAATAATTATTAAAGCAAAATATTTTATTATTATATTCAAAACGTTAATTAAGTAAATTCTATAAATTGTCTTTTGACAACGGAAATAACACAGTCATCAGCATATTGTAAATCCAGAATCCAAAGAATAGTGGTTTTTGCTTTAACTTTTAATCACATCAAATTAAAAATTTCACCATCAACTTATTTCACAACTTGATTCGTATTTCATTAAGCTACGTAGAAACAGTTCCTAAGATAACTATTATACAAATTAAAAACAATGTTGGAGCAAGTACACATCCTTGTTTATACTACTTTTTATTTCAAATGCCTTAGATTTTCTACTTAAAGTAATAAAACTTCCTATTATTTCTGTATAATAGGAATAAATTTTAATGAACAACCAACTAATTTCAAACAGTGACATAAACCTGTTTGATTAATTAAATGAGAAATCTTGACTAAATCAATAAAAGCAATATATAACTGTTCCAGACATTTTTCTTAATAATTATCATTATCATTAATCTTCTTGTTAATGCTAACAGATTTATTTACATATATGTTTATTAATGTTTTTCTTAAAAAATATTTTTGATCTTTAATACTACTAAATCTATATTATTTTTTTTATTTAAAAAAAAGTAAAATATTTTTCAAGTTTATTTAAATTTATTGCAACAGTAGAAGTACAATACTCTCATTCATTATATCTGAAGTTTTCTGAATTTTTAAATGTTTTAAAGTATACAGTTACGAAATTTAATGATTTCTAAGACTTCAAATGCTAAAATAAAGTAAGTTGTATTGTGGCAAATGCTGACAAACTACTACTAGTGATAATCAAATGTTACCACTTCGTCAGTTATCTCACAGGTAGAGAACATATATAACATGTATAGAAATTATATTAGTAAAATTTATTTATAGTTATTATATTTATTTCGTGTTACGCATATTATTTTGCTTTGCCACTTTTTTTTTTTTGCCTTCCATATTTTGACCAATTTCTTGGGTCCCTATTCTCGTTGTTTCAACAATCTATCATTCCATTATCTTTATCAGCCACTTTCGCTATAAGAATTTAGTTCGCACGGCAACATTTGTTGTTTTGTTATTTTTCTTAGGTCAGAATGTCATGCTTTCAAACTTGTTCCCTCAATAAATTTTTTCCCCGTAGCTCTCTGACAGATTCAGAATTTGTTTATTATTGCAATTGTTATTGCCCGTGTTTAAGATTTGTAAATGAAGGATGACAAAATTACTGAAAGCACATGGAAAGATTCTTATAATTTATTTATATGTATATAATATTATTTACCATTATTATAATTTAAAATTTAGACATATATATTGGCACAATAGTTGAACCAATCTCCTGACAAGCCGCAATCTAGAATTTGTATTTGGGCTAAAATAATTTTTTTTCATTTTTTTTTTTTCAGGTTTCAAATAGTCTTAGGAATTTTTAAAAAAACATCTGGCCCATAGCCAATCTAGCTAGCTATCTAAATTTGTCAATAAATGAGTATTACCTATTATTAGATATAAAAAATTTGATTTATTTTTTATATACATGCATTTAATGTAAAGCATTTTTAAACTATTGTCCAAGATTATAAAGACACTGACATTACATTAAAAAGTAGATTATTTAGTATAATTGTGAAAATAATATCATTTTAACAAAAAGTCTAATTATTTCATATCAGTCAAATGATGTTCTAACATTTTAGTTCTAAGCTATTTAATTTTTCATTCAGATACAAGATAATATCTATATAGTGAGATTATTACCATTGTAAAATTTAATCTAAATACTATAAGCTAACTTCAAATTTTACTTTAAATCTTTCTGTAAAAAAACTCTAAAGCATTTCCTGTGTTTACATTACAAATGAATGTAAAACTTTAATATGTGTTAGTATTAAATATGCACACATTATATAATTCGAATATGATATATTGAACAATTATCTTGAACAATTCTATAAATAATAACAATTTTATTAAATCTTCAAACGTTTTCGAAGGCTTACCCTTCATTATCAAGAAGTACAAACTCTCTTATCGTTTTTCAACGATATACTGTGTGCATATTTAATACTAACACATATTAAAGTTTTACATATTATATTTATAACACACATTTATTTTGTTATATATATTACAAATGAATGATATTTAAAATTCATGTTAGCAAATAATGGTATTGTTGGGTCTACCAGGTGGCAGATTATATAACTATCTTAAAATGTGGTAATGAATTTAGGACACATTATCATGTTTTAATAATATCATGATTTAATAAGATGGCACAGAAGATAGATTTTCTGGATAGTTGGAGTAATACAAGAGTAAGGCTACTATTTAAAGGAAAGGGTAAGGATAACAGAAATTTAAGCAATTATAAACTGATAGCAGTAACATCAGTGTTATAAAAAGTTTTTACATATATGGTGGTGGAAAGAGTCACAAAATGGATAGAAGAAATTAATATAATGGGAGAAATGCAAGGAGGTTTTCAATTGGATAATACAGGTAAACAGTTATATATGGTTTTTATAAGTATAGAGAATGTATATGATAGAGTAAATAGAAATAGATTATGAATAAGTTTAGTAAATTTGGGAAATGAATGAAGCTTTACTGGATATTATTAAAAGATTATATGAAATGAATTATTATACTTATCAATTAGAGAATATAGGATCAGATAAAGTTAAAAATGAGGTGGGACTAAGGCAAGAATGCCCTATGTCATTTATTTTGTTTTTGTTGTATTTGAAAGAAACGGAGAGAGAGCAATAGAAAGATTAGAAAGATGGGTATAAATACCATTAATAAGTGGCAAGGAAGTATATATATTATCAGGTCTTTTATTTGTGGATGATGTCTTCTTGTGCACAGAAAAAAAGGAAGATATGGAAGTTATGCTGAGGACATGCACAGATGGAAATTAAATTTAGTGAAGAAAAATCAAAAGTAAAGATTATTAATAATGGGGAAAGAGAAGACAAAGAATTTTTACTGGGGAATATAAAGTTAAGTGTGGTAAATAGGTATAATTATTTGGGAATCATTTTAAGTAATCCGAGAAATTGCTTGGATGAATGCGAGAAAAAATTGATTAATGAAGCAAAGAAAAGAAATGGACTGATAAAAGAAATTAAACAGTATTTTCAAATAATAAATATGATGTAGCTAGAATTGTATGGAAAAGAAGTATCAGTATCAGGTTTCAAATATAGTAATGATGTGTTGTGTGTCAGTAAAGGAGTGTTAAATTACTTAGAAAAAGTACAAAGAAAAGTAGAAAGACATGCATTAGATGCAGATATGTGGACATCAAAAGAGGCAGTTCAAGGAAAAATGGGATGATCAAGTTTTTATATGAGAAATGCAAAAAGCAAAATGAAAATGTTCAGTGAATTGCAGTTTATGGATAATAAGAAAATATTCAATACAGTATTTAATTGGGTTATGAATAAAGAGCAGGCAACAAGATGGATGAGAAAGGTAGTACAATGTGCAGAAGATTTGGATACAGAATTTGTCAGTATACTTATACAAAAGATAGGATGATTGTGTTAGGAGAATTGTTAAATTATAGTGGCAAGAATTGGGATAGAAGAATAGAGGCATTAATAAAGAATAGGGAGTTGGAGAACTAGTATGGAGAGTAAAAAGAGTTTAAATATATATAGAAGTAAACAGATAATGAATGTGAGTTAATTTGTGGTAATAGCAAGTGAAACAGTTTACTGTTTAAGGTTTGAACAGGAGCTTTAGCAACAAGGGAGCATATACATAAATGGAAAAATGTAGGTGATGTAGTGTGCAAATTGTGTAAGGAAGGTATATAAAATATTAAGCATCTGTTAATAGAATGTGAATGCTGAAAGCAGAAAGGGTACAAATAATGAAGAATAAATATAAACAAAGTGATTATACTGAAAGTGGGTTATTGTTTTTTATGCTGGGTTTGGGAAAAGATAAGGGGATTTAGATATAAAGGCCATGGAGTTGTAAAAGATTATGTTGTGGAAATGGGATGGAGCAGGAGAAGAATATGGGTAGTGTGGAATAGAAAGGGAAGGTAAAGTGGCTAACAGGTTTCTCTGGATATAGTGGCTGAGAGATTTCTCAACTCCATATAAGGAGAAGTGACAGTGCATCACATCGCATGTAAGGGATTAACTCCACCATACACCTTTCTCACCAAATATTACATGATGTATAGAAAATAATTATTTGTATAATATACAACTTAATTAAAAAAAATCATTGTCCTATAATAAATTTATATAATACAAAAAACCAATAGCAATGAGTTTAAACAATACAAAACATTCCAAGAACAATGATCTGCCATTACATTGCATCTCTATCTTTTCCTTGCAGAGAACAGTGGGATTTTATAATATAGATTCTATTATGAAATACAAATCTTCATTCCTGTTACACCACTTCTAATTAAAAATAAATTCATAAAATGTCTATTTAGTTTTGTTTCCAAATATACAACTCCTAATCTATTGCTGTTTTTAAAAAAAATCAGATATTGTGAAATTTATGTATTATATATCTAGCCTGAATCTGATAATGCAATTTAATCTATCCTGACTTTCAATTATCATTTTATTGTAAGGAAATTCAAACATAGGTATTTAGAAGCAAAATATTTGGACTTCTTAATCAAAATGATTCTAAGAGCTCTATTTACTAATGACTTCTTAAAAGAATGACTGGTACAAACTTTGGTCTTATCCCTCTTTGTATAGAAGAGAGGAAAAAACTCTGAAGCACTATATTTCTGAGATATTTTGTTTTAGTTATACATCTCAGAAACACCACTCATTGTATTTAAATTAATTCAAATGTTTTATAGAGTTCGCAAATAAGCTCTTAATAAGCTTTTGCAGAATATCCTCAACCCCAGGCTTCGTCAGTGAGGTGCCAGGATATTCAAGCATTAGATTAAAAATACTAGGACAAGCCCAGCACTTTGTCTAATGGATAACTATTAAGACTGAAAATTTCATATTTTCTACTTAATAGTTATCCATTAGATTAAGTGCTGAGCTTGTCCTAGTACTTTTAATATAATGCTTGAATATCCTGGCACCTCACTGACAAAGCCCATAGCAGAAACCTGTCTGAGATTGAGGATATTCTGCAAAGCTTGTTAAGAGCTTATTTGCGAGCTCTTTATAAAATATTTGTAATACAAGTGTGTTTAAATTAGGTCATTTGACATCTGACTTGATTTATTTGTAATTAAATTAATTTAATAAAACAAAAATCAGAAACTAAGTTTCACTGGATATATAAACAACCATTTGGAGACATTGTAATTAGACAACCTAATTAATGAACTGAAAATGTTTTTAATTACACACTTATACTACTTCTGTAAAATTTAATTAATTTTCAATATGTAATCAATATGTATTAATATTTGTGTTTTTTATTTATTATATATGTAATTGTTTTCAAATTGGATTTATATTTTTCAAAAATGTAACAAATATTATTATATACTTTTTAAAATGTAATGATATAAACAAAATAACAATTGTTAATACAATCATATTCTATCTGATATTAATAAAATTCACTTTAAAATTAATATTATTTCATCAATGGCATTAAAAGCATATGTATATATTTTTGGAAATTTTTAAGTATGTGTTAACTGTTTCTATAACTTTGATCCATAGTTTTTGGAAATAATGATATTGATTTTATGCTCAAATGACTGAATTTTCAAGATATTGCCATAAAATAGATTATGTTATAATTAAGAATGATAATATAAAAGAAGTTTGTGTTACATGAACAATTACAAGTACAGATAAAATTTTGAACAGATCATTTATTATTATGCTTCAAGATTAAAAGAATTAGTTGCATTAAAACAGAGATTCTATTATAAACACATCTGAATAAAATTTGGTGTTCATTCTTTAGAAGCAACAGCTATTCTTCTTAAATCTCAATATTTATTAAACACTAAAATGTTCAAGTTGGATTTTAAGATTGTCATGTTGCTAAGAAATGAAATTCTTTTAAAAATCATGTTTTGGAATTTGTTTTTGAATCTCTATGAACAAGAATTATCATTGATTGTCTGACAATTATTTACTTGATTAAAAAGAAAAATGTGGCATTTTTTGCTTGGTAGCATAATAAACTGAATGTGGAGTTTCATAAGCAGTATGAAGATTTTAAACTAGAAATGACATACCATTTACACCTTTCTTAAACACTTTATCAATACTCTTTATTTATATCAAAACTAACAGTTTCGACTGTCCTGCAGTCATCATCAGAGCTACAATATTCAAATATATAATTATATAATTAATACACTTATACACATATTCATATACATAATTAAATACACAATATATAGAAAAATAAATATACATTTTAATCTGACCATTATTAATAATCATTTCCCATTTTATTAATTTACTCTTAAAATAATTCTATCAATATTTTTATATCAATTTATTTTATATCACTTTTATTTTATTTTAAAAAATAAATAAATATAGAGTATTGATAAGGTGTTTAAGAAAGGTGTAAATGATATGATATGTTATAGTAGAAATCAATATGTAAGAAAAAAATGAAGATGAAAACTAGAAATGAGTAACAAGGTGTAAAATGATTGGTGCATTAAACTGCATAGATGCACCCAATCATTCAGTAATAATCATAACTGTATTAAAATAGTATATAGATCTGAAGTATGATATCATAATCCTATTAAATCCACATATGACATACTTTTATGTAATGATAATGATACATTAAGTTGTTATGGGAAATATTTTGATCAGCTTTTGAATGATGATGGCTTTTTATAATATATCTATCCTACTTATTCATTTTTAGACAAACATATCCCTATTATTGAAGTTAAAATAGTTCTTTGGAATTTTGAAAATAGAAAGATTGTAGATTCTGAAGTTTTAAAAATAGGAATAATATATTAGTTTCAAAACTAGTGCAATTTCAATTTATAAAATAAAATGGATAGAAAAGATTGTAATATCAAGGATTATTACTCTATTTATTGCAGCAAAAGTAAAGGATTTTTTTGAATAGGTTACTTTCAGTCATAGAATGCTTATTAGAGACTCATTGTGATTTAAAGAATCAAGAAGCATTAGAGACATGATTTTTATTATTAGGAAAACGCAAAAGCAGTATTATAATCTTACTTTTATAGACTTGCTCAATACATGTGACCCGGTTAATTGAAAAGGCTTTTGAGAATGTTTGATTGACCACTGAAGTTTATTCATATTATACAGCTTCTACATGATAAGATAGAAAGAAAACTTATTACAGATAGTGAAAAATATGAGGCATATAAAATGAAAACTGATGTTTATCAGAGATATGGGTAAACTACAATTTTATTTTTTATTTTTATAACAATGGTTTTTGAAACATCAAAATGCAATATAAGTTTGATAGTGATCATTTTAATTTGATTCAATTAAAAACAAAGACAAGAATTTTATATTCTTAGCTTTTAGATTTACATTATGCTGAGATTGTGATATTCTTGCTTATTCAAAAAATAATGCACAAAAGATTCTTAATATTTTGACTGCTCTTAAAAACTTTAGTTTAGTATTTAATGTTCAAATAACTCTCCTTATAAACTAGGGATGGGGGGATCTTCTGCAATTTTTAACTTGAATGATTTTTGACTTGAATTGTTTTAATTTAAATATTGTTGTAGATTTTTAGGCAGAAATGTACTTAAATATTCAGGTGCAGTATAGATGCCCATATGCTACTGCTCCTTCATAGAAATGTAATTGCTGCAATTAAATTTATTGTATATTGGGCTATTATTTTACCTAATTTATTATATGGCAATCAGATATTAATTATCTGCAAACATAAAGGCAGTAGAAACATTTCATTAAAGACACCTAGTAAGATTCTATCAATATAACAATATGTTAAAAATATGAAATTCTTCTAGCTTGATGAGATGCTTTTAGATCTACATTTTAATTCTTAGATATGTGAGTTTAACAAATTGCAATGGATTTATTAAAAAGATATTTCAAAATAAACTTGAATGTAATTTTTATGAAAAGAATGGATGCCATTTACATTTAAAATACTAGTTCACAGATAATACAGAAAGTATAATATGGATTGCTTTCATTCGGAATTAGACAAGATATTGAAGATTTTGAAAAAAATAGTTTTCTGCAAAAGATAAAAGCTTTTCATTTTAATCTCATCAAATAAGAGACTTTATAACAAGTATTGATATATATGGATGTAGTTGTGGTATTGACTTGCATAATCATCATAAAATTCATCTTCAATTTTTATTTTCTGTCTATCTTTGTTTTATTTTCTAAAGTTAGAATGGCCATTCTTATAATTTTATTAAAAATTAGAAGGTAGTGCAAATGAAAACAAAATAAAAATAAGGGTAGATAGAATTGGACTATTCTTATTAAAGCTATTGAGTTATATTATTTGGTGACCAGAGACTTGTATAGATCTGATATTGCAGAGTTATTTGATGTAGATCATATAGGTTTGTTTAAAATATATTTTGTGATTGAAAGAGAACTATCATTATTAAAAATAACTCTATCTATATATATGCACAAAACATTAACAGGTAAATTAATATCATTAAATTAATATCATTAATTCATTTGATGTTTGAGAATGAATGTATGAGGCTGATCATAATTCTGATCATACATGATTTTGTATGTTTCTATTATGGACTAATTGCATTATTAGTATTAAGTTAAATCATTAAACATCACATGATTACCATTCTTTATGCTTACACAAGCTCATAACACAGTGGCAAAATTGAATGGTGCTACTGTGTGGAGAGTTTTACCTCTGTGTTATCAGCTTGTGTAAGCACAAAGAATGGTAATCATGCGATATTTAGTGGTTTAGTACCAATCCTGCGCAATAAGATTATGGTGTTTGTGGTTATTAAAGAACCAAAGACATCAAAGTGTATAAATGCTGAATTGAGTTCAAATCTATATGACTATATAAGCATATGAGCTTAAATTGAAAACATTATTATGCTTTCATTTAGGACTCAAAGCTGTATAGTTTACTAAAAAAGTAAAAGATGACTGCTGAAGGATTGCATTAGATCCTAAGATTTAGGTGCAGACTCTCAGATCCAAGACTCCTCACTGATGAAAGCCCCATGCTAATAGTCTGGGGATATTGACTGAGTAGGCACTTGATAGAGATTTTATGCCCAAACTTTTCCACATCCATTGATTACTCTGGCTTGTACTGAGTGGCGCTACTGTATAAGGAATTTTGCCTCTGTGTAGTATTAAATTATTTTGTCTATAGTGCATTTTCCAGAGTCCAGTTTGGAGAACGTGAATTTTTTTCAGAACACAAATGAGCTTAGAAATTGTATTAAAATTGATAATCCTTAGCTAGAAGATAAAACAGTCATAGTTAAATTTTGTTAGATGAGTATAGATAAGTTGACTGTAAAAGTATGATAGTCGCTACTACTAATGGGAGGGGGGGGTATTTTTATAAATGATAGGTCTATGATTTTTCTTTATTTTTAAAATTGTGTAATATAATTCAAAAGTGCATCACAAATGATTAGATAGGAGAAGAGAGCTCTGAATGTGGTTTAAGAAGGCACTTCTCTTAAAAACACACACATTATGTTGATAGAATGCTTTTTTATATATATAAAGAAAAATGCATAATTATCATAAATAAATCACCCCCCCCCCAAAAAAAAAAAAAAAAAAAAACAACCTTAAAAAAAAAATCAATATTATAAATAAATAAAGTTACTGATGAAAATATTTATGAAGCAATAAATATATTTTTGCCTTGATTATCTTATTTAAGTTTCTTTCTTAATAAACACTTGCCATGTCAGTTTTGCTAAATAAGTTTTTTTCTTCTTCGCGGTTTTAATTTTAATTAAAACTGATTTATCTTGCCCATTCCAAAAAACAAGAACAGTTTATCTTTACAAATTATTCTTAAATCATTAAAACAAATTACATTAACGTATTTTAAAATACTTTAACATATTTAGATTAACAAATGCAAGTTTATATATATTTAACATTCTTCTTGATAAGGAATACAAACAAATTTTACTAAAAAACTGAATTATTGTCATCATCAAATGAGATTGTGTATACCACAGTACATATCTCTTGAAATTTCACATTATACTGCAAATTGGTAAGTTCTATTGAAGAAATTAAAAGTAAAGGGTACTTTAAAAAAAATTCAATTGCAGAATAAATCTTAGATGCTGGAATTGATATTAGTCCATAACTGCTAATCCATAAAATAACTCAGAAGTATATATATGGAACTGTTAAACTGTAAAATAACTAAGGAATTCACTTTTGGAACTGGACAAATAGTAAGAAAATTAATGTCAGCAAAATGGCCATTTAAATAAAAATCAGAGCTGTACTAAAGATTTTTTGACTACAATTGGCTGATATCGTAAGCGTTCTTATACCACATGTACAGAATTAATTGCATTATGAAGTTATTAAATTAATAATCAATATTATACATTAATGATGCTTGATGACAAGCAGGAAGTGAGCATAATAAATCAATGATGCTTAAATATCCAAGAGACAAGCAGAAAAAAATACTTGCAATGATATTTTTTAGGTTCATTACTATATGCGATAAACTTTGACAATGTGTCTCTTTGTTATATAATCTGGGGTAATTAATTGACTGTCTTAGTGTAAGTATGAGGCTTTGAAGAAAAAATGGTGATGAAAATAAGGTATTTTTTTTATTTAATTTTTTAAATACAATAAAGTAACAAGACTTTTAGTGTACTGCAGTATTCAAATTTCTTTAACTTATTCCAATGCAAAATTTATTCATAATCGACTTTAAATTGTTTTTTTAGAGGAATATTTAGTAATCAGTTAAATTCAAGTTTTGTTAATAAATTACATTCAATTTTTATACATTTTCCATTTTACTGATATAATTACATATTTGTATTTGAGTGATTTTGTGCATTTCCAAAATTTTTTGGTCCAATTTGAACAGTATTAGTTTATATTAACATGGAATAGAAATATACTTGAATTAAAAACTCCAACTAACTTCTTAAAAATACAATCATTCAATATTTTAAAACAATTAGTCAATCGTCCCAGATTATGCAGCAGAGGGCAACGTTCTAAAAAATGTTCTCTTATTGTAATATTCAGACACGATGAATCTTTTCGATACAAGATGTTCAAAAATGAAACTTTGAACAAGCTATCTTTTATTTTTATTCTGAATTTGTAAAAATAAAAAAACAAAAAAACTATTTATTTATAATATGCTTATTTTGTAGTCTTAATTTTGTAAATATATAAATATAAATATGTAAAAAAATATTGTTTTTTTGCTTTCATTAATAGAAATTTAATAAAAGAAATATTGAATCTGAGATATGGTCCTTTAAAATGAAAAGGATTAGTGTATAATATACATGAAAATAAATATTTGAAAATTATATATGATATTACACAAACAGAAACATGCTCTATACTGCTAGTTTAATGTTTCTCTAGCTCTAGATATTGAAATTCTAGAATAAATTCTGTTAAGTAGATGGCAAATAAACAAATTTTCATCAAATATGGCAAAAGGTTAGGCACTTAGTCACAGTACCTATGGTTTAGTTATTCAATTTGTCATCAGATAGACAACATGATATACATGGTTTAATAGTATGCATATATAACACTATATCAGAAATTTACAAATCCTGGAAATGAATAAATATTATGTTTATAATTTTTATTATATATCTCCGTATGTATAAATATTCATTTTAACCATTAGAAACCACCAGTAACCACATAAACATTCACAATAAGTATAGTAATCAATATTTTTCATTGCTGTCAAGGAAACCTCTTTAAACATGAAATAAACATGTCACTGTAATGCAGACTAATAAATAGTCAATTATAACATTACAAACTGCAATATTCATACTCTGTAGCCAAGTTGCAATCTTTAAATGTCCATATATATTCAATAGATCATTAGTAAAAATGGATTTCCATTCTTGCTATTAAAAGGTGAGAAGGTTGCCTTGATAGCAGTGAAAAATTTTGACTACTATCCTTACTGTGAATGTTTACGTGGTTACTGGTGGTTTCTAATTGTTACTAATTATCCCAATTAGCTTTAAGCATTATTTCACTTATTATTTATATTCATTTTAGTTATAAAAAATGAGGATTGCCAATTCCTCTACAAGCTTTATGGTAAATTTTTAGCCAGAGCCAGCACTTAAAATATCTCTGTCAGGACCCCCCAAACCCTGATCATGGTTTTGTGCTTTGGCACTCCTCAGAGAGGTGTCAGGGTAGGTTCAGACACTAAATCTAAAAATACCAACCCAAAGCCAAGCACTTATCTAAAAATCATCTACTGAGTAGAAAATCTGAAATTTTCAGACATCTACATGTCTTCAAACCCAGCTATCTAACTCAAATAGCTGTATGGGGCTGATAGATCTTCAGCCATACCATATATTAGTAGTCTTAGCAATATAAAATTGCATAAGACTTATGACAGAGACTATAAGCATGAAACTATGGTCAGGGGTTGGGGGGGTTCTGACAGAGATATTTTAAGTACTGGCTCTGGCTAAGCATTTACCATAAAGCTTGTAGAGGATTTGGCAATCCTCATTGTTTATAACTTACAAGCTTAAGAGATAGGGTCATGTGATCTATGACGCTTATTTTGATCATTTTAGTTATGTTTCAGATTTTCTCTTATAATTATGTGTAACTTCTAGATATGTTTCTACAAATGAATAACTTTGTAGAGATATTTAATTTTTTTATTAAACAATATTTTTTGTTCTTTTTTATGATTCTAAAATAATTTTATCCTATATAGAACCAACTATCTAAATTTTATAAGAGTAGTGAATTTTATAATATGGTTTGTATAAAATCTCTATTTAAAAGAAGAAAATTTTTTTTTAAAAAATTTATTCCAGTATCTATATATATTTAAATTTGTATTCTTTCTAACAGAATTAAAAATCATTTTTTATTTTATTTTTACTCTATTTTTCAAACTGAAAATTCTAATCTAATTATTATTATTATTTTAGTTGAATAAAAGATTATGATCTAAAAATAAAGCAAAGACAATGAAATCTAACATATTAATTTTATTTAAAATGAATATAATTTTAAAAGAATATATAAAAGATTAAATTTAAACAAAAGACATATTCCAAAAGTCACATAATAGGACTTGTCTCTGATGCATATTTATATTTGAAATAATTTGATGTCATAGGAATTAACAAATTAAAAGATAACTTTTGATATAGTACAAAAGAAGAAAGATGTTTTAAAGGAAAAGTAGACTAAGGGCTTATTGCCTGGAGCAGCCTGATATTCTCCAGATCATTATTGTTGATTGCATCATATAACAAATATAATTTTTCTTCTTTATAATCAATGACCTTGTCAGTCACTGAAAAGCATCACTATTTATGTGGTAATTATTCCATATATATATTGATGATCATTGTAAATTATTTTGAGATCCAAGGCAACTCTTTCATCATCTGAACTGAACCCTCACATGCTCAGATAGGTTAATTTATATTTTGCTTATGATTTTGACTTTTGCATAATTCAGGAAAAGAAATTGTAATGCAGATTTATTATGAAGAATGTTAAGTAGTTATAAGAAACACTAGAAAATTAATTATATAGATATGATATTCCAAATTGCACTAAATATCTCAACAGTTCCCAAATGTGCAAATGAGGACAAGTGGATTAGAAAGATATATCAATGGATTAAAAAAGACTAGCCAAAGTAATAACAAATTATGCATCATCATAGATATTGGTTGTAAACAAGAAATTATCAATGTGGAAAGAATATGTATCGATGATAAATTGAGCACTAATACTTACCTTAAGAAGGGGTAAAGGTCTGGGAGTTTCAAAATGGGCATTCTGGGATTTTAAGTTATGTCATTGGTTAGATAAATATGTCTGGTAGGCATAGTCATAGCAATATTAAGTTTTAAAAAACTTACCAACAAATGGCATAAATACAATAAATAAATTTGAATCATGTTTTAAAGTTGTTGAACTCTGACACAATTTGCAATGATTATGGTTGAACTATTTAAAGACAACATTCTCATAGAAGACATTTATATCTGTTCCAATTCAATTGAATACCAAATTATGAATAACATAAACACCAAAGAGAGAAGCAGTATTAAATATATTATTTGAATACTACAAATTTCTGAAAACATTAGATTAATGTAAATGGGTTTGCTTCACAATATATAAATGGATATCTTTTTTAAAAAAGGGGTATAACATATTCTAATATTTCTATAATCATCTTGAATCAAATGAATTGGCCAAAAAGGTGGCCCAGAAAGTATTGATTAAAGGTAATATTAACAACAATTGGAAGTGCTAATTTCTGGTATGCTGTATCAACATACAACATTACTTCTTTCACAGAAACTGTTTCTTGCTGTTAGATAAAAACTCCACACTAATATATTCCTTTTAGGTTATGTTAAGGCCAAAAGTATGAGAAATGTTGATAAAAATAAATACTAAATGGAGAAGAAATATGGGTGAGGGATATATTTAAAAAAACTGATGTGAGGGAAATGTACTAAAAGTTCTATCAAAGCAGAAGATACTTGTAAAGTCAATAATTAATGCTGAACTATGAAGATATGTTATCACATTGGATACAACTTCTCTTAGAGTATCAGAAATTAAAAATAGATAATAGCAACAGTATGGTGAAGTTTATTTTATAGATTGAGGATGTTGAACTAAGATAGGAATCAATGCAGCACAAAAATTTACCTGAAATAATATACAAATGTGAAGCTAATGAAACCTGGCCTCAAACTAGAATAGATGGGTTTGCAAAAGAATAAGCCTGACTGTTAACCAACTATGATCATTAATTCAAAATCTCTTAGAGGACTTTTGATGAGAATTAATGAGTCTTTAAAAAGAGGTTGGACTGCTCTATCTGTGTAATATATCAGTCTTATGAAATAAATAATAAATTGTATTTTTAGTGATATATATATACTGTAATGGGATGGGAAGATGGAGTGAACCTGAGGTGATGGCAAATCATCATCACTCCCAAGTAAACAAAATTTAAAATTAACTATTAATGATATTATCAAATAAATGTTAAAGTAATGTTTAACATCCAAAAATATATAAGTAATTTTATATATTCAAGAGAGAGCATGAGCTAGCTAAATCAACCCAGTTAACTCCTTAAAGTTACATGATTAATTATACATCAATAAGCATTATAAATAAGTAAAAGTAAATACTAGTACTACTCAATAATCATCCATGAATGAATGACCAATCAAAATATATTAATACAATAAATCAGAATAAAATCAACAGTTCATCTTGTGGCTGGATTTGATCAATAAAAAATATAAATCAACAGTCAATCTGGTAACTGGATTGGAAATGGATGTTTTGTAGATCAGTCCAACTATTTAGCCATTGCCAGCTTGGGCAATTTTTTAACCATTAATTTGGAGGCACAAACTAAGTGCTCATCCTTCAGAATACATAATAATAAAAAATCAGAAAAAGAATGATGCTGGAACATTAAAACATGCTGATCATCATCAATGAGCTGACCACTTGTACTGGCCAACTATAAACTTCACTTCTAATAAGACTAAACTAAAATAAAATGTAGTGTATAGGATTTAAAGAGTATTCTCTTTTGCACCAACCAGGATGATCATTGATCATCTCTGGATGTCCAAAGGCACTAATATACATCCCCATTTATATATTCAACCCATGCTCAAATCTAGTTCAGAAAAACGCAAGGCTTATGACTATTATGGGAACTAAGAGATGATGGAATACAATTTTAACAATTAAATTTAAGTTTATTAACAACAATAAATGAAATTAAGGTCTTTAGAATTAAGCTACACATATAAGGCTTGTGATTTTGATTATCATACAGTAATCAAAAAAATCACATTTGTGCTTTACATATGTGATTTACAAAGTTCAAGTTATTACATTGATTTACATATATGTTCCAATAGGTTTATTTAAAACCAGATAGTACACAGACATGTGGCTTAATATAAAATGAATTGAATTTATCTAAATAAAATTATTAAAAATATATTTCATAATTATTTCCATTTGAAAACTATGCATAAAATTCACACATACATGAACACATAGATGATATGAATTAATATTAATTAGTCTCTTTTTCAGTCAATAAAAGTATTTTTTTTTCTTTTTAAAAAAATAGTCATTTTTTTTACAAGTAACTCTCAATTAATTAATTACATCTTTAAATTAATCTAAAAAAGATTTTTGAAGTCCTGTTTTTTTTTTCAAAATAAATTATCCATGAATCAATTATTACTTTTAGATTTTAATTCAATTCAAGCAAAATTATTTACTTGTTATAAAATATATAGATTTTTAAATGTAATTTTTTACCAATGAAATTACTTAAAATTTCATTTTCATTATATATAATGCTATTTACCACCAACTGTATATACATTTATCATGCTTTTTTGCCTTTAGATATATCATCATATGTATAATTACTTCTTCAGAAACTGATGGTTTCTCTTAATGGAGATCAGTCCAGGTAATTGTCAGCATTGGGAAAATATAATCAGGTATGTTGGCATTCTCCCTTCTGTCTAGGGCTTGATGAACTTCAGGAAAGTTAGCTGATTTCTCAGAACACATTTGTAGCTATGAATATCAACACAAAGAAGTGCGTCATTTTTCTCCATGTAAATTCAAACTTCACTATTGAACTATAGAGCAGCTGTTTCTTGCATTTTTACATCTTCTAGAGTTTTCTGAATAACTCTACTAACCATCTCTGTAGCTAGTTTTACTATTGCCATTCTTTGCTACAGTTACCAACAAACTGCAGTTAACTACTTCACACAAAAATATTAAGACAAGAACTGTCTTAAAAATGCTATCCAAACTTTGTAGCTGGTCTATTTGCCCACTGCTTAAAACTGGATGCTTCTGACCAGCTCTTACAAAAACTGCAAGCCAAACTGAACTTCATAAAATATTTTAGACAATTTTGCAGTTAGCTATTAGCTAATTAAAAAACCAGACTCTTCTGGACAGCTCTTACAAAAACTACAATCCAAACTGAGCTGATATTTTTTAGCAATCCTTTTATAGAATCATCTGAGGTGACAACAACACTAATTTAAAAACTTTTTTCTTATCTCTCTTGATTGAAAACAATTTTAATCCCTCCAAAAGCACTTCATTAAAAAGCTACATTTGGAAATCTTATCAAAGATTTAAAAAAATAAATATTAGAAATGCATAGCATTAATTAAAAAAAATAGATATTTTATACAAGTTTTAATTAAAAGATTTCAAAAATAAAGCATGCTTGTTTTTTTTTTTAATTTCAAAATCAGAATAATAATACAATATTAATTTAGATCTTTTTTTAAAAAAATATTTATTTCATAATAAAATTCTGTTTTAAATTCAGAATTATTTAATCCTTTATAGGATTATTATTTTTATTCCAGGAAATGTAGAAAAACATCCACAAAAATTTGTCTATTTATTTCAATTTTTCCTTTATATATATGTGCATAGATAACTATGTTGTTGTGTGCATGTAAGTTAGATAGTTACAATATATATATATAGTTAAAGTAAGAAGTAAAGATAATTATAAATGCTAAAAATAAAATGAGAGCAATGATTAAAGAATCTTAATTAAAGATTAAACTAGATAGTTAATTAAATTATGCAATTTGGATTGTTAATTAATCAAATAAAATTTGGAGCACTTACAACCAGATTATAAAATGATCAGAATGTAAATAAAGTAGTCTTATTTATGTGAGATAGCTAGTATTACCCATTAGAGAATAAAGAAAAAGTTATATGTATAAATTTGAGCAGACTGGATGGAAAAAGATGATGCAGGAACAGTTATGCCCACTGAGTTATCTATATCTATCAATGCAAAACAGATAAAGAAATAATTTCAGTTACTTTGAATTTTTATGTTTTTGTTAAGTTATAAGGTTTGTATTATTTAAAGATAATTTAGTTATAGTAATAAGTATATAATGTAATGGTCTTTTGATAAATGAATATTTGCATGCAGCATAAATTTACAAATAATCTTTGATTGCTCTTTTTCAACTTATAGTCTGATTATATATATATAGAGTTTTTATTTATTCAGTTATTGAAGCTGTATTTGTCCCAGTGCATAGTCACTTCATTCTCATTTAGTTAAATGATTCATAAACTTGTGTACTTGAATGGTATTCCTTGTCAACAATAATTAACTATTAGACAAGTTCTTTATCATAAGACACAGCATAGAATTTTTCTAAGTTTTATTTTGGCTATATATATATATTTACATTTATGTTGCAGTGGAAAAACAGCCCTTTAAAAAAATATTGGACATTTTTTTTGTATGCCTACTTATTTATCTGTCTTCTGATATATCCTTCTATCTGCTATTGTTTATATCTGGCTATATCAGTTAATTCAATAAATTTATTATTGAACCTGTCTATTCCCATATATATATAAAATACAAATAAAATGTTCATTAATTAAAAAACTATTGTAATAACAATAAAAATAATAAATATAACAGTAATAAACTATTATATGTAGTCTTTCAATCTGCAGAAGTACTTTTGGTTAATTCCTTAACCTTCCTCAATTGCCGTTAAATTAAAAAAAATAAAATAAAATAGAAGTAACCATCATCAACTCAATTTGCTTCAGTTTTCATTGGACCATGAAAAGATATGTAAATATAAATTTAAGTTTGATATTAAAAGTGTTAAGATTCTTCATGAAGAGAAAAATCATAATAAGAGAAAATTAAGAAGGCAATATTAATGAATAGAAATAAAATGAATTTAATTAATAGACAAGTTGCTAACAGTAAAATTCAGGATTCATGGGATTTGAATTGATGATGTTTGCTTCGTTGTTTTTTTTAATTTTACAGCAGTTGAGGCAGATTAAGGAATTAAACAAAAGTACTTCTACAGATTGAAAGACTATATATAATAGTTTATTATCATTATATTTATTATTTTTATTGTTATATATTTATTATTTTGCAGATATTTTATTTTAGTGGTTAGTTTTGATAGCATATTAAAGTCAATTAAACTGTATATACTTATATTTTTCAAATTTCTTTTTTGGAAGTCTAATATTATGCATTATTTGTTACTAGCAAGTTCATTTTTACTCAAAATTTGATGATTGAATGCATTAATATTTCCTATTATATATATTGAATAAAAAACTTTTAAATAAGCCAGCATTAAATAGCCATAATTTGTTTCTGCATGAAGTACATTTTTAGGGTAAAAGCTTTAATATTCAAGATAATTATAGAAAAAAATTAGTTCAAGAATTGTTACTGTTTTAGTCTGCGAAATTTATTTTCTGTTTTACCCTCTTAGTTAAATGGCTTCTTGTCATAGTGAGATTAGAAGTCAGGCAAAGTAAACCTAGATTCAAATCTTAAACAGGCTTAGCATTTCATTTATCCAATATTAGTTAGCACTTGAATATCAAACTATAGAATGAGGCAAGATTGGGAAACTGTCAAAACCATCATCATATAATCATGATGAAAAATGTCATTTTCTTTGCTGATGTTTGGAAGACTATTAGAAAGGTTTTTCACATATTGTAAGATTATCTTTTTTTAATTTTTTTTTTTACTAATTTTTTATATCTTATAATTATACAAATAATATTTTACATAGAGTAATATGAAATTAATTATGCTGTTGAAAACAGTGACATATATTTTGATACAGTAAGGACTGGTCATTTTAAAAAACTGTATACTCTTAGTTTAATATCAATTTATTTTTTTTAATAACAAGTTTCAATGTCTGCAAGCTTTGTTTAAGTGACTTGAAATTTAATTCTTTTCTATCTAAAAAAAAAAGGAAAGAAAGATCAATATTTAATTTTAATATTATTAATAAAAAACAAGTTTTATTACAACTGTAGCTGTAGATCTTTTTTGACAGTTAGAGATTTTTATAGATAAGAAAAAAATGTAAAATTATTTATCAAACATGCATATATAGAAAGTTAATATTTTTAGAGAATGTGTTTGATAATGCAAACATATGCTTATAGTTTGCATTAACTTGTTAAAATGTGAAGATAATTTTATAATTTATTTCTTAATGCTTCCCTCCCCTTTTAATTGTTTTAAGGACATTGTAAAAGATCAAGTACATCATATGACTTTTAACCAATTCTAGGAAGGAAAAAGAAGGCAAAATTAAAATAATAAATATCAATTTACATTATCATTTTAAAAGATTATTTATAAAATCATCGCCTACTTTTGATTTATTTTAAGAATATAGGCAATCTATTATGTTTTGTTGTTTATACTGACACATGATTGTTTTAATATTATATAAGGACACCCACTTTCTTTCTGTCCAAGCAAAATTTAATTAATGAATGAAAACTAGAGTAATTTAGCATATTGAAAGTTTCAGGTTGAATAATATTATTCCAAAACCTTCGTTTTGGTTCTTTTAGAATTACAAAATTTTAGGATATGAACAGACATTCACATAATTAATTATAATGGTAAAAAAAAAAAATGTTTAAAAACTATTCCCCTGTATGTTGTTTTACAGGATTAATTGAATAATACTAAACACAATTTATTTGTGTAATTTAACTATAGTTTATAACATATACATTTATGAACAAATATTATTTAAAAAAGATTAAAGAAAAAAATGAATAAAATGAATTATTTATAGTATAATTTATTAACCCTTTTCCCGCCTCTTACGAAGCTCCTCATCGACATCTGACGTCACTCTAACTCTGCCAGTTCTTATGCTAAAATATTCGTTAGACAGGTATTGAATAGGTTTTTAAAAGTTCTGTAAGATGGTGCCCTCTTCCGAATTATTTTACAAGTAAAAAATAAAAAAAATGCATTTAAACCTAAACAAAGAAAGAACATTACTTGTGATTGGTTCTTAGCATGCTCTCAGCCGAAAAAGACATTCTGATTGGCTGGAAAGAACAAAGAAACCGCCTGATCAAAGAAAATAAAGAAAAACACTGAGATTTTCATTTCGAATATGATTTAAATTATTATAAAAGAATATTTTGAGAAATTACAAATTATTTTCAGAGAGAATACTAAAAAAACAAAATTATTTTCGAAAAATATTGAAGATTTTAGTAAAAATATTTAAAATTTAGTAAAAAGAAATATTTACTTTTCTATAACGTAAAAGTCGACCTTTTTGTTTATATTATAGCTTTTATGTTGCCAAAATTGAATATTTTAGAATAAATAAATAGCAATTTATTTTTGAAAGAACTTTCGTTCTCTTCATAACCTGAAAAATTAGTAATATACTTTTTATAAACGTATCTGAGTTGAATTTAATATTATAGGCGAATATGTTTTAACAATAGGCTTTGTCTTCAGTTTGTGAGTTGGCCAATTAAAAGATTTGATTTTTACCTCATACAACCAATAATATAATTAGCAGTTTAAGGGTTAAACAATTAATTAGCGCTTACTGTTTAAAATAAATATTTCATTAACTGCATTTGGCCTTGATTACAAAGAAATTTTGCATTGGGTATATGGCAAAAGATTTGATAATGAAAATTGCACCTTTTTGTTTGCTACTTCATAAATTATAGTTTTTGGGCAAATATGCTGATATGAAGTTAAATGATATGAGATTATTTACTGTTTTTCTGTTGTTGTTTTGAGGATAACTGTTTAGTATAGAAATATAAACTTTTTGAATTTATATTTCATACATTATTGAAAATTAATATTTGATAAACTGGGTTGGTTTTTAACAATTCAAGTTTTTCATAAATGAATATCTATGTGTAAATTATCTTTGCGACATCATAATGACAAAATCAAAATTGGCTGAATATTAGATTCATTGTCATTGTTTTTTATATTGATATTTGTGTGTGTGTGAAATTAAATGTTTAGTAAAAAAATTTCAAACATTTTACTTTTATATTTGCAACTGACCCAAATTTTTAACATTTCTATAAATTGTTGATGCATTTTTTTGTATAATTATGATAGCCTAAAAGAATGAGATATTAAAAAAATATCTTTGTTTTTAGTTTTAAAGGAATTTTATTTAGGGAGAATATTGGTTTTTGTAATACATTAACTTTTTACAGTACATTGACTAAACAAGAGTCTATAATGTCACTACTGGGTTGATAGTGGATGATTTATGGAGGTATTAATCCAGGGTATGGAATAAATCCTGTGGTTTATAGATTGTTGTCATCAGCTATCTGGAAATGTATTGGGCTTTGGAATTTGGAATAGATTCCAGGTTTCTTCAAATAGAAATTTGGAGGAAAGGGTCATGTCTTTATGCTTGATTTTGTTTAAAAGAGAAATGAATAGACTGTCTGGGTCTGGTGGAGGAGTTGTGAATACTAATTTGCATCTCACATTCCAGATAGAGTGGGTGAGAAATACTGACATTCTTATAATTGGAAACTGTTTACTTTGTAGAGATTCTTTTAGCGAGAGGATTCTGTAAATATCAATTTTACTGTTTTGGAAAATTAAAAGTTTGGATACTACCAAGTTCAGTACATGAGCGAATTATGTGGTCAAATGTATCATCATGCCTCTTGCAGATTGGGCAGTTAGGGTCAATATTGTTAAGAAACCTCTTGTGGTGGAGGAACCAGTTGGTATGCATGGCTCCCAGATTTACTTTTATTAGGTAGTTTAAAAATTTAGGCTCTAAAGCTAAGAACTTGAATAGTGAAGTAATTCTATGATTAGTGATGCCAAGCATTGGCAAAATTGAGTTGATTTTAAGGTTGATTTTATGGTGGGCTTCCCAGATGGTGATTTTAGTATTATATGGATTTTGTAAAGTAGATGATCTTTGTTTTTATTATTTATTTTTCACATGTTATACAAATAAACTTAGAAGTAAATTTTGTTCTGATTTTTTAACAATTATTTTTTTTTCATAAATGAGTGTGGTTGTGGAATATAGTTTCTATGTATATTTTATGATTCCATAATGACTAACTTAAAGGTTTGAAAAGTAAAAGTTTTTAAATTTGTGAATTAATGGTATTTTACATATACTTATTTATAAGTTATTGTAAATTACTTTTTAATGTACTGTTTTATATAAAAAGATATGTTCCATTAATGTATTGCTTTTTAAGACTAATATTATTGTATTAATTTATGAAATAACCAGAAACCTGAAAATGCTTAGTTTATTTAAAATTAATAAAATTTAATAACATAAATTATTTTTATATCGTAATGCCAAAACTATTTTATACACTGTGGTATGGGCAATGTTTTTCTAAATAAAAGCTGTATATGCATTCTATAACACTATCCATATACATGTGTGTAAAATGTCTGTATATATATACACACATATATATATGGAGAGTATTTACACCTTGTAGTATGTGTGTATTAGTCAACTGGGTATCAGTAAAGCTGATGAGTCATTGGTATGATTCTAAATAATATAATTGATATAAATATTTCATAATAAAATTTGATATGTATGCATACAACTATGTTAATTCAAATAATACAAGTCAAATTAATAATATCTTTGAGTTGGTCTACCTATCATAACTATTTATCATAAATTCCACTCTAACATACTATTGTCTTCATCTTATATTATAATCCAAATTACAATTTTTATTTTAGATCAGAAAGATAAAGAAATCTTTAGGTTTGTGTTGCCATGGCTCAATATATTTTGCATTTTCTAGGTTTAAATAGTACTTGTTTTTGTATGATCAGATATGATTAACTTTGACACAATTTATTTACATGGAGTATTTGTGAAGAATATATTAAAACAGGCAAAGCTCTCCATAGAGTAGTGCCACTGAGTGGAAGCCAGAGTAATCAATGGATGCCAGAAGGCTGTGCATAAAATCCTACTTAGTGTCTACTCATCCAATATCCCCAGACTAGTTTCTAGCTTGTGGCTTTCATCAGTGATGAGCCTTGAACCTGAGAGCACTGCACCTAGATCTTAGGATCTAATGTAATTCCACTAGCAGCTACCTTTAGCTCTAATTAACTACAAAACTATGAATTTAAAATTGAAAACACAATAATATTTTCAATCCAAGCTCATTAGCTTATATAGTCATATAGGTCTCCTATACATTTTGGTATTTTTGGTTTTTTAATAACAATAGCCACCATTATCCTGTTAGGTAGGATTGGTATTAAACCACTAAGGCACTAGAAACCTTGATTACTCTGGCTTGCACTGAATGGCACTACTGTATGAAGAGTTTTGCCTGTTTTAATAACAATTATGAGCAAGCATAAGAAATGGTGATAATGTGATGTTTAGTGGTTTAATATCAATCCTGCTTAATAGGATAATGGTAGCTATGGTTATTAAAGAACCAAAGACACCAAAATGTATGGGTACTTAACTGAGTTCTGACATATATGACTATATAAGCTAATGATCTTGAATTGAAAATATTATTGTATTTTCAATTTTAAACTCATAGTTTTGGAGTTAAGTACAGATAAAAGGAGGCTGCTGGAGGGTTGCATTAGATCCTAAGATCTAGGTGCAGTGCTCTCAGATCCAAGGCTCCTCACTGATGAAAGCCATAAGCTAGAAACTAGTTTGGGGATATTGGATGAGTAGGTACTAGATAGGGATTTTATGCACATCCATTGATTACTCTGGCTTGCAGTGGTGGTACTACAATATGGAGAGTTTTGCCTGTTTTAATAACAGTTATGAGCAAGCATAAGAAATGGTGATCATGTGATAAAGAATATATACAGAATACTTGCTAATTACTAGTATGATTTTATTAACTTTATGAGTTATTATAAAATATTAATGACTAATCTTTATGCACCTCTTCCCTTTATAAAATATACATTAATTTCAGAATAATATCTTAGCTTAAATAATCAATTCATATGACATACTGACTAATTGATAAACCTTATGTATGTACATATAATTCATAATCTGATATTATTTTGTTTTATGTTGTGTGAAGGATTCTGTATTTCATGTATGTTTATATTTAACTTCTGTATATAAAAAGAAAATGACATGAATTAGTATTAATACAGAGACAAAATTCTCCATACAGTAGTGCCATCCAGTATTAATGCTAGTAATTTATATATATATAATACATAGGATTTTATGGTAGTATATGACTACAAATAAAATAAAACAAGATTTGATTTAGTGTAGTAATGTAATTTTATCAATATATATATATGTACATTGATTAAATAAATATTTGTTATCAAATAGCATATTGCATTGTTGATTTGGTATTTATACTTAATGAATAATATGTTTGTAGTTCACCAAACCATTCTTATGCAAGGTAGGAACTGGTTCCTATCTGCTTTTAACACTTTGTGGAGGGGTGTAATTATAAACGTATGACTGAAGAAATAAAAAAAGATAAATGATCTCCAAAATGCACTTGCCAACTGTTGAGTGCTGATTCAGCATGAAATGTGTATGTCATGGATCATAGATCTTTTCACATCTTTGATCATATATTTATGATTACATCCTTTCACAAGGAGTTAAAAGTGGATAGAAACCAGTTCCTACCTTTTTTGAGAGTGATGTAGTGAAAATTACACTACAGAAATATTATTTGTTAAGTGGATAGCAATTAAAAGTGTAGTAATTGATTGTCTATATACTGAACAATGATAAAGGTATGTGTAAGGGATTGTGACCTGAGCCAACTGATGATTGCTGGTTCAGCATGAAATGTACATCTTGAGAATCATACATCTTTTTCATATCTCATTGGTCATATGTTTAAGATTACACCCCTCCACAAGAAGTTAAAAGCATACAAAAAACAGTTCCTATCTTGCATGAAAATGATGTAGCAAAATAATGGAAATATTAGGAAATATTATTTATTAAGCAGATAAGTTCTAACCTAATGATTGGCTAATAAAAATTATTGGTATTTATATTTATTTGATACACCACAAATCTAACATGTAAATCTATAAGGTATACAATCTACAACTGATAATTTTTTATTTATTTAATTTTGATAATATCTTCTATATTACTTTACCATGGAATATGAAGGGTTCAATTTATACTTTAAAAAAAAACAAGTATGTATACACATAATAAACTTATTATTTAGTTTAGGTGACATTTCTTTATTTCATCAACACAGGAGATTTTTTGATATTTTATATGTACATGCATAACTGCATCTGTTTTTTTTTAACAAATCTTAATAACTCTGATAGTATCATTGTATACAGTTTTATTTATTTTATTATTACTAATAGGGATTACTCTCAATAAAAAAATCATATATTTATATTAGCACTCTCATGCACATATTCTATACATTTTGGAATTAGATAATATTGTATTTATTCGTTTTAAATTTATTGTTTAAAACTTATTAGTATATAATATAGTAATTTAAAATTTTAATAAAAATTGGAGTTGTCATTTTTAATTTAGAATGCTTAACTTTAATATTATTTTTCTTTTTGCTATGAATAATCAGAAAGTAAAACAATATATATAATAAAATTTATAATCACTATTAAGTATATTTTAGTTCTTGTAGAATATTCATAATTTTAAAAACCTAATTTTCACTTTTGTTATATAAGAAAATTTATTTGAAAAATATTTTCTCCATTAATAAATCCATGGAATAAATTATAATGTAAATAATTTTTTTTCCAATTTATTTAAAGTAATATTTGCTCATAAATTTATGTTTGATAAATTTACATTTAAGTTACACAAATGAATTATTTTTAGTGTTGTTCAATTAATATAGTAAAACAACAAATAGGAGAATATTTTTTAAGCATTTTTTTTTTTTTAAAAAATAATAATTTTAATTTTTAGTTATCCTTCATATTTTGCTTGTTACAAGATAAATACATTTTATAAAAAATAAATTCTGATGATTCAGGCTATAAATCAATAATTTATTGAAAATTTAGCATCAAGAAATAATTAAGTAATTTTTAAAAAAAATAAAAATAGCTATGTATATATATTTAATTATCAGAAATATAGATTACTAAAGAGATATTTTCTTAGAAAGCCTGACTTTTTGATATTTGAATATAAATATTGAACACAAAATCCTGCATTCTTACCACTCTCCTTCTTATCAAACATTTTTCCCCCTTAATTTTAGTAATTGTTTGTATGATTCTTTTGCAATCTGCTCATATTCAACAAGATTATTCTAAAATTCAAAATATTATCAATCAGCAATATATTAAAATTATCTGCATTAAGTGTCAAGTCAGTTTGTGGAGTATTTATTTATTTTTACTACACTAGATTTACATATTGAGAATTAATTATGTTTATTCAAGAATTAAAATAATTCAAAGCATAATAATTTCATTGAGATTTTTTTTTTATATATTTTTTTTCAGTTGAGAATTGATCTAGGATTTTTTTCTTTAACTACTGTACTTCATAGCATTGAATATCAAACAAAATATATTAATTCTGTTTAATTGCTAAACATGCAAAACTAATAACACAAATTATAACATTAACTTTATTATTAGAAAACTTTAAACTTTCAGAACATTTAACATTTTTTGAGAAACTTAAAATAATTAAAATAATAATGCTAGAGAATAAGTGAAGTGTATAATAATAACAATTTTCAAAGTTTAAAACTTAGCCATCAGATTTTTGGAAATATATTCCGGCAAAAGATTAAGGAGTAGTCAAGCATTGGTGATCGAGTGGTCGCACAGCTGCCTTGCAAGCAGTTGTCCCAGGTTGGCGGGATTGTTTCCTGGCCGATGCTATGACACACAAGAAAAAAAAAGATTAAGGAGTAGATAATATTCTGCTATGAATAGTTTGATATCACATTTATCAACATTTCCTGTTTGTAGAACATTTTACTGTTGAAATATTATCTAGATACTTGTTTAAAAGAATTAAAATATACACTTATTTTATAGAATCAATTTTTTTTATAAGACATTGGTGCAAGTAATAAAATAACACCATCTAAAATAACTTTACAAATTTGTAATTCTTTTTCACAGAATTGTTTGATTGTAATAGATGTGAACTTGTTATACATCTTATGTCCTAGGTAGAAAATCAGAATATAAAATTACAATTTGCTTGACTTCAACCCAAGTTAAAGGATGATCCAAGAAAACAGAGCTCTTATTTTATAAATTTTGATAGAAAAGAAAGATTTCTATATGACAAAATTGATCATTAGTTGTAAAATTTTCCATTAAAAACAACTTATTTTTTTCAGTGTAAGTTATTGCTACTTGGAGTGATTCTGTAAATGAATAAATTTCACTGAAGTAGATAAGAAGTGAATGAAAAAGTAAACTATTATAGAAGTAATTTTTAAAAAAACTCAGATAAAAAGATATGGGGAGAGTGAGAATGACAGGTTCACAAAGATCAGCATTTGATGAAAAATTATAACATGTATATGCACTTAAAGTGTAATAAATGCTAAATTAAAAATGAGACATATAGATAGAAAATATCTTCACTCTTAGATAAAATATAAAGATGTTAGATATCAACATTGAAAATAAAATAAAATTGAGATATGTGAAATTAAAACAGTTAAAAGTAAAAAAAAAAGAAGATAAAAACAATAACAATTAAAGACAGAATCCAGTTTTTTTTTAAAACATAAGACAAAACAAATCAATATATAAATCTTAAGAGGTAACAAAATAGAAAGAAAGAAGAAGCTTAATTATTTTTTGTTTAAGACATTTTTTTCAAAATCAAAAGCTAAGTGATTGAAAACACTGATGAAATACTAAGTAGTCTGCTTAGCCAAAGACTATGTAACTGAAAAATAAAAATAAATCAGATTAAAATCAAGCAAAACAAAAGTCATCAGTTTGAGCTAAAGATTTTTTAAATAGAGAATTCAATAATGTCAAAACCAAAAGTTAGAACTAGGACTTGTAAATCTTTTAATAGTTTGGGTCATAACAGTGTCTCCAAAGCTAAAGATTCTGTTATGCTATTCTAAGTAATTATTTGTATTATCCACTTATAAATGTGTATGGCCAGTCTAAATTCAGAATAAAAACAAAGATGTCAAGGATTAGAAGATTAAATATGAGTTTTATGGTTATTAAACAATTCAACATGTAAACTCAGATATGTTTACATTTATCATATACTGCCCCTTTGTTATCTTATGATATTGTTTTTAATTTCTTGTTCGGCAACTCTACTTTTTAGAAGTCTTCAATATCGTATTCAATTATATCTCTTGAATATATTTTATTCTCATTGATATTTTAGGAAAGTGGCTGCCAACATTGTGCTTCTCCATAGTGACTTTGAAATAATCTTTATAATGTAAATAAAGTCTTTCTCGTGAAAACTGTGCTAAATTTTATCATAAAATAATTATTTTAAAATGTCTTTACCATTTGCATACTCAATCCAACAAAGACATGTCTTTTCAATAGTAAATTCAATAGCATCATATTGAGTAAGCTGATGAATATACTAATTGGTCTTATGATCATGCTATCATGTTATTAGAATCTTATGAAGCATCCTTAAAAAAAATCTTTTTAATGCCTTTGTATATAAAGTCCACATTTTATTTTGTTAAAATAAATTGAGCAAAAATAATATATCCTAATATGAAAGTTATTTGAGATAATCATATTATTATGATAAATCATTTAACATGATAAATGCAGTAAGCAATATATTAAAAATGCTGCACTCAGCATCCAAGTTCAGGCTTTTGCTTTACGAAGATATTTAAGTTGATTCACATTTTCAAAATAATAACATCTAAGCTGAAAATTGCTGAAGATTTTTTCATTATTTGCTGATTTATAAAACACAGTATTTTGAATTTTAATTAGTAAATCAAATTATTTTGTATTAGAGCATTAATATTTTGTAAATTCATTTTTTGATTTGACAAAAATAATGTATTAATCAATATATTGTAAATCTAGCAATCAAGAAAATGATCTAATTGTTATTTTAAATTAATTCAGTCTAAGAATTCTACCATTAAATTTATATTACATATTAAAGTATACAAATAAAGCTACCAATAAATAGTTTCAAAGACCAGAAAAATTGAAAATAAAGCTTGAACTAGTATATATTGCTGTTTAACACCACTTTCATTTTAAATATCTGCTTTTCCCCAGTACTAATAATGTTTTCTCTCACTGTAACATGTACAATATATTTTGCAGATTATTCAAATTTCATGATCAGATTGATAAGATTAATTTATAAACCACACCTTTATTCGTGATACCTTTTCTGCATTTGTCTGGTAACTGACTACATCTATAATGCTTTTTAATTGTGCAATATCCCATTAATTTCTTTTAACAATTTATCTCTGATAAAAATAATCTATTTTCTATAGTGGATAATAAATTATACTCCATGATAATTACTGCAGTCTTTTATGTCCCTTTTATTTTGCAACTAAGGAAAATGAGAAAAAAAAAAGTTCAGTGATATGCTTTGTTATATTTATAATTAATGATGAGATTGTTAGAATAGTTATAATATTTACATCTGATACAAATAAAAATTTATATATATAATGAAAGTAAAACTGAATATCAAATTATTATTTCAAGTTCAAGTATTAATAACTTATCCATCTGTCAGGTTTTTTTTCAATAGAATATTCATCAGTGATCGACTCTATTCATCTCCATTGTAGCATTATATATTTTTATAATGAAATAAATTGCTTCCTATTATAATATGATCAAAATAAAAAAGTTTCAACCTGATCATTTAGACTTTAAACAAAAGGTCAGATTTAATCTGATTGATTAACCATTTCATTACTTTTGCTGACCATAATATTATTCTCAAAAATCTTTGTCATCATCACAGTTTAAAAAATCAGTATTTATTCATTCACAACTTGCAACTTTTTTATGCAAAGAAAATCATAGAAAATATCACAGATTGAACAGTAATGATATTTTAAAGTATTTTTCTAGAATTTTTTATTGTAATTTGCACATTATCAGACCATATAAAATTCTTTACCAATGAATACTTAGTTGAATTATCCAGAAAACAAAAAGAGTTGTTGACATTGTCATCTTCACCATCAGCCTTAAAGTAATTATTGATCTTATGATGGTTATCTATGTGTTCTTTATACTTTTCAAATTACTACTTTTTATTCGTTGCAATCATAACTTTTACAATAAGTGTTTTTAGTCTTTATTTTAGGCTATAAGTGTGGAATTACTAATTTATTTACACTTGCTGTTGGTTTTTCCAATAGTTCAACATTTTTTTTTTTAACAAACGATTTTATTAGGCAAAATTTTTTTTTACAACTTGAAAAAGATGATTTGAAATCCAAGTGGATATTTTGTAGCTTATCATCAAAAACAGACAAATTTAATGGTATATCCATTATAATGGGTACAGTTTGTAAACACATAACAAAGGCATTAAAAAAGGAAGATATTATGTACTTATAATGGGGTCAGAAGTAAGACTAAACTCCATGTAGTATTAACAATGACTGGAGGGCAAGTGGTCTGTATCTGTTTTTAATTATTGAAATTTTATTGTAAAGCAGTGATTGTAATTTCCTAAATGTAGGGTTGAAACAAAAATGGCATCTTATGATCCAAAGAATAAACATAAGGAAAATAGTAATTATAAATGAAGAGAAAAGACTCCATTTCATGCTATCAATAGAAATAAAAGAAATATGCAATTTAGTAATTGACTCAATGATATTTCTATAAATAAAAAGAGCAGAACTCTAGAACATAAAATGATGTATTGTTTCTTTAGACTTATGACAAAGAGAACAAAGCGGGTCAGTGTTATTATGTCCATTCTCTGTGATAAGAAATGACTAATAGGGAGAGCTTCTAAATTGATTTTGATAAGTAAATTGATCTATTTTGGTTCCACATACCAGAATTTGAATTTTTTTTAGTATTTGTTTATTGGTGATAGTAAGGAGAGATGGAGATGGTTGAGGTTGACTGCATTATGAATCATGTTGAGAGCATCCCAAATGAGTATTTTCCTAGAGAATGTGTGATTATTAACATCAATATAAGCAGCAATGAATTTGGTTAAGGATTGAAAAAAAAATAACTGTATTGGGTGAAGGTTTATCAGTAGTGGTGACTTGAACAAATTTGACAGCATTAGGGTAAGCAGAGACAACTTTAAATAGTAATAAATGATCTTGAAAATAAAAAAGTAGAATTGAGTGAAGGGAGATACCCTTGTTTTTGGCATACTTTTGAAAAGTTCTAATACTGATTGCAACTAGTCTTTTATTCCAAATCAGTTTGAAGCAAAGTGAATTAATCTCCTTCTTGAAAGCACTAGTATAATTAATAATGGGCATATAGTAAGTCATTTTTGGAAAAATCAGGATGTTGTTAAGAGATTTTTGCATGAAGGAAAGATATGCTTTAGATAAAGAACTTATTTATATTTTCAGTTTGTCTTCATTCTGACTAATTTTTTCTTTACATATTTAATAAATATGATTACACTACTTAGCCTTATTTTATTTTTTCATTATTGTAAAACCACATGGTGCTATCTCAGCCTGTTTTAACTATAATTTCAAATTATATATGAGATTTCATGTAAGAATAATGAAATGCTCCGATTAACTAATTTTTCTAAAAACATCATAAATTTGCAGGCTAAACTGGATCAGTGTTTTAGTTATAATTAATAAAACTATGCTTTCTTTCCGATAATTCTTGACCTTTTAAATTAGGCAGTGCATATAAGAAATGTTTTTTTCTCTTTAGTTTTTTTTTCTGAAACAGCATATAGGTCTAAAAAAATTTAGACATTATAAAGCTCTCATCTGTGTTAAGATTTATTTTTGATATAGGAATAAAAAATATTATTTTCTATCAGTGGACATCAAATTCATTAGCATAATTTACTTACCAATTATTGATTCTTTTTTATTTTTTTTATTATAAAATTATGATGCAGTGTCATATATAGATTTATATTAGACCCATCTGATTTTATGTTTTACTGTTTTCAAAATTCAGTGAGAGATATTTTAGTGGTACATTCTTTGAATCTCAGTTTGATATTTGAAATTATGTTTATAGTTTCTCCATTGACATTTTTTTCTACAACTTACATGAGACTGAAATTTTATTTTAATGTCAAGTATCACTTAGAAAGACTATTTTTGTTTTTCTAACTATGTTTATATTTTCATTGACTTTGAAAATGTTTATATAACATTAATATCTTGTCTTTCCTGGCTACTTTTTTGTATTTTTTTTCAGCATAGATTCTTCATAATTTAAAAATTAAATTTCATTTTATTCTTCTCAGCCATCTATATTTTCTGACATATATATACATTATCCCATTTAGTTTTAAGCACTATTTCACTTATTATTTCTAAATAATACATGAGCAATTTAAAAGTACAGTATTGTAGTTTGTAATGTTATAATTGACTATTTATTAGTATGCATTATAGTGACATGTTTATTTCATGTTTAAAGAGGTTTATTTAAACTTCATTGTATCAATATTTCATACTCTGTATTCAAGTTGCAATCTTTAAGTGTCCATATATATTCAATGGACCATTAGTAAGAATGGATTTCCATTCTTGCTATTAAAAGATGAGAAGGTTGCCTTGACAGCAGTGAGAGATATTGATTACTATCTTTACTGTGAATGTTTAGGTGGTTACTGGTTGGTATCTAATTATATATATATCAGTTATTTCATCTTAATCAAGTTTTTCAGATTTATCATTACTTATTAAAATTTAAACTGATTTCAGTTATTCTAAAAATAATTGATTATATTTCCAAGGGTGAATAAGCTTGTGTTTTTTTTTCTAGCTTAACTTGGTATTTACAATTGAGTAATTTTTAATCTGTTTCCACTTCCAGCCATACTTAGCTATTTAAACTGATGCAAAAAACCATAATCTACTTGAATGTCTATTATTTTTGTCTAATGATGACCATACGTATAGTCAGGATTTTAGCTGTTTGAAAAATATATTGGAAATTTTTTATTTAATTGATAAGCAGTAATTACATTTTTGTTTGCTTGATTTCTGTTAACAAATCTTTGTTGACTGACATCATTTCCATCCTCTTTGGTTTGAATTTTGGTATTTTATTCACTGTTAAGGAGGGGAATATTTTGCCTTCATATTTTTCAAATTTCTGTCTTGATCTATTTATAATACTTTTTAATATCTTCTTCACTTATATGATGAAGAATAAAATTAATTATAGTAATGCTGACACAAACATGAATTTATATCAGTCAATCATTCTCACAATTATATCCAATGATAGTCCTTGCTTATCCTTCCTGACAATAAAATTATATATTTTCTTTTTACTCTCAATGGTCTGAATCATAAACTGTGTTCAAATCAAAAATCTCTCATCTACATATTTGAATAACTTTTAATTTTAGGGTTTATGATCCAGGTTCAGTGATGATTTTCTTGCAGCTTCAGAATTTCCTTTTCCAATTTATGGAACACATTCCAAACATGGTGCATTATGAAACTAAATATTATGCAACGGATTTCTGATTAGAGAAGTAAAACATAAGCCTAAATCTTGTAAAGTAATACTGCAATCAAAAACAATTTTTGTTAATTATTCTAAAAAAATATATATATAATAATTGAAATTCAGTTGAGTCAAATTAAAAAAAAAAGATTTTTTGTTAGGCATTCATTCTGTAGATACTAATTTGATACTTTTCTTATCTTGAGATACTTAATCCATAGAGAGTCCATGATAGTTTTAAGTGAGTCTATAATAGTGCTTAATTTTTTTTTTTGTAATTCCTGAAGTTTTGTTTTTATGAAAATTATTTTTACCCATGAAATTGATAGAAAACAAAATGAGTTCACAATGGACTGATGCATGTTTGAAAAATGTTCTGTTTTCATTACCGAAAAAAATAAAGACAATAGATACCAAAGTCTCATTAAATTAAGCAATGTTTAAACTATGCATTTTTTTTATAGAACATAACTATATTATGGGGAAATGCTAAATCTCATTTATCTGTATTAACAATTTATATAGCACAAAATGTATATGCCATATGTATGTGAAACATTTTTCACCTGAATTGTAAATTGTTGTCCACCCCTAACATATAACATCAACAAGTATATATTAGAACCAGAAATACAGGAGAAAATCTGTGACCTTTCATCAGTATTATGTTATAATGATATTTAACTTGAATGACTTATATTTCAGTATTATAATTTTATTATATTTTTTTCTTTACATTCACAAAGTTTTCAGAATAGTCTACAGAAATGATACATAATTGCTACTCCTCTACACATTTTGCAGTGATGTTTTATTGTTAATCCACTTGTGATTATGTAATCAGTAATATCCATCATTCTATTTTACGGATTTCAAATGTCATAGACAAGACATTAAAAAAAATAAACAAAAAAATAGAAAAAGAAAGTGTACAATGGAATTAAACTATTAAAAATAAGGATTCTTAGAGAAGAAAAGTATATAGAATTCAGTATAAGATGAGAGATGGTTGAACATTTATTCATACTTATGAGCTCATTGAGAGAATTAAATAATATAAAAGAAGTTGAAGAATTAATGTTACTGAATAAACAAATAATTAAAAAAAAAAAGGTATATACCACTGGAAAAAAAGACATTATTATTTCTTAATTTTTAAGTTTAATTTGCATTTTCTCTCTTACTTTTTTTTATTTTTGATAGGTTTGAAATTTCAAACATAACTTAATCAACAAAAAAATACTGATTTCTATTATAACAAATATTAGTCATTAAACTATTCTTGAAAACTTAAGTAAATGTTCAGGAATAGTTTAATGTGATGAGAATATATTGAAAATTGCATATAATGGCAGAACATTCCATTCATCAGAAAAACTGAGATTTATGCATTGTGTGGATGGAATTCTAGAAATACTTTAAACTGACAGATAAACAAAGAACAATTTAATTATAACTAAGTATAATATAACATTAAATATTTCCTCACTTATAAATATTTTTTTCATTTATCTTAAAACCTTCATTCCACAGCACATTCTCGAAACATATGAATAAATACATCTGAATGAGACAAATGACCTCCAAGATACTTTTAAAAGATGCTAAAATATCTTTGAAGATGATTCAGCAATTAGATAAATATGACTGATAAGATTGAAATAATACACATTTAGTCAGTAACAAGTGTTATCATTATCTAAAAGATAGACTTTAAAGTAAAAAAAAAACCCCACTATGGCAGTTTTACCATTAAATTGAAAATGGATTTATGTAAAGAAAAATTTCATTAAAATTATTTTCTATGAGAACAATTCAATTTTTTAAAATTCAGATTTTGAACTGATAATCATATATAAAATATTTAGCATAATCTATAGGCTAAAATTTAATTACCATATAAAGTAAAAAAAAGTTTTTCTAATCAAAATCATATTTAAAGATGTATCTTCATTTTGTGATGCACTAAAAATATAAAAGGTAAATACTTGACACTATGGTATATTCTGGACATGGGAGACAATCACTTAATTGGACCTTAATATTACTTCAATTTCAGAGATAAGGAATTAAATATATTTGCCAAGGCATTTAAAAAATTGCTTTAATTCATTGTCTGTAAGAGAAAATTATCAGCTCTATTAAAAAACTGAAACCACTAATTTAATCACTAAAGATTCTGATATTCTATGATACAAATAGATTGCAAAGTCAAAAAATACAAATCAAGAAAAGAAAAAAAAAGAAAAACAATATAAATAAATCTATAGTCAGATTTTGTTATTGTCATGTATAAATACTGTAAATGTACAAAGATTTAAAATAATATCTTCTTAACTAGAAGTTTTAAAACTTACAGGCCTCCAATGTTTAAAAATTAATAAATAACCAAAACACAAAGATAAATAAAATATAAATTTATTTTAATTAACATTTATTAACTAAATTTAAATATTTTATCAATCTTATTTATTAATATAACACACGCACATATATAATTCACACACTATAATATCTTATGAGAAAGCATTAAATAATATTTGAAATTTAAAATACAATGAAATCAATATACTAGCACATGAATATAAACAACATTTAAACACACATATTAATAGTTTGGCTGCAGAAAGGAGTTTGCTATTAACTGAAAGGAGACCCTTTGATTCCTCTTGGAGGCCTTAAAGGAACCGAGCAGGGCAAATTTCTAATGTCCACTCCATATGTTCTTGTCGTTGCAGCTGTTATTACTATGTGATTATTCATATAGTATATGAACCTGGATGGGCTGCTCACCAACACGCATTAGCCAGCATGGTGAGTTTATTGGCTTTTTACCTCTGAGTTTAAGATCAAGAAACATCATGGTCTTTCTTCTCAGTGCCTGATAAGGCAGAATGAATGTTTGTGTAAATGATAAATATTTTTCCAATACATATATACAATTATGACAGACAAAAATAAAGCATGGCCCTTATTCCCAGGAGGCTGTAAAGTCACCAATCAAGGCAGCGGTTGGTGGCCGAAGGCGGAGGGTGCTAAGAATCCCCTGATTGCGGACCCAGGCTGCCATTTGATGACGACTTTTTATTTAGGTACTTACAACTGCAGATCACTTTCAAGTGAAGGAAGATTGCAAGAATTAGAAGAACTGTCTTATATTAAATGGGACATTATTGGACTTTGTGAAATTAGAAGAAAAGGAGAAGAAACAATTATTATAAAGGCACACATATTGGAAATACAAGTGGAGTAGGATTCATTATAAATAAAAAGTGGAAGAACAATATTGTGGAGATTGATGGTGTATCAAATAGAGTGGCAAGATTAGTTATACAACTTAATAGCAGATACCAAATGCAGATAATTCAGGTTTATGCCCCAACAAGTTCTCATAGTGATGAAGTAGTAGAAGATTTTTATATGGATGTACAAAAGGCTTTTGATCAGAGTAAACAACATTTTAAAATTGTTATGGGAGACTTTAATGCTAGAATTGGTAGACAAATGAAAGATGAAATTGCTGTAGGTAATTTTGGTTATGGTAATAGAAATGAGAGAGGACATAGACTTGTGGAGTTTGCAGAAAAAGAAAAACTTTATATTATGAATTCATTTTTTGAGAAAAATGTTAAAAGGAAATGGACATGGAAGCATCCAAATGAAGGTACAGCAGAATTGGATTATATTTTGACTAACAGAAAATATATATTTCAAGATTGTAATGTTCTTAATAAATTTAACACAGGAAGTGATCATCGATTAGTAAGGTGTAAGTTACGTGTTAATGTAAAACTAGAGAGACAAAAATTATTAAGAAAAACAATATTTACAGTTGATATTCCTAATCTTCAGAAACATTCTAATGAATTTAAATTAGAATTTACAAATAGGTTTCAAGTGTTAGTTTTTGAACATGATACAGATTTGAATGAAATTAATATGAAAATAACTGATACACTTTTAAAAACTGCAACAAACATAGCTGGTAGAAAAAAGCAGCAATTGACTAATAAAATTTCTACTGAGACTAGAGAATTTATGAAGAAAAGAAGGAATATGAAGATATACAAAAATGATGTATTAAAAAGAATTGAATATCTCGAATTTTGTAAAATGGTAAGGAAAAGAGTTGAAAATGATATAAGAAAGTATAACTGTGAAATAGCAAGGAAAGCTGTAGAAGAAAATAAAAGTCTCAAAAATGTTAAACAACATTTTGGTATTGGTAGAAAATTTATATCTGCAATAAGAAAAAAAGATGGAATTATTACTAAAAAGAGAGATGACATCATGAAATTGGTAGAAGATTTTTATCAAGAATTATATAGTAATAAAAAGCAAGTACCTCCTATATCTATTACATCTTCCGAATTGCCCAGAATTTTAAATGAAGAAGTGAGACATGTAATTAAGTGTATGAAGAAAGGAAAGGCTGCAGAAAATGATGGAATTATAATTGATATATTAAAAGAAGCAGGTGAAGAAATAGAAACAATTTTAGCAAAGTTATATACCAAATGTCTAAATGATAAAGATGTACCGGAAGATTGGAAGAATGCAGTAATAATATTAATATTTAAAAAAGGTGATAAAGAAGATATTAGAAATTACAGACCTATCAGCCTTTTATCAGTTTTATATAAAATTTTTACCAAGATAATTACAACTCGTCTACAGAGAACTTTGGATTTCCACCAACCAAGAGAACAAGCTGGATTTAAAAGTGGTTTTAGTACAATAGATCATATCCAGGTATTGAGAGAAGTCATAGAAAGGACAAACGAATATGAGTTGTCATTATGTTTTGGATTTGTAGATTATGAAAAGGCATTCGATTCTATACACATTTCTTCAGTGATTAAAGCATTGGATCATCAAGGTATAGATCCAGGATATTGTCATATTTTAAAGAATATTTATAAAAATGCAACAGCAACAATTAGATTACATAATGATACTGGAAAAATCAACATTGAGAAAGGTGTAAGACAAGGTGACTCCATATCTCCAAAACTCTTTACAGCAGTGCTGCAAGAAGTATTTTGTGGATTAAAATGGGAAACTAAAAGAATGAAAGTAAATGGAGAGTATTTAAGTCATTTAGATTTCGCAGATGATGTAGTTGTTTTTGCAAATAATGCTTCAGAGCTGCAGGAAATGTTGCAGGAGTTAGCAGATGAAAGTAGAAAAGTAGGACTAAAGATAAATGTTAAAAAGACTAAAGTAATGTTTAATCGATTTGCTCAAAATATGAAAATAAAGATTGATTATGAAGAATTAGAAGAAGCTAACAGTTACAAATACCTTGGTCAGATTATTAATACAGATGGAAACATAATGGAGGAAATTAATCATAGAATTAAACTTGGTTGGAGTGCTTTTGGTAGAAATAACTTGATACTAAAAGGAAATATGCCTATGTGTTTGAAAAGGATGGTTTTTAACAAATGTGTTTTACCAGTTCTTACTTATGGATCTGAGACTTGGACACTTAATAGAAGAGCAATACAGAGACTTCAGACCACTCAAAGGAGTATGGAGAGATGTATGTTGGGAGTAACAAGAAGAGAGCGAAAACGCAATGTATGGGTAATACAACAAACAGGTGTTACTGACCTTATTGAAAAAAATTAAAAGATTGAAATGGAGTTGGGCTGGACATATTGCTAGAAGAGATGATAATAGATGGACAATTGAAATTTTAAACTGGATTCCAAGAGATTGTATAAGACCCAGAAAGAGACCACATGTGAGATGGATGGATGAAATAAGAAAATGTGCAGGGGTGTTGTGGAGAAGAGAAGATAAAGATCGGAGAAGATGGATTAAACTTGGAGAGACCTTCATCCTGCAGTGGATTGATAATGGTTGATGATGATGATGATAATATTAGCCAAAAAACAAAATTTTACTAAAATTTTTCCACGACCCGACCTTTTCAAGTAAAATTCAATTAAATATCCAACATATATATATATACAGTATACGAAACAAAATAGCTTTCCCATCATTCACTTCAAAAACCAACTTCCATTAACATTAAAAATGAATAAATATTATAAAAAAGACGATCTTAAAGTAATATAAATTGAGTATGTTAAATTAATAGAAAGCAACATTAAGGACAAAAACTGTTAGATGGTTAACTAAACAAATTTTGAAACATTCATAATATATATGTGGATGTATTTATGTCTTTCTGATTGATTTTATAGTCGTAAAACTCATTTTAAACTTTCTTTCCTCTTTCTTTTTTTTCTAAAGTTAAAATGGCCATATTAATTTATGAATAGCAGCTAATGAATGATCTTAATATGACGATTATCTGCTCATTTAACTTTTTGAACAACTAATCATATAATACATAACATCATTTCCCCAGAGTGATTTAACCTAATATTAAAGTGTAGAGAGCTTTCTCTTAATATTCTATTGCAATTGTAGACAATTAATTTCACATAAAGGTATTTTTAAATGAATAATTGCAAAAAGATATGTTGATGCTTATTTTTGGGGCAAAAAAAGATTCTAGATAAAGATTTGAACTGAATTGAAGTTTATGTTAAATGCAAATCAGCTGAATAATTTATATAAAAAGTATATAATTCTTCTATTGTAATATTTTCAATTCATAGGATTAGATAAGAAAATTGTGAGATACTATCCTTACAGTTGTAAAAAAAACTATATGAGAAATAATATGAGAATTTAAATGAAAGGAAAAGATATTTTTTTTGAGACAAGTCCATTTTTACTATTAATTGGGCTTTGGGGTATAATGATTAATGCATATCGATCATGGTCATGACTTCAAACACATTCTGGATATATTTTTGGAATTTTACAGATCACAAGACACTAAAGAATTTTTCTTGTACATATAGGTGACATATTGTCAATATAGTTAAACTTCTAACATTGGTTATAAATAAATATCTAGAAATTGATAGCCAGGAAATAAAGATTGGAAACCAGCATGCAGATTATCAGACTAAAAGTGATTGTAATATGTTGTAACCTTCCTACTGATTGGGAAATGGATAAATAAATCATATTCCAAATCTGCTACCTCTATGGTTTACTTTATAATTATTCTATTAATCTATTACAATAATAATCTTTTAAGTATTGGATTATATTGGATTTACTTTTTATTTTTAATCTTCTGTAGTAGGGATAATTATATACTGTCATTTACTTTAAATGAAAGTATTTATAATATATAGTAGTCAAATAATTATTGTTTAATTTCTGAGTGAATTTTAGAATTGTGTTAAGTTTTATGAATAATTATGTATATGTGCAATAAGTACATAATTGGATGGACAAAATTAGAACTAGAAAAAAAAAATACTAATTGTACTTAAGTAAATCTTTTATGAAAAATTAAATCAACAGCAATAGCTGTTTAAGATTATTAATCTTATAGTCTGGTAGTTAGTGCATTTTCTTGGTCAAATTCATGGACTGGAATTTAAATCTAGATAAAACTTGTAAATGTTTTCAGATAGCTGAAGATTTTCCAAACAAACTTACAATTTTATTTCGGGTATCCAGCTTTTAGCTCACCTAATTAGCTTTCTAATATTAGTTAGTATATTGGATATCTCCTCTTTTTGATACCTGGAAGGTGAAATTCCTAGGTTAATCTGACTTGATCTATAGATATTAATGTGTCGATCATATAAATACAGCTATGATATCAATATATATATATTGAGTTTATGCTTTATCTTTTTCACATTATTTTACTGCTAAAGTTAGTTGTATTGCACATATAAAAAAAATTATTGAAAAGAAAACACGATAGTGTTTGATTGATTATTAGATTTTAAGTGATGTGCTGATTTTAAAGTCTTTTAATAAAAAGTGTTGCAATATAAAGAATAGATATTTGATAGCTTGATATTATTTCCTACAATTTCTCTTTAAAAATTATATCTTTTCAAGATGTATTGTAATACTTAATTAACATCATTATTAATATTTAATATGAAAAGTTTAAGAATGATTTGAAAACTAAACATTTTTGGATGAATTAGTGTTTGAAAAAAGTGAAAAGGAACAGAAAGAGATTAAAAATCTGCCTAGCTGAATGAAAGGAAGTGTTACACCAACTGTTTAGATCAGTAGTAAGAATAATTGTGAATATATATATATTCTTTATGTATCCTATATCATAAAAATGAAAAAGTTGTGAAATATTTCCTATTCCAACATCTTTTTCTCCAAACATAATAATCTTCTATCATTGACATTACTTATCCACATATGCAAACATTCTCTAGTTTCATCAAAACTTAATAATATTCCCCCAACATCACTACTTTTATTCTTATCACAGTGATATCACCTAATTTTTAACTCTATATCTCACAACATATAAAATGATTTTTCAAACAAGTTACATAAAATTAAAATGAAAACCCAAACTCATGCACCATCTAGAGCTTTTTATTTCATTCATAATATCACAGTGATTTAGTTCTTTTTTTTCTTTGTAAAAAATGTTTTTACAAAAGTATCCATTATTTAGCATATTTAAAAAAGAACATTTTTATACTTATCTACAATTTTCTTTTCCACCAATTTTTACTCAATTTTTCATACTATAGGGAAACAGTTTTACATCCAGATTTTTTGATCAGCTACTAAAGTTTATCATAGACATCTTAATGTATAAAATTTAACCTTGTAAATCTTTTGATCAAATAAAAGTTACTTTAAAACTATAAAAATTGTTGGTTGAAAAATTAGGAATGATCACATAAATTTCAAACTGAAAAAAACAACAACAAACAAATGAAATCTTTTATGTTTTTTACCATCTTGCTATTCAAAGTTGCTTGAAGATTTAGCAAGTGACAATATGGTAATTATTTACACTGAATGATATTTTCTTGCATAATAGCTATTGCTTCTTAATTTTTTTTTCACTTTTTACTATTATTATAGTGGAGATTATATACATATTATTTAAGCAGTTAGAATGATCATTTTTAAAATACAATATTTTAAAAGAATTCTGCATTGTGATTTTGAAATTATATTGTACTAAATTTTTAATTTACTAAACAAAAATAAATAATGAATTAATAATTGGCATTAAATTTAATCTCCTTCTCACACATATATACAAAGTTTCTAGAATTAAATACAATTGATAAACAAAAGTGATGAAGGATAAGAGATGTCTTTGCTAATTTGAAAATAGAAGACTGTCAAATAAAATTAAATATATGCACAAATGTATAAGAAAATAGAAACATTCAGAGATTCTCAAATTATTTCTCTAGGACATAAATTGAAAATGGACATCAGAGATTTTTTATATCATTTTCCCACAAATGCATTGATCAATTGAATTAGTGGCTGATTAAGGAAAAACAAAGACAGTAAAAAGATGGAGAAAAATCTCCATCTGACCTTTTGATACAAAACTGCAATGCCATGACATCCATGAAAATTAAATCAATGTTGCTTAGTTAGTGTTAGGATCTAATGACTTTGATGAATCTCAGTTATATTATCAAAACAACATAAAAAAATCATTTAAAAAACACAATATTGTGCAACAGAAGTACTCTATAAGACTACATAGGTAACACTCAGAACCATTAAAAAATGAGAATGAACAAATTGTAATGAGAAAAGAAAATGGAATATATTACATTTTTGACAAGCTAGTTTATATATAGCATTTGGGTGCTCTTTCTATTTATTATAGCAGAGTTTTAAAGTCTTTTTGATTAATGTACCAAATTATGGGAGGGAGGGAATTCTTGTCCCAAAGATCAAAATAAGTATTTTTTTAAAAGGTTGAATTTATTTGATTTTATTAGAACAAATTAAAAACATGCTCAAATTTTTATAGTAAATTAGCTTCTCATAGGCTTATGCCTCGTTTTATCCAAACAAAAATTTATATTTAATTACAATTTTACATGAAATTGTTTTGTACAAAAATATTTTAAACAATTAAATAAAAACTTTCTTGGTCATTATTAATAATTAAGTTTTAATAAAAAAAGTATATTGTGATTTTTGGAAATATTTTGAAAAGCTATATAAACTATAATGAATAAGCATTTTAATATATATCCAAACTATACTTATTTTCTTTATTTTATTTTTTTTACCTAATAATGAATAAAATTCTGATCTACAGATAGTTTTTGTTTATGGCATATGGTACTGAATAATGAAATTAATGAAATAGACAAAATTGGGTTGCAATCCAATCAAAATTAGCTAGCATCTAACTACTAAATTATAGGCACACATATGTACATATGCATACAGCTGTTACAAAGATCATGTTGGCTTTAGGGAGAAGGTTGCTTTATTGCCATCAATCAAAATTAAATAATCTTTTAAAAGCAGTTTCACACATTAAAAACAATTATTGTCACAAAATATTCAAATACTGAAAAAAATGATGTAAATATGTTTCTCTTTCTTATAAAACAATTTAGATATTGTACCAGTCAAATATATTTTCTACCCAACATGACATGAACCCCTGAAACCAGACTTCAAACTCAGTCAAACCAAAGAATTATATCAAAGACTAAACTGAATGCGAACCCAATTCATGAGCTCATATCAAAACCTAATTGATAATACATATTGACAGCACATGAGACTATGCGCCCTGAACTAGCTCAATGGATGTGATGATTATTGAGATCACTTATCTGACTCTAACTAGTGTATGACAAAATGACCATGGATATTTCTGAATAAATTCACATATTTATATTTGGGTTGCCAATACAAACAGTGAGCATGAATATTTAAAACTAATTAATAAATAATAAACAATCAAACCAAGTATGTATATAAAATATTTAATAATAAGCAAATATTTTCTTCAAATATTTATGATGAGTATTATAAATTATCTCTAGTCTTTGGGGCATGAATTATAGTGTACAATAAATAATGGCAGTTGTACTAATATGCCAATAATTAAAACATACATATTTAAGAAATATATTTATTTATGCCCCGACAAAGTAGACAAAGGTAAATAAAGGTATTTATGGTAGGTATTTGTGCAGAATGAATTATATATATTATTCATTATCTGGTATGTTATTTAGAAAAGAAAATATAATTCTAATTTTATAAATCAATTTATAAAAAGCATGATAAATACATATGGTATAACTTTAATACTTAACAAAGAAAATTATTTAAAATTATCGATAAATATAAACTTGTTTGATTTTAATGAAATCAATTTATTACAATTTATAAAGCAGAAGAGCGGGCCTTTATTTGAAATAAGAAATAAAACGGTACTAACGCATTACGAGCAACAAAACGAATATGAAATAAAATGGTTTGTCGGTGATTTGAGAAGTATAAAGGGTGGCTTGTATTTAACAAGTCCTTTCTGCCCTAAAAATTATCCATGGAACATGAGGAAAGCCAGGTCGGTACACAGCCATGAACCATTGGTGTTCCAATATAGCGACAAGTGAGGAAGGAAGTGATTTTTTCCCTATATATTTAAAATATTAATAATATCACTGAAATGACAAATCTAAGAAACAAGAGGGTGGCTCGTGTTACCAACATTCAGAATGGTAATGATACAATGATCATCATACTTGATTAATAAAGCCCAAATTATATGATAGATGCCTAACATTATGACCTGATCATATCAGATTAAAATCAAACTTATTCAGAGTAAAAGTGCTTAAATGCAACTATATAATTATAATAGTAATACTCTTTATATCATGCCCCCCCCCCCGAATAATAATATAAAATACGAGATTTAAATTAGAATATATTTATTTTATTTTCTTTATTAACCTTTAGTAATACATTAATAAATGTGATCAATATAAATAAATAAGTTTGTGAAACTTAACTAAAATAGCTAAGAGTATAGGTTATAAAATGGGCTAATAATACTTATCAGCCGTTAAAAATAAATAAATCAAACATTAATAAATCCTTCAACTTGATAATTAATAGAACCGTATTAATTTAGTTCTAATGGGCAATAATTAAGCTATAAAATTTAATACAATATTATTTTATTAGGGTGAGTTTAAAGGAAAGAGATTATTATCAAGTTGAAAGTATTATTGGCATATTATTGCAAATAAATGATATTAATATTCATTCAAATAAATATAATTAAAATTAGTTAAAATGAACCTCCATAGTAGTAGAAAGAAAGTTAACAATATATTAATTTTAAGACTAGAAATAATAGAATAGAGAATTACTATACAAAATTTAACACATTATAAAGTGAATAGAGAAATTTAGACAGTAGTTAACCTAAATTATGATTTTATAAAATTTACGAACAGACCAGAAAGTTGCGGTTTATAAAATAAAAGGGATTACCAGTCCTTCCATGGCTTGCTCATTAATTCATATGATAGAGTCCGGTTGGATTTAGAAGACAATGTAGGTGTGCACTTAGTTTATTTAAACTTCATTTATAGATGAGTTTCATTTTATACTTCAGCAGCTTATGATTGGTATTGGAAAGATATATTTAGCAGCTACATTTTGAAGATTTGTGGAGAACTTCAGGATCCAGCAATCAGATCCCCGAAGTTATCTGCCTACCATGCTGAAAATACTATTAAAAATCATAATTAAAACTGAAGTAGCTTCTGGTGGCAACTCTTCTTAATTTAATAGTAATGGCTCCCTTATAGAAACTTTTCCAGGGTATTTATACCCTTTCCTATGGTTTCCCACCCATTCTGATTTGGATGCCTTAAGACTGAAGCTTTTATATTATTACAAACCAAAATTTTCTCTAATTGATTTTTGATACATTCCTCTGATAAGACTTTCAAATCCATTAACTTTGAATTCATTTTCTATTTAGAAAATGAATTTGTAAAATCTGAACAAATGATTTTACTTTAGCGCTGTCCTTAAAGTTTTAACTTATCATTATAACTAATTAATAAAAGATTTCCTATTGTCTTTGGGAAAGGATGATCTGAAAGCTTATCAAAGGAATGTAACTTTTAGTCATATAAATTTGAACAAAATGGTAAAATATGAAATAAAACATTCCGATGTAATAAAACTTTACAACGAATATATATTTAACAATCCACAAAAATATGTGCACAATTCACATAATTAAAATATATATATTTTCATGAATATTTTATCATGAGGTAATTAATAATTAACATTAACAAATTTAAACATAATTAGCTTCAATAAATACTTAACTAATAACATTAGTTTTAACTGAACCTAAGTATATTAAAGATAGTATAAAGTCTTATTATATTCGGAAATATTCACTGTTAATAACAGGACTTGAACTAGGTTAAAGGTGGGGTCTCATTAAGTTCGGATCAAACTTAGATCTGACTGCTTCAATATATGGATGAGCAAGCATACCATTACACTCTTCCATGCCCACAGATTTACAAATTTTTAGTGTTTTAAATGGAAAAAAATTGTCTATGTTTATATATATACAGTATGCAAACAAATCATATTATGGAATATTTTAATTATTGTATTCTAATAGTTTTAATTACATATAAGTGATTTTTACTGCTGATCATATATGTAATGTTTAGGGATATAAATACTTCACAGAACAATCACATATGAATATGTTACTAGAAAAATTGCAGGCAGATTCTAAAGAACCATTTTTTAAAAAAAATAAACTTACAAACACATTTCCCCTTTCATACATCAATGCCAATTCATTTTGTCAGATCTAAAAAATTGAATTGGCTTTGGTATTGACATATGAAAAATAAATATGATTGCAAGTTTTTTTTTTTTTTTTAAAAAAAGGTTCTTTAGAATCTGCTTTCTATTCGTCCTAGTAATATATTCAGACATGATTGTTCTATGAAGTATTTAATTATTGTATACATTTGTTATCTTCATAAAAAAACATAAGAAATAAAATTAAAAAAAAACATTAATATTTCAGTCATACACAAATGCTTTGAAATGGTTAACTTTCTATCAATGGTTTCTAATCATAAAATACTCTAGTATTGAAATATATCAAAGGAAAGTATGGTTGGGTCATTAGATTTTTCAAAAACTCATTGAAAGAGAAAATGTATATATATATTTATTATCTGGTACCATTCTATGAAATTAAAATTAGTATAAAAAATAAAATGTGCCATATATATAGTATATATTTAAATTTTAATTATTGCTATCCTTCTAAACAAATTGTTCCTAGACATTGCTTTGAGTTATTTAAAATGCATTTTTACAGGCATGTATTTATACAACATGGTCCATAAAATAATTAAAAATTTATGCATTTATAAACTTTTTAATAAAATTGTACATAAACTTAATATCATAGGGTTAATGTATTTATTTAAATTTTTATCAGAAGATGCATCTGAACAAGGAAAAGCAGATCAAAATAATTCTAGTCGTAGGTCATTAAAATAAAGAGAAGGAACTTAGAACGCATGCTCAGCATTACACTTTGTTGTGAAGTTTCTCGAGTTGTCAAAAATTTATATCATATTCAACTTGGTACAATTTCCCAATGGAAAAAAAGGCAAAAAGACCCATGAAGATAAGGTGAGTGAGTTAAAAGACAATTATAATAATGAGGGAGCTAAATCTGTCTCTACTCACCTGAACAAAAAAGCCAATGTTAGTATGACAAAAAATGGTGGTTCAAACATACAGCAGCCTTCTACTAACGATAACAATATTAAGCTAAAATTAAGAAAAGTAACTAGTAACCCTGAATTAATTAGCACCCCTGAATGTAATACTTCCCCAAATGGTGTAGATATGAAAATAAATCCTAAAAAAGCAAGATATGCTACCTCATCCACTGTTGACAGTGCCTGTCCCCCAGAATTGATGAACTTAAATAATAACATTGAAGCTTGTCAAGGTGCTGATTAGAATGTCCTCTGTCGGTGCAAAAAAAAGAAGCACCAATAGCCACAACAAGAATTTTCAAACTAAGATTAGCGAAAATCAATCTAACAACCTAGATGATGCCAGAAATGACACAAAGTTATTAGATGATAAAATTGAAGCAAATAAATCAGCTGAAAATATTAACAAACTGATGCAATTTGCCAAACTGAATGATAAATTATTGCATGCTCAACCGTTATCGTGTCCATCCTCAAAAACTTTCATACAGTTAAACTCATACTGGAAATTTTTTTTTATTGACTGCATGTCCCCTAATATTTCCATTTTTAGTTTGATAATTCAAAAAAATGACAGAAATGATGAGCACATCTTAGACAAGCCTGACTTAAATGAGTATCTACTGTTGTTGAGTAATTATGCTGAAGTACTTACATTGGAAAGAGAGATGTATCTCTTTCCAAATTCCTACAAACTCATGGGAAGTTGTCCTTAAGCTAAAAAAAAGTATTGTGAAAGATCAACTACCTCATAGATTGTTCAAAGACCAAATGCCAATCTCTATTATATTGAAAGGAAGAACCCCCCATGCTTTAAATGCAACAGAGTTGGTCATATAGCTGCTATGTGTGTGATTGGGAATTGTGTAAAATATGTTTGATAGAAGCAATCATTTGTGTGAAACTAATAACATAAGACGTGGGCAGACATAGTAGATAGTAATATTAACAAAAGTATTGATAATGATTTTTGTGACATTGATGACATTGATGTGAGTACCAGCCAATCTTCTGAGCCTGCTGAAGTATCATCTTATGTAAATAGTTTTGTTCAAGAAGTTGATGATTTGGTTTTCCCCTGTGATAAATTTTGATATAAATTTTGGTGAAGGAATAGAGGTCAATAGTGATACTGTTACTGAATGTGTTTATAACAATACTGATTCTGGAATTAATACAGAAGAATGAGTTGACAGAAATACCAATATTATAGAGAATAACCCTACAATGCAAGATCAGTTGGGTAGTAATTCTGAGTTTAATATCAAAATTGGTTATCACAATGATACAAATGAAATGATGAATGAAACAATAAGTTATATATTTGTAGGTAAACGGTCAAATTATTCCAATAATTATGAACAAATCTAGTTCAGGTAAAGTAGATAAAATTGTTGACTATTTATATAAAGAAAATTATAAAATAGTAATTTTAACTGAGACTAAAATTAACCATAATACACTTGGTTATATAATTGATAAATTATCTCAACAGAATATTTTGCTTTTTAAACCTAATGATAGGCCTGCTCAAGGCACAGTTGTTTTAATATATATGCATTCAGAGATTGAAAAAATTCAGTTATTGTCTTTACAAACAAACTATATTGTGCTTTCCTTTGTTTATCAGGCAGTCTTGCACCATCTGATTGCTGTATATTCTGTAGCTAAGGGTGATGATATTGTAAATATAATCCATAATGTTCAAAATAGGTTCTTACAAAAACCAGGGATTATAATTCTGAGTGGTGATCTAATAAAATGAAAAAAATTTCACTATATCTATTGCATAAAAAATATCCAGATAATGCATATAGTTTTTTTAATAACAGATTTTCATCTCTTATAGACTTTTTTTTGTGTCAGACATAAGTTCAATGAGTCAACTATTAATACATCTCCGGTTGGTTTTTCAGATCACCTCTGTGTAAAGTTAGTTCTTTATAACTATTATCACATCAAAAATCAATATAGATTTTCTATTAGGAGAAACGTTAGAGATGGTGTTTTGCTCTCGATTGACCAATTATCTGTTATCTTAACTATCATTAATTATTATACAAAATGTTCAGGCCTACCACTCTCTAGAATATGTTATAAGAATGCACAAAATATTTTATCAATGAATCAAATGAAAAATAGAATCTCTGAAATTCAGAGAGTCTTACACAATGTTACCTACCTCAGACCTAATCATCAATTGATAAATAGTTTACAAGATGAATACAACAGCTTATATCAACTTATGCATCAAGACACTCATACAATATGACTCTGGAAATTCAACTCCTAACTTGAGTAAATGATCAAAACCCATAATAAACTATGATAAATTATATACCCCCCACTCTAGGAGTATTGCCAGTATCACCAAAGATGATGATGGCATTTGCTATGGAATCTTTGTTGATAATTACATATTTGAAAATTTAAAAATGAAATTTGGTGTAAGTACAGATTTCATTGATCAATACAGTAGTATCATAACTGGGGAACAGAAAGAGTATATTTCAAATCAGGATATTCAGGATGAAATTAATATCCTCAAGGTACAATCAATTTAATAAGTTGTGTTATGAAAGAATTGAATGGCCCTTTATTAGCAACAGAGTAATATTTAGCCTTAAAAAAGACAAATTAGTGCAAAGTTCATCAATTGATGAGCTGAAACATATTTCCATAGAAGATATTGATTCGAAGATTCTGGTTAGAATTCTCTTGAAAAAATTACATCACCTTATCAATACTAGAATATCTTCCACTCACCATTCCATTAAGGGTAGATGTGTAGTAAATGCTGCTTTAAAAATTCACGACGCTATTAAATATGCAAGGGATTTAAACTTAACCCAATATTATGCTATCCAAATAGATTTTAGGGCTGCTTTCGATCTGGTCCATTGGCCATATTTGATTCAGTATCTCTGTCTTTTAATCCCAGATCACATACGATTGGTGAATGCAGTTGAAAACTATATTAAAAATAGTAGAATATCTCTTAAAAACTTTATGAGAAGATCTGATTTTTTTATCCCTAAGAGTGGTATTCCACAGGGTTTTCCCCTGGAGGCTCTTCTGTTTGCAGTTTATATAGACCCTCTTGTTCTTAAAATTGTGAATCTCATTCCTGGCCTTTGTCTTCCACACTTGGGATTGCAGGTAGCTGTTACAGCATTCATTGATGATATTATATTAATATTTCAAAACAGATATAATATTCAAGTTGTGATGAATATCTTAGAAAATTTTCATGCTGAAACTGACTCAATTATTCAACCAATGAAGTCTGCAGCCTGGCAGTTAGCTACAGATAAAAAAATGCCATCTAACTTCACGGCACTCCCGTCTGCTTTCTTGGGCATACCATTATATATGTCCAAGACTAAAATGAACACTTACTTGAATAAATTAATTATTACAAAAATTGAAGATAAAATAAATAATTTTTCATCACTTAAATTATATGAAATTACAAGAACATTAATTTTTAATTCCCTTGTTTCAGGGATTTTGGCATACTATGCACCCTGTGTATAGGATGTAAAGGAAGATCTTTTATAGCTGACCTGTTCATTGCTTATAGGGATCTCCAGGATGATCTAAATGTGTCCAGTTTGGAAGGTATTAAATATAAAGACTTAATGAATCATTTTAAAAATCATGACAATGCATGGTTGGATAGTTGAAAAAGTTCCACTCTATATATGCACCCCAATCCTACTTGAAATTTGTTTTCAAACTAGTGAATGGCTTGCTCCCAACAACTAAGGTTCTAAATGAAAGACTACATATGAATTTAGATCCAGTCTGTTTGCTGTGCAAATCTGGTGATGAGACTTTTCAGCATCTATTCAAAGAATGTTTTGCATTTAGGCAGATAAGAGCTTAAGTGTTCCACAGGCCAATCATAAACTTAAAACTTCTACTTAGTCAATACATTAAGAAATTTAACCCTCACAATGCAATGGTGATTGTGTATACCCTTAAGACAATATGGTATATACGATGTACTATGTTATTTGACAATAAGAAATTCAACTGGCTGAGAAAACTTATTTCAATCAATGTCTGAGATATTTGCCAAGAAAGACGATGAATTGAATCTGAGGTGGTCTTGGAATAATACTATGTGAGATTATCAGATAAACATTTGTCTTGAATAAAAGTTTTATTCTTATGGGCTAATCAATCATTTTGTTACATGCTTTTCTCATTTGAGGTGCACGTCTTAGAGTCTCATTCTATTACAGTGATACAAGTCAATCTCCTTGAGTTGAAGATAACTAGTTAATTGTCTGCAGCCTTTCGTCTTAATAGTGGAATATATCAAATTCTTTGGGTTTTGGTATACAAAACTGTAACATATTTATCATTTGTTTAATTACTTGTATAAATTGTAAATAGTTATTGTGTTAGTAGAAGTTTATATATATATTTAAAAAAAAATAAAGAGAAGCCAGTGCAAAATTTAACATACTGAATCCAGTCTGTAAGTCAATAAGATAGAGCTGAGTTAATATACTTGCTGAAAAGTTTAAGTAAATATAAATAAATCACAGCAATGGAATTTTGATTGTTTTTTTCCTTTTGTTTCTTGTTAGAAAGAGAAACAAGAAGTCTCTTATTTTTAATTTATGATGATGGACTTATGGTTATCCTGTATAAAACAAAATATCACTAAACAAATCAATAAATTTACAATTCTGCAACAATGTGATAAAGGGTCTGTAGATTGTAGTTTGTTTATATGTATAATAATATTATGTATGCACTTTAACATGTTTATGATTCAGAATTATCTTTAGTTTTATTACTAAAACAAACAACATTATTTTTCACTAATGAAGTACATTAACTTTGTTGTAATGATAATAAATATTGTTTTTATACACAAACTTGTGGAACAGTCTGCCAACATTGTTGAAGCTCTTGCTACATTAATGAAAGCCTTCCCATTATCTTTAGTTTTTTTAATCTCCTGTTTGTTCATGCTCCTGCTTATTAGATTAATGATGTTATTTCTATTCACAACTTTTTAATTATTTTTTCTTTCTGCTGGATAATTTTATTAACGTGCATTATTTAAAGGTTTTATTAGTTTAATTCTTATAGAAAAAAAAATACAAATAAAAAGTAATTTTGTTGTTCTATTTAGCTATAAAATTTCAGAGATCTATTCTTTTATCAGTGACATCATTTGCATTAATAGCATTTAAAAAAATTAATATGTGAAGATCCATCATTGATGTTTTTTTTTAAAATGTTAAATGAGCTTTTCTTAATACGTCATTTATCTATGGTATTATAATAGATTGTTTTATTTATATACATATTTACCTCTCTCAACACACACATACACTAGTATCTGTAATATTATAAAATTGTGTTATTGATGATTGATTATAATTAATGATATATATATTAAAGGGTTTTATAATGTAATGGTTAGTGCATACTGGATTCAAATTCAGGGTAATTAAAACTTTTTCATTTTTCAGGTTTCAAGTAGTCTTAAGATTTTTTTCCAAAAAGTCAGTCCTTAATAACCAAGTTAACAATAAAATTATTCTTTAATAGAGGTTAAATCAAGACTAAAAGCCTTTAATCTCCCAACAATTACTATGCATAATTAAAAATAATGACTTTTCTTTCATTTTTCATTTTGCAAATGCAACCGGAAAGGTTTTTGCTGTCTGAAATATTTTAATATTGTTTTATTTTTTTATTTTATTTATCAAGACACACACATATATATATATTACAACTATATACAGAATTCATATTGCTATATATTGATTAGTTTATATATTACAACTATAATTTCAATAAAGAATATATATATGGATAGTTGTTCAGAAGTTAAGGATTGATTGTTTTGCTACCAAAATAACAAATCTTTGACTTTGATTCTATGGACTACTTTCACCACTGTAGTCAATAAAGAAAAGCAGTAATTTTAATCATTGATGAAAACACACACACACACACATTGAATAATGGAAATATATGTACATATGGCGTTCATATATCAATCTTATTTTCAATTCTATTAGTAAATTAAAAACTAATCCATTTTTTCTGGTATTAATAAATGGAAAATATTATATTTGTCTAGGAATTTTGTTTAATAAAAACAAAAATAGTTTTTACTCATCAGTTAATTATAAAATTATAGCTGTGAAGATAAAAGTATTAAATAATCTCCCACATCCCCACACAATCTTTTGCAATAATATGAATAAAGATATAATAAAAGACAAATGACTTCCAAGATGCATTTTGTGCAAGCACTCATCAGTTGGCCTAGGTCATCATCTCTCATATATATTAAAGAATGTGTAGTGATGTGGAGATTATTTAACACATTTGGGAAAGAGCAATAAATTAAACTCCATGTGTGTGTGTGTGTGTGTGTGTGTTTAATTAAAAAATCAGATGTATTAATGTTTTCGTGAAGGTTTGTGATGATGGTGCTCTAGTTGTATTTTTATATTAGACTATTTTCATCATCTAATATGTGAATTGAATGTCTTTAGAAAAAATTAACTTTATTTAAATTTTTCTAAAGACATTCAATACACATATTAGATGATGGAAATATTCTATTATAAAAATACAAAAAGATGTTTTAATCTTTAAATTTAAAATTTATATCTGGGCTAGAGACAGATTCTAGTTTAATAAATGATTAGTCATAACTATATCAAAATTGTGGGTGGAATAAGTTTGACACTTGTAAATCAAACTGTAATAATGTGAAGATAAACTATAGACTCAGTACCCATAAGGGCATGAAACCTTTCTAAATAATGACGGCTGCATTATTTTACCATATATATTTTTTTTAAATCAGAATATTGACACTCATTGAGACCATTATTCTCTAATAATAGTTTGATATCAATTTACTGACCAGAGCTGAATTATCCCTTTAAAAATATTGTAAATATATTTATGACCTCAAACTTCACTCAACCTAAATTCAAATTCGAGGTTGTGTTAAGAAAATATGTTGACTATTGCACTATGAGAATTTTCAAAATCATAAGTTGTTGGATATTTAGAAAATTGAAAAGTACGACTCTCCATAGAAAAATACATAATTTAGATTTAGAAATTTTGTTAAAGTACTTTAATTGATTACTTAAAAAATATTCAAATAGGAAACATGTCTTTATTACAAAAATCAAAGAATAGCAAACATTTAATTATTTCTAGCAAAATAATTGTAATTAAACCCAGTTTGATTTATTTGGGAATGATATTTATTTATTTATATATTGAATTATTCATGAGGGCCTATTGCTTGGAAAATAGCAGGTACTATAAATAAAAACATTTTGTTTATTTATTCACTCTATGGATTTTTTTAGATAATGGACTACTTACTTATAAATATTATTTATAATAATCTGTATAGATTTAAATCAGGAGAAATATTTATTAGTGATTTTATTAAATCATTCAATTCTCTATTATATGCCCATATTTGACTGCCATTACTGTGTGAATCATGGATTGTTGTTTGTCTTAACTATATAGGTCAAGTATTGTTAGGCAATTTCACTTTTTAACTCAACAAATACAGGTTCTTGAATCAATTGATGAGACTCCAAAAACATTGAGAAGATTAAATTCACCTAACTTTGTATTGGATTTGGAGAGAAAAAATATTTGAAATTTTACAAGAAATATATATTTATGTTATAATTTTTGTTTGTTTGAAGTATTCTTCATTGAGCATTTTGAAAGAGCATTTTGATTTGAGATATGTTTTAGGTAATAAAAACATTTTTTTAGTCAACGGTAAATATAATTTACTTAATATTATTAAGTGAAATATGAAAGGACAACATTATATATTTAGTTTATCCACATAAAAGAAAATAAAAAGATAAAGAAATATTGCACATACCATCTAAATAAAATGTAACTTTCTATCCAAACTAGATATTTATGATAGCGTTAGAGTAGGCCATATTTTTTGAAATTTATTAGATTTTTCAATCCAAGAAGAAAGGCAAAGAAACACGTTTTAGTTTCAGTAAAAAACTGATTGTATAATCAGTCTTGAAAGTTAATGGTGAAACTATTTTCATTTATCATTTTGTATTGAATAAAAAGATGATTAAATAGCATTTAATTCAAAATTTATTTTAAAAAATATTGGTACATTAGAAAAATTGTTTATTTATATGAATGCAAATAGTTGCTCTAAAATCCATTATATATTGTATATAGAAATGTGTTTTTATACTTTTCTATATGTCATAGCATTGGCCAGGAGGAGAAGCCGCAACTGCAACCAACTACTTGCAAGGCGGTTGCGCTGACCTCTCGGCTAACAACGCTACACTTTACCTCGAATAAGTCGAACTTTAAATGTGTGTATAGTTGAAGTGGGGGGGGGTTATTGATAAGATTTAATTGGGACCATGATACAGTAAAATTGCAGTGTCAATTTTTATGTATTAACACATAATATATATATATATTGCAGTGGTAGATAGGAGGAGTTAGTGTGTAGCTAAATAAAGATAAAACAAATATAAATAATTTCTTTTATGTTTGTGAAAATTAAAATTACTAATCTTTATTCCACTATATTACCATTTACGTAAATGTGTTATTTACATTAATTGCCTACTACTCAAAAAAAAATCATAAATACTATTACTTAACCTGTGTGTGTGTGTGTGTATGTATGTATGTGTCTGTATGAATAAGTTAAATAAAAACATTGTTTTAGACATATCAACATCTTAAACGTCTTTGTTAATAATAATATTTTTTAAAACAAATTATAAAGTATTTTATTATAACTCATTAAAAAATCTTAGATTTCTTCTTTTGTAAACAATGATTGAATTTATAATGAATTTTTGTTAAAATAAATTTTTTTTTTTTGTTTTATCAAGATAAAGTAAAATTATTAAATATTATTGAAAATAGTTTTATATTTTATATTGCACGACTATTATTCAATTATTTGTTTTATCTTTGTTGAAAACAATTTTGATTAAAAGTGTCTTCTGCAGGTTTGAAAAAAAAAATGAAATAAAAATTAGGTAAGATAAAAGCAAATTATGTATATGAGTTTTATTTTTGAAAGTATTATAATTATTATTGTTGTTAAGCTGGATAAGTGAAGTAATAAAACTTTATAATTGAATAAAAAGTTAATATAGCTGCTAGTTAAGGATTATAGGACCAATCTCTTTAAAATCCAATTTCAAAACTTGAAGATCTAAATGATTTCTTTAGTACTCCTAAATAGGAAAGTAAAATAAAATTGATCACAAAACAAATTCTAATGTAGAAGCAATGATTCAACAATAATATTTCTGTAGTAGAATTTTCATTACACTCTCTTGTAAGATAGGGATTACTTTCTGTATGTTTTTAACACCATATGGAAGAGAGTAATCAGACATGTAAAAAAGATGTATGATCTCCAAGATTCCCATTTCATGTTGAACTAGCACTCATTAGTTGGCCCAAATCACAGTCTCTTACACATATCTTTATCATTGTTCAGTATATGTAGATAGTCAATTATTACAGTTTAATTGATAAGACTTTGACACAAACAACTTAATGGAAATATATTAATAACTTTTATCAGTCACTCATTAGATTAGAGATTATCTTTTTAATGAATAAATCACTACATCATTTTCATACATTTTTTTATGTTTTTGGTCACATGTTTATGATTATATTCTTTCTCATGGTGTTAAAAGCAGATAGAAAACAGTCTCTCACCATGGAAATTATTAAACAGACATATTATTCAATAAGTGGATAATCTCTAGTCTAATGAATGCCAAATAAAAATTATTAATGATGAAACAGTTTCATTTTAACGTGATAAATTTTATTTTCTTGTGGTGATAAATTTTAGAGTCCAAGCTCTTAATTTCATTTTTATATTTTATTGAACTCCTCAAGTTTAAAAGAAGAAAACCAGAAGGAAGAAAAAGAAAGACTAGAATTTGTCAAGGAATTTTATTTCATTTAAATTGATAAGCCTTATTTTTTTTATTTAAAAAATCTAAATTGTAAGATGGTGTTATCTAAATTGTCTTTTGTTGTTGTTGTATATAAGTTATTACAATTTATATGATAAAATAGAAAAGGAAAGACAGTCTAGTTACAGTATGAATTTTGAAATTATGATATATAATTTTACCTATCTATATTTGCTTATATTTGTAATGTAATAGGTAAAAAGAAAAAAACTTAATGATAAGTATATATAATTTTTGAATAAAGAAAAACAAATTTGTGTAACTTTATTTTAATGTTTAAGTTAACACAAATTAAAATATACATAAATTTGTTTATGATTATTTCAAAATTAGCATAGATATTATGTTGCTATATTTAGTTTGAAATTATAACAGATAAAAAAAGATGACACATTAATGAAACATGTTTAATAAATCAACTAATATTAAGTAAAATATTTCTAGCAGCATATATCTTTATCTTGTTATATCTTATATATAAAAATATTATGAAGAATTTGGGATGAATGAGTAAAAGTTAATTATTATTAATTGGATATTTAGGATAAAAGTGTTATGTGATTATATGACTGCATCACTTATATAAATATTAATCTGGTAATATTATGTGAACATAGAATCATGTTTAACTTATCAATGATAAAGAACTTTTTTTGGCAGATGATACACTATCATACATGTTTGAATTTGAGTAAAAGAGATAAATATTTAGAGAAATATTAAAAGAGAATAATATCAGCGCTGAAAAATAATATTGTACTTTAATTATTAGCCAGTATTTATTATCCTTTATGATGTTATACAATTATGGCACCATGGTCTAGTAACAATATATTTAAAAAATATCTGGTGCATTTTATTGTGCTTTTTTTCAGCATAGTATGCCATGTAATAGATAATAAAGACACCTGTTCTTTTACACAAGTGTTCAGTTATGATGAAGCATCTTTCTTATCTTAATGTAAAGTCATGAAAGGTTAATATATGTTTTGTGAGAATGTTTTATCTCCATGACATTCAATACATTAAAGCAGGGGTCCCCAACCTTTTTGCACTTAAGAGTACATTTTATAATACTGGCCAGGTGGCGGGCACCATTTATTTTTTCAATGTAAATTTATAGTTGGATATTATTAATAATACACATAATGTGCAAAAAAATATTTATTTCAAAAATAAAGTATAGTATGGCCTACAATTTGATTACAATATAATACAATAATTTATAAGAAATTTTAAAAATTAAATTTATTTGTATCAGATAAATAATTTTTTATCATATTCGGATAGAGGCGGGCACATGTAAAATGGCCTGCAGGCACCATGGTGCCCACGGGCGTAGGGTTGGGGACCCCTGCATTAAAGCATAAGTGATTGTAGTATGTACATAAAAAATGAATAAAACATTTTTTTTTGATATTGGATTCATCACCATAATAATCTCTATAATATATGTTGCATGAGATTCGTCATACTTTCAAAACGAGTCCAATTATCTCTCATATAAATTCATACACATAACATTAATCTGACCATATGATATTATTTCATTTTAATAGTTTGGTTTTAAAATCCAAATGTAATTGCAAAGTTAGAGAAATACTTATAAACTTTATTTGTTATTAACTTATTTGTATAAAGCTTATTTAAGCATTGTTCAATATAATGCATTTGGTTTGTATTTTTAAGTCATTTTTAAATCGCTTTGTTAAAGTTCATTTTTTATTAAATTCATACACATAACATTAATCTGACCATATGATATTATTTCATTTTAATAGTTTGGTTTTAAAATCCAAATGTAATTGCAAAGTTAGAGAAATACTTATAAACTTTATTTGTTATTAACTTATTTGTATAAAGCTTATTTAAGCATTGTTCAATATAATGCATTTGGTTTGTATTTTTAAGTCATTTTTAAATCGCTTTGTTAAAGTTCATTTTTTATTAAAGTATCTCATATCATAATCACTAATTATTTAAATGGGTTAATGGAAAACATCTATGTTTGGGGAAAAGTGTGTGTATGATTTATGTAGTATGTGCTTGATGTTACCCAAGATAATAAAAATATATTGCATATACATTCTTAGCTAATTTTCACTTGGTATGAAGATTTATGAAATTATATTGTGAATCATTTAATTAATAAATACTTGTGTCAGAGATGTAATCTTTATATCAATTCACTCATCCATTTAAAGTGTTGCATTTATTAAAAAGTAATATATAGGTTATATGAGCTGAGCACAGACTTTCACATGACCCACCACTCTCCACACTATCTCATAACACTGATACACCTTAACACATATATGTTGAAAAGATAAATAATCACCAATATGCATATTTCCTGCTAAACCAGCAATCATCAGTTGGTCCAGATATAAGTGCTCAGATATATATTAAGATAGCCAATCCTCATACTTTAATGGACAGCCTTCAATCTACTCCATGTTCCAACTCTTCAACCATCCATCCAATTGAAAATCTGATGATGGAATGCTCAAAGGCCACCCTGAGTCCGAGATTCTTGTCACACCCATGTTGACCTAAGGTCAATCTGACTCCTCATGTACAGGACATAATCCATTTAATACATATACAAGGGATGGTAATATGTAAATGTACTATAGATGGATGACCTTTATAATATTTGTACTAGAAAGTAATATTATTTATAAATATTTTTAAGCACAGATATTCTGTGTTTTTTAGCACAGTTAATGAAGTCTAAATCTGATGATGGTTTATTGTATTTAAATAAGTTTCTATATATAGGTATATTGCACGTATCCCTCTCACTTTTCATTACAATATCCATATCACTATATATTTACATTTTTTTAAATTTATATTTTTAAAAAAGTTTTCTTCCGAGAAGCATTTTATTGTAAATAGTTAATATTTAAAAAATTCATGTATTTTTGAAAGGACATTACAAAAATAAAAATTATAGATGAAAATGAAAAATGTATTTCTAATGATATTTTAGCAATTGGCTAAGCTAAAGATGTTTTTCTCTTTTTATTATTTTAAATATAAATGGGAGAAGCAATATTGCTTTTGATAAAAACAAAAATGAATAATTTTTGGTTTCACTTATGATTTATATGACTAAAGAAAATTTATTTTATTTTTATCAATTTCGTAATGTGATATAAAATAACTTTTGTTAACAATATAAAATATTTTCTTTGTTTACAATTTGTATAATATTACTAATTAATAGTATATTATTTGATAGTAATAAAGTAAAAATAAAAATTTAAAATATTTTTTAGCTTTTATTATTTCCTCATATGGATGAAAATGAGCTCGTAGATCTTTTTTGTTTTTTTGTGAAATATATTTTTGTTTGTGAGCTATTTAAAATCACAACGCTTGTATGCATGTGTAGGGAGATGTTTTCACGGAACTATCTAATTATTTGATCATCAATGTATAAAATTATGAATTAAGAAGTACATCTTCAGTGAGAAGAATAAAAGATATTGAAATCTTAAATAAATAAATAAATATAAAAGAAGTGGAAAAGGAACATTGATTTTGAATTTTCATTTAGTTCACTTGTACTTTTTAAGAATCTATTATTTATTTTTATTTGTAATTTGGCTGAAAACCAGAAAATGTTTGAAATTTAAAATAGGTTGTTTTTTTTGTTCTATTTTATTTTGTTCTTTTTATTTATTTATTATATATATGTAGATTGTTTTATCAATCCAACATAATAGAGATAGGTTCATAATATTCACATGTTTTATTTATTGCTTTTAAATGAGATGTTATATTAGGATTGTTTTGATAATAATGGAGTTAGCATTGGATGCAAATAATTTCATAGTATATGGTCGTATTTGAGGATAGTGAAGTTGGGTTTAACAAAATACAATGTAAAACATATAAAACTTGTAGAAATTTTGGATTGAATATAAATGCAAATAATGAAAATAGATAGTAAAATAAAAACATTAAAAGAAAGCATTGAATAGGAAGTTATAGAATAGATTGATGCTTTTAAATATTTGAGAAGTTAGATAATTCAGAGTGAAAATTACAATACTTAAACAGAGTTTTAATTAGGGTAGGAAGTTATTTTATATTCATTGAAATTAGATTTAAAAAAAAACTTATTTATTAATTTATTTGATTGTAGTTCTATATGAAATGAAGATGTGGCCAATTAGTAAGAGTGGAAAAATATTGAGTTTTTAGAGATATCTATTTAGAATAAGAAAAGCATAAGATGAAAAGATGTGAGGAGTGTATAATAGTGGAAAAATAAAATGAAAAAGATATAATTTTTGAAAAACATATGAAAAAGAGACATTATATGGACTATGGATTTCTGGACATAGAAATTCTAAAGACATTAATGAATGCTTTTGAAGAGAGGAATGGTTGTGAGTAATTAGAAAGTAGAGCAAAGAAGAGAAAGAATTTAATAAAATAATATAGTGTGGTGTATACGAATCATTATTTAGTAAATAACTGATGCTGATGCAGATCATAAGGTTATTATACATTTTAAAATTTTAGTAGATCATAATTTATTTAGGTAAAGAAGAAAGGAATTCTCCAAATAATTATACTCATATGAAATCAATGTTTAGCTAAAATTTTCTTGCAAAATTTAACATATGTTCAGACTGCAAGCAAAGTAATACAGATATTGATTGCAGATCTGTTACAAAATTTAAAGAAATAAACTTCAGCTCCTACTTAAATTGAATGAAGGTGATCTTGATAACAGCTGGAACTTTATGTTTCAACAATAAACTTTAGTAATTAAAATGTGTTACATAGATTACAAATGATGTTGTTTTTAAACCCCCAAATTTTATTCATACCCCAATAACAAGGTTGAGTGAACAGGTTTACAGAACCAACAATGAGACAATTTGAATGAGCTTATATTAATTTTAGGCATCCGGATGCACAGTGATTACAAATTGTCAACTTGCCCTCCCAGATCACAGTGCATATATTCGATAGGAATTGGAATTAGGTTTTCTAATTAATATAAAAAAGGACAATATGGTAATATATATGGTTACAAAGTTTACAGGCCTTAGTGTCCTAGTACAAGGTGAATTGATGGTTACAAAGTTTACAGGCCTTAGTGTCCTAGTACAAGGTGAATTGATGATTTTACCAGGCCAACACTAATTCAATGGGTGTGATTTTATGTTGATTTAAGGAGTCTGGATCTGCAGTGACTACAAACTGTCAACCTGTCCATCCAGGTCACCTTGTGTACATCCAATAGGGTTTGGAATTAACTTTTGTAGATATTTCAATAAAGGATAATGTTCATTATTACAAGGTTTAAAAGCAATCGTGGTCAACTAAAGGAAGACTGTCAAAGAGTTATTAATTTGATTACATGTCTGTAAGATTAATTGAAATTAAATTGGTGGGGTCGAACCTCCAAAGGTTCTAATTTGGTTATTCAGTTTATTTTGACACTGTCACCTCTTTTATTAATTGTCTTTTGTAGCAAGAAACTAGAAGATGGGATATTTTTCCAAAATTAATTTATCCCATCTTTGTTCAGCAAGCCAGGATTGGCAGTTTTTTTGTTGTGGTTCTGGCCTCACTAAGTAGGTTATAAAAGAGCTCTTCAATGGAGTAGTCTATTCCTTTTTTAAAATTGAGTTTGTTTCTGATCAACCAGATGGCAAAGTTAATGTGCATTGCCAGTCTGATCATTCCACAGGGTCCTTTATTAATCACCTTGGCTGTTCCTTGTTTGTGTTTTTTTGTAGAGTCTGGAACCATAGTTTGTTTCATGTTTCACAGTTCTTTAGAATGTGGAAAACTGTCTCTTCCTCTTTGTTGCACATCAGACATATGGGGTCAATCCTGTACCCTTGCTTGTAACAGGAAAGCCTTGGTGGGAAGAGTCCACCTTTTCATCAGTTTTGTGAACAGGAAAGCCTTGGTGGGAAGAGTCCACCTTTTCATCAGTTTTGTGAACTGTAAAATTTCCAATGGAAAGACTGGTTTCAACTTTCAAATTGTTGGTGTATGTTAGCCCATAAATTTCCCAATAATGCAACTTTTCAAGGAAAAGGGAACCAGAGGTCTCAATAGTTTTGATCACCACAGTCATCTGCTCTTGAATACATAATTTCCCCTTTCTTGGGGAAGGTCAGTCATTTGGGTCGACTTCTGGAAATGTATGTGGACATTCCATCTCTGGGTTACCATGAAACAACTTCACTAGGACATTGTGAGCATGTTGTATTAAAAAAAGGGAAATTGAGTGTAACACAAGTCCATTTTGTGACTTGAGCTTCTGAAGGAGGTTGGCAGAGTACAGGTGCTCCCCCCCAGCACAATCTCCTTCATTGGGTTTTCACCTTTTGAATAAAGGTTTTGGTTGGGGAGACGCCAGCTAGAGAGTAAGTTATTTTTGGCAGAACAATTGCATTTAGAAGCACAACTTTTCCCAAGAGAGAAAGGTGGACTCTAGATAATGAGGTTATTGTTTTTTCAACCTTTGAAGGTGTTTTCAAGCTTCTTTCTCATAATGGAGGGGGGAGAAGTGAGATGGAACCTGAGAAACTTCTAAAGGGGGCCCCTAAATCTCCCCCAGATTTATTTCCCAATTTTTATCGACCACATTTCTCCTCATTAACCCTCAGACCAAATTTGCAAGAAAAGTGGTCTATGTTTACTAACCTCATCCTGGGATGAGAGAAACACCATCATGTCATTCATATAGGATACATAGTGAATGCTCTCTCTAAGCAAAGGAATGCCTCGAAGCTTAACAGCAACAGGTTAATATAAACTACAAAGAGGAGTGCACTTAGTGGTGATCCCTGTGGAATGGAAATACAGGGCTGAAATATTGAAGTCACTCAACCATCCAAAGAGAGAAACACCTCGATTTTGCAAAAGGTTCTTAAATCATTTAGAGGTATGCATGAGACTCTTGGAATTTCTCCAGGGTACCAAGTAGCACTTCAATCCTGACACAGTTGAAAGCTCTGGAGAAGTTGACTTGCACCATGGCTGGTCATACCATCTTCCTCCTACACCCATGATCAACTATGAGATGAAACCAACTGATGGATTCTGCAGTCGAGCTCCCCCTCTTTGTAAACTGACAAGTGGACAGCTGAGTGATGATATTCTATATGTCCTCTTTAATAAGGGTCTCAACTGTCTTTATCAGCAGTGGGACCATGGAGATGGGTTGTCTGTTTCCAAGCTCTCACAGACCCTCAGTCTTCTTGAGCAGGAAAACCATGGAAATAGAGTTTATTTTATTAATTTCTCAGCTGCCATCAGCCATGAGATCCACCATCTTCCTTACAACTGGAACTGTGAAGAATCTCAGATGTATTAAGAGAAATTTCAGGATTCCATCCGAGCTAGAATGGGCCCCTTTGGGAAAAGCCTTCAATCAGGCAAAAATCCAAGCCTCTGTGATCTTGTGTGGAGTGGAATTACTTGTGTCAAATTTTATGCAGACTCTATTTGCCTCATTAACCCTTAAACCGCTAATTAAATCATTGGTTGTATGAGGTAAAAATCAAATCTTTTAATTGGCCAACTCACAAACTGAAGACAAAGCCTATTGTTAAAACATATTCGCCTATAATATTAAATTCAACTCAGATACGTTTATAAAAAGTATATAATTAATTTTTCAGGTCATGAAGAAAACGAAAGTTCTTTCAAAAATAAATTGCTATTTATTTATTCTAAGATATTCTATATCGGCAACATAAAAGTTATAATGTAAACAAAAAGATCGACTTTTACGTTATAGAAAAGTAAATATTTCTTTTTACTACATCTTCAATATATTTACTTAAATCTTCAATATTTTTCGAAAATAATTTTGTTTTTTTATTATTCTCTCTGAAAATTATGTTTAATTTCCATAAATATTATTTAATAATAATTTAAATCGTATTCGAAATGAAAATCTCAGCGTTTTTCTTTATTTTCTTTGATCAGGCAGTTTCTTTGTTCTTTCCAGCCAATCAGAATGTCTTTTTCGGCTGAGAGCATGCTAAGACCCAATCACAAATAATGTTCCTTCTTTGTTTAGGTTTAAATGCGTTTTTTTTTATTTTTTACTTCTAAAATAAATCGGAAGATGTCACCATCGTACAGAACTTTTAAAAACGAATTCAATACGTATTTAACGAATTTTATCGTATGAAAACGAACTGAGTTAGAGTGATTTTAGATGTCGACGAGGAGTCTCGTCGAGCGCGGGAAAAGGGTTAAGCCTGAACTTTTTGATGCAATTCGCTCAAATCCTGAGCAGCATAGATGTCCTGATCAGGGGCTCTGGATTTCCTGCCTGAGCCAAGGGCACATTTAAGGTAGCCCCTAGTCCAGCAATACTGATGTTGTAAATATTGACAAGCCCTCATAATTGATAGGTACTCTGCAATTTGCTTTTGAATGGTCCAGTATTTTGTGCTGAGTTCCACAATTTGAGATATTCATTGAGCTTCATATGGCATGAATTACAATTGATTTGCCAATATGGTCCAGTTCACTAATAAGGTGAACTGGGCCACTGGTTCTTTGAATACAATGATTAATGAGAATTAATGAACATTTTCCAGGCCCTAACTGCTGGGAGGATCCTATTAAATGAAAGTATGCTTTGGATATTAACTGAATGGTTATATTCGATTTAGTCAATATCCTAATCATGCGAGAAAAATGAGATGTTGGCTATTCACCTTCAACTGGATCAATCTTTGTCATTAGGGCATGGTGGTCTGAAAAGCTGACTGGCTGAAGATGAACCTCCATTATTGGGGTAATCATGGGTGATATAAATACAAGGTCAATAAGGGACTGGAATGTTTTGTTATAAAAGGAAAAGTCTCTCTCAATAAAGAAGGTCCTTCTCTGGTGAGGGATTGATTAAAATAGTTGGTGTATTTCATTATTAAAATCACCAATAATTAGTTGGAAATGGACTTGTTCTTAAGTCAGAATTTACTGAGTGAATCCTGTTGAAAACTATTTGGGGTTGTCTTGAAAGATATGTGTTCACGAGATTGAATGTCCAGCCTTTGTATTGAATTATTGTGATAAGGCAATTAGAATTAATTGATAAAATTTTGAAGTAAGTAAAGATTAGTGATTTTTTGTTTAAGATGATTGCTATCCTACCTAAGGACTGCATAAGATTAATGATTATATGTCTGGTTTGATGGTGTAATTTAGTTGCACATAAGCACAGAACATCCAGTATGTGGAGCCTGAACCAATGTAAGAGGGTGTAGGCCCTATTAAGCAAGTTCAGGTCCCTAATGTTCAATGATGTGATGAGAACTATTATCACCCCTGCATTTTTGTGCAGTGATGTCAAGGATTTATTTTATAGGGTCATTAGGGCCCTGCAGCACATCCAACTTGGACTTCAGGGAGGATCTGCCCTCTGACTCTATCAGTGTGGATGATGATCCTAATTCCTCAATAAGAATAATTTGACTTAAGTAATCCATTTGTGTGGGCATCATCTTCAATGGCATATCTTTTAGGTTAATGGGTACAGGATCATTAAGATAGTCAAACCAAATCAGGAAATTAATCCTGGGTTTTCCCCCCTGGGGGAGTCCCACTGCCTGCAAGGTCAGTTAATTCCATGAGGTACCCCAAGGACTCTGCTTCATCATAAGATGTTAAAGTGGTGGAAGAAGGAATTGGGTCTCTTTGGATTTTCCCTCTACCACAACAAGAGAATAGTGGAACCAGGACAACCACAGATGGCCTAGATTTTTGGCCCTGTTTCCCCTCAGTAATCCCAATTTCTGGTTTCTCCAGAATAGCTAAGCCAGGAAGAAGTCCTGCCATTTCAGTCTCTGCCTCTGCTTGCTTGGGAATAACATAAGAGGGCCTTGCATGACTGTGAGTAGGTTCTTGTAAGTCCTTCATATTCATTATGTTATTGGACCTGGAATTCAGCACTAGTCTTGATTGAGTTCTAATCTTCCAATGTGGAGTGTGTGCCTGAGTTACACATGTGGAATTTTTCAAAGTACTTTTGAATTGCAGGCATTTTCTATTTGGACACTCTCATAAGATGCCCCCATTGACAGCAGTGAAAACACTGAGGGGAAACCCCGTGGAGAGTTACTATTAGTGGGGATTCACCATATTCCACCATCATGGAAATTGCCAGTGGTGATACTCCTTTGACAAGGAGGATCCTAAAGTGAACCATATTTGTGAAAATCTGCATCTCAATGTTAGGTAAAGGCTGGTAGCCAAATGAAACTGATTAGCCAACTGATAATTTGCCATATGGGGCCAGAATTTGTTGCAAGTTCACCTTACTGAAATTTACACTGCAGTTTCTGTTTTATCAATACACATCGGTCTATCCAGTTGGATGATCTGAAGGTATTGGCCTGTGAGTGTTTTATGTGTTTTTTGAAAGCCCTTTGGCAAATGCACTAGTAAATTGGACGCCAATATACCAGAGTCATTAGGATTAAATAGAACTTTGAAAATTGATGACTACAGACCATTTGTTTTAAAGAGGTCAAAGAGGGTTTGAACCAGAAATTTTATAAAATGAAATATTATAGTCCATGGTTGCTAGAATAAGGTACAATCATGTTTGTATGGCTAAAATGATCTGAAAACATTGTCCATAATCTGCATCATCTTGGAATACATGTTTTCTGCTATATGAAATTTTTTGTTATGTGTCCTGATTTTTTCAACCTCAGAGGATCTATTGCCTGCAGCTGCCTTTTGGGCATAAAAGATTGACTGTTGATTCTTATGATGAGTTATGGTGTTGTTTTTGTTATGCTGTGTTGTTCTCTGGCCTTCTTGATTTAAATTATTTTCTAATGCTGGAAACTCGAGACTAAAGTTTTCATTGTTGATGATACTATAGTCCAGATTGGGTTTGTCATTTGTTTTTTCCCTGGGTCCCTGGGTCCCATATCTCAGGGTTGTTATTTTGTAATCAGGAGTGGAGAGGCCAAGGGTGGATGGTTGTGATTTTGTACAAAATATAGGTTTGACAAAGGAGGGATTATTTGGGTTTTGGTTAGGATTATGTTTTGTTTTGGGGCTTTGTGAAGATATGCAATTGCCCCTTTATATTCATCTTTGCATTTAACTGGTCTTGTGTATTTAATAGCCCTGAGGTTTGGTCAAGGGAATTTTTATTTTACTTAGAATCTTTGAAAAATTTGGTAATTTCTGTTGTGGATTCATAATTTGACTTTTTCTGATCTCTCTGAGTATCCAAATCATGATTAGCACTTTTTTCTGATGTGTATCTTTGTTTTTAACTTTATTATGCTTTTCGATTTATTATTAAAATTATTTTTTATGGGTGCCATTATTCCTGAGGTTTTTGGCCCGTGGTTCCTTTCAGAAATATCAGAAAAATTTGGTTTTTGCACTAGGTTGTAGTCAATATTTAAGTTCTATATTATCTGTTTTTAAAATTGAGATTGACTCCACTTTTTTAATGACTTTTTCCATTCTGCAAAGTTTTGCTGCAACCAGCAACTTTCGGTTTGACACTTTTTTGCCATAATTCACTAACATCAAAATGTTTTTCCCATATAACTCTCCCCCTCCATTATGGAACATACTTTCTTCACTGTTTTGTTTAGCTTATTATTGTGTCATATTTGTGTCTTTCGGTGACTCCATAAGGAAATCAAGTTGGGTATTTTTGAGGCTATCATTACCATTCTTATTATGTTTTTTACTGCTATTTTCTGTGGAATTCGAGTCACAGGTTATTAACATGTTCATTAGGGTTAAAACTATTGTTTCTCAAATGTATATTATGATTTTTTGGGGGGATTTTAACTCAAAATGTGAGTCTGAATCTTGCCTTAAGGATTCTTTAGAATTTTCTTCATTGACTTTAGCCTTTCTCAAGGTAGCTGTTTGCGTTGTCATAAACAGATCTTTTTCAATGAAAATTTTTTTTTTTTTTTTACTTATTGTGTAACTGTAACAATAGAAAATGTACTTACAGAAATGTCTATAAACTACTTATACCGAATCCCTTGCCTTACTGTATGAATAATTCTGTAACCAGCAGAGCTTATGAACTGGGTTCCTTTCAATATGGAAACCGGATGTTAGATGACAGCTGGAACTTTAGAATTGGAATTAAAAATGTTGGATAGGAATTAAGATATCTCAATAGCACATAATTCATATCCAATGTTCTTAATAGCTGGAACTTTAGAATTAAGAATGTTGGATATGAATTGTGTGCTATTGAGATATCTAAATTTTTATATTGAAGTAGTCATATTGAGAAAGTTTTATAAATAAACCTTTTGTTTTGCTTTAATTTTTTTTTTCTATAGTGCTGGATTTTTTTGGAACATTCTATATGAATGCTTATTAAATGGCTTAAGAAATGACATATTGTCTCAGATATATATTATTCCTTTTTGTATATATATATATATTGTAATGATACTTGATATCATAGAGATCAATTTAAAGGATATCTACTCTCTAGGCTTTTCTTATCATTAGTCCCCACAGTTAGGAGCCATTTTCATAAATAGTATTTAAGATATATTAAATGTGATGTTAAGTAAAAACTAGCTTTATTCACACATAACATTAATCATTCTAAGAGGGCATAATATTTTAAATTACTAGATCAATTGTAGCAGATATCATTCTATTTGTTTATATTTTATTGGGTATGAAATGTAGTCCTCAAACATTGAACATAGATTCTTAATGATTACATTATGCATATATATAAAGAAAAAAAGTTGATGGACGTGTAATAAATCACTTATAATTCTAATTAAATGAGTAAATAAATAAAATTAATATTATAAAAAATACATATTTTACAATCCATATGTTAGATAAATAAAAACATTTTTAGTCAGGCCAGGCTTCCATTTTTTAAAACAAAAATGTACTATTAGTTATTTAACTTATAAGGGTTTCTCCAATAAACCTGTTTACTACAGATAAAATAGATGTTTTATACAAATTGATAAAATAACCTCAAAATCTATATTTCTTTGACCTTGAATTATCTAAAATTTTAATTTCATATCACTATATTTATAAATAAAAAAGCTTTTCCAAACTTACTTAGATTTAGAGTATCAGTTAGTTATTTAGATATACATGGACATTTTTTCTAAGTTTATGCATATATTTCTTGAAATTTTTGTTTGCTATAGAATGATTATCAGATCCATTACCAAATTATAAAAAATTTGTTGCTGGTTTATTTGAATTTTTAGAAACTAAAAATTATGTTTATTTTTTCTGTAATTTTTTACATGTAACATATCAATCTTTAGATTGATAGTTCTTATTCTGGGAAAGACTTGTTTTAGGGCTTTGTGAAGTTCATGAGATGTCAAGTGTTAATTACGTAGCTATATGAGAATGAAGAGACAAATGCACCAAAAGAGACCTGACTAATTTCTCATATTATTAGAAGCATTATTAATAATAATGAATTTTATTTTAATCTAAATGAATTATTATTTTTCATGCAACTTCAGTATTATTTGATAAGTATTTTAAAATCAGCATTTCTCTATAATGTTAATGGCTAGGATCCTCTCTTGGTTTGCCATTCTCTGTCTATGATATTTCAGCTTTAACTACATGAATTAGCTATTCACCATGAAAAATTTATTTTACATACTTGCTTGTCTGCTATACTAACCTGTTTATATTACTAACAGTTAGTATATATACTAACCTGTTTGCAGTGGTGCATATACTAACCTGATTGCTGTAATATTATTAACAGTTGAATGTATTTGGATTATTTAAATAAAATTAAATTTTCTAAAGACATATGTTTGTTTTTTTAAATACTTTTATTTAACTTAGGACTTTTACTTACTTAGGTCAAATCTTGTAATTGATTTTTAACTTACTTGTTCCAAATAGATTGTCTTCAAATTTTTAGACAAGTTTGTTTTATGACAATGTAATATATAAGGTCCTTCAGAGTTGGCCACATCACAATGTGAAAGGCCACATTTCAAATCACATTCAAATCAACTTGGTAAGTTTTTAGTCATGCACAATAAATGATACCTTTTTTAGAAAATATTTTAATTTAATTTGAAGAAGAAATTTTAGGAGCACTTACAGTTAATTAAAATATAAAGAAAGAAATTAGGGATGGAATCTTAATTTTCTATTGGATTGTTTATATAAAACTTGCTTTTTTAAAAAACCATTTCCTTAACTAACTGGTTAATTTACATGAAGGTTTTTTCTTAAAGATGATGACATTGTTTGATGTTCATGCTTCACTCTCCTAAAACTATTTATAAAAATATTTCATTAGTTTTTTTAATGGAAAAACTGTAAAGTAAAAAATTCTGATTTATTAATTTAAAAAAATCTGAAGATATCAGTATGTGCCAATAAGTAAAACTCAAAGTAACTTAATACAGCCTCCACATGACATTAGTTCTTTGTTCTCCAGTTTTGAGATCATTTGCAAGGTTATTTTGAGAATATTTTTGGAATAGTAAAAAGTTATTATTTTGCCTAGTTTATTAAAGATTTATGATTATTTTTACACAATAATTGTGTAATAATTATTTAAAATCAAGTTATACATGGATACACTTTTATTTTATATGTATACGTTTAAGTTTTAAAACTAGAAGTTAAAAAATTCACTTATAGCAATAATAATGACAACTATATCCAGTATTATAGCCATGCTTTGTGAAACAGATTTGTAATGCCTTTTTGAGATATTTTAAAACTTGTAAATGCAATTGCAAATTTTAGAGCAGAATTTGATAGAATTGTGAAGGCTTCACATTTATTCATTCTCATTTTAAAAATAAATTTTCTGGAGCCATTATCTTGCTAGCTTTACTTCACAATATCCTCCCATTATGCAGTTATGTTATTATTTTTTAAATTTTTTAAAAATTAAAATATAATTTTTTAGGAGGTTTTGTATTTGTAAACATATTTCTAACAAATTTTGTCTAATTTATTGAATTTTAATGTAGAGTAAAAGTTTAATATTAAAATCAAAGGTTGAATGATTGTAAAAAGTGTTACCATGCAGAACATTGCAAATGTTAATCTGTTGAAGAGTTAATAAAACAACTACCAAATAGATTGATACTGCAAGATTTTGGGTAGAATAATTGAATTGTTTTTAAAATTTTGCATGTATTCAATTTCAGTAACAGTTTAATATAACAATACTGTATTATAAGGTTTGTTGTGGGTCACATTTCAAATTGTATTCAAATCAGTTCAATAATTTTTTAGTATTGTACTATAGATGGTGCTGTATTTTTTTAAGAAAATACTTTCAATTAATTTGAGGAAATATTTTAGGAATGTTACAGTTAATTAAAATACAAAGAAAAGAAATGAAGGATAAAATCATTATTTTCCTTTGGATTATTTATGTAAAATTTATCTTTTTAAACTGCTGCCTTCATAAAAATACTATAACTGATTTTATATATTAAATATATTTTATTTAACTTCTTTTTTTTGTTTTGCAACTAATTTTCAATCAACTTCTAGTGAATGAATTTTCTTCATATTATGTACATATGTATTTTTGAAACAAAGTATACAAACACTAAAAAATATAAAATAATATATATAAATATATTTTTAAAAAATATTTTTATTTCATTTGAAGACTAATGCTCTAAAAATAAAAAAAATATTTTTTTTCTTGGTATAGAATTTTGGTTGTTATATTTAATTTTAAACAAAAGTATGCATCCATAAATTGATTAATTCTAGCAATAACAGAGTATTTGGTGTGATCACAAACTATATTGCTCAATTTACAAATATTCCCAACTAAACTGTGATGAAGATAGATATATTGTCACTTACTATACATATATTCAACCTGTTGTTCTTGCTAAAACTGTTTTGCCTTTATTTGTAAACCAATTAAAAATAGAAAACAGGAAGAACTTTATTATATCACATTATATAAAAAGGGTGTAAAGCTTTTTTATAAATAATTATGGTTGATAATAAGTTGTTAGTATATTATTTATTTACATATATAGGGGTAAAGGGTGTGTATTTGAGTAAAAGATATAGTCATATCCTTATAAGGATCTTGCCACACAGTAATTTACCATTTATAACTGTTCAGGGTAATAAAGGGTTGCAGATATAAAGAATACTTATATTTATAATATCTTATTACCACTTCATGATTTAATGTTGGCATGCCATTTGTAACTGAATGAAAGTTTTCAGCAAAGAATTAGCAGTTTACATTAGAAGCATCAGCATCAAATAATAAACATTTACTGTTTGTGACTGGATTTAAAACAGCATTTACTTAGTCATTATCAATTGATTGTACTTTTGAGCAAAATATTATAAAGGATAAATTAAACTGAGAGAGTGCAAACTTCTCAAGTGCTTATGACTATCAACAGCCAATCAAATCTTAAGCACTGCACTCTCTCAGTTTAATTCCAATACCGTCTGCACTTTATAAAAAATATTATTTACATATAAAGGATAAAGCATCAGCATATTCTTGTTTCATCACATATACCTACACGTTAAACAAATGAGCATATATATTATGCTATTTAAAAGAGTTGGGATAGTCATTAAATGCTGATCATGATCAATGTTCAGGGATCATTGCTATCATAAGTATACTGGACATAAACTAGCAGTCATTATCATAAATAATGACTTTGTACCTTAATACCAGCTATGTAGATATTCACATATACATATGTAAATTCCATTGTGTCTGAAACATATGAGACTAAGAATAAAGATATAAGTACTTAATGTTTTAGTATTACATACCTTTATTGACAATTAAAAATAATACATTTTTAATTAATTAATAATAAAAAATTAAAGATCTGATAAATATCAGTAATACAAACAAATTACATTTTACTTTGACTTATACTTAGATATTAATTTTTACAGAGGATAAAAAACTATAAGTATAACATTGTTTAAATCATAGTTTATAGATATAAAAACATTTGTAAATGTAAATACAACACTTATAAGCAAATGGAAATCATGTTTCTTAAATATCCCAACCTTTCTACTATCATAATATTTTTTATCAGAAAAAAATCCAAATACAGTATACTGCTCAGTAAATAACTTGCATTTTATTATCCTTGAAGATATTGATCAAAAAATCTTTGCAAGAATAATTAAAAAAAAAAACTGAATGAACTTATTCTGCCAAAACTAACAACTTGACATTATGCAGTAAAAGGTTGCCACAACCTCTCAAGCTATTCTTTTAATAAAAAAAAAACAATCTTGTTGCCAAATAAAACAAGATTACAGATAACATTGCATTCCAAGTTGACTTTGAGGCAGCTTTTGATCTAGTCAATTGGAAACATCTTTTTATTGATTTACACAAACATCTGTTTGAACACAATGATTTGTTGTTTGCCATACAGACATATTTTACTAATAGATCATTTAAACGGAAGAGTTATATGTGACTGTTGACATCTTTCAAAGCTAATCATGTCATTCCACAGGGTTCACCATTTGCATCATTGCTATTTGCAATTTATATAAATTTCCTGGTTAAGGAAATAGAACAATGTACTGAAGGTCTTTTCCTTGCTCGTCATGAAACTGCAGACCAAGCCATATCCTTCATTGATATAATCTTCAGAGATCTCCAAAACATTCCTGTCATTCTCAATATTTTAAATAAGTTACAAACATCAACTGGTTCTACAAATTTGCAAATCATCTTTGTGGTAACTGTTTACAGGTCATTACCATCTTTTTTTTTATAGTTAACCTCTTCATTTTTTTTTGGCATCCCAATTAATGTCTAAAATGCAATTATGCCATCATTTAAACAACACACTCAGCATGAAAATGAATACAGTTTTTCCAATAATGTTGTATACCATTGTGAAAGTTCATATAGTGAGTGCTATTCTTAGTGGAATATTTGCCTATTATAACCAATGGATGTGACTTTTTAACAAGTACTTATTATCAACTTCTATCTGTAATAAAAGTATAATATCTGGGGATTGTCTTCATATCTTCTCACTATCAGAACAGCATGATTTCCTATATGCAAAGGAGGGCTTAATTTGATATATCCAAAATCTTTCACAACTAATATTAGGACCAAAATGTATATTGTGAGTTTTATTAATCCAATATTTAGTGCCAACTTCCCCCCTCCAATTCCATTGCTTATTTCAATTCCATATGTCAAATGTTCCTTTTTCACAGATTATGCCATTGAGAATGTTTATCTATTAGATCAGTAAACATCAAATCTCTTATTGGCATATCATTTAAAGATTTAAATAAGTTGGCTTATCCATCTAGGTATCAATGGACAACCCTGTCAGTTGCTAAGACTCTAATCAAGTTTCAGAATCTTTGTGCTCTTCAACCTTGGTTGAAATTTGTTTCTTAATGACTGGTTCAAACTAATCCAGAAAAAATGCTACACTTTTTTCAAATCGGCCTATACTTGTCATCTCTACTCCTATTCAAGTGTATAAACAATCTTAAGAAATTACTTTTTTTTAAAAATATATAAAATACTTTCAGCCCTACTAAGAACCATGTAACTTGTATGCTGTTCCATAATATTTTTCAATAAGAAATACGATGTTTTCAAAAGAAATAACAGAATGATTTAGCTCATACATATACTCTCTCAAATTTTTACCCAGAAACATTATGACCAAAACTTGTTAATCAACAATCTACCTCAATAGTGTGCTCTTATATCTTAAATCTTTATTCCCATTAACACTCACCATCAGATTTTACTCTCAAAAATAAATATCTGGACTCTTTTTTAGTCTAGTCATCATGATTATATTAGAATATGACACTTCAAATTTGGATTACATATCATTCAAATTAAGCAACATATCATACCATTATAAGTGTATTTTTCCCATGTATAAATTTATTCTATTGTAAATATATTAATATTTGTATATAGTTTGTTATTAATGAAGTGTTTTTAATTAAAATATATTATCATCATTATTATTATTACTATTATTATTTGATATTTTGTATTTATATTTTTAATGTCTTCTACTGCAAACTTTTCTTTCTGAAAGACTTCAATACTTTGTTTAATTATAGCTTTTGTATTCTATTCTCTGACATATTTTCTCAATAAAAATAATCAATATTGCATTTCTTTAGAATGATTTGAGATAATCATTTTTATTGTGCACAGGATCTACCTTTCACATGAAAAATATACTCAGGTTTACTGGTCTTGTTTAATTCAACAAAAATATAATTTTATAATAGTAAATTTTGTAGTATTAAATCCTGCCAATTGAAGAAAATATTAATTGGTCTGATGATCTTGTTATAATACTTTTAAAATTTAATGAAGCATTCTTAAAAAAAAAATTTTTTTTTTAATGTCTTTATGTTACATTAATAAAAAGTCCAAGTTTTGCTTCCATACAATAGCTTTGATAAAATGACATGTCTATATACAATTAATTTAATTCAAATAGTTATATCACTGTAGAGAAATACTTTCCTTTTTTAACAATAACACATTGGAATTTTTGCCTCATCTTAATGTCTAAGTCCATATTTCTATTTAAAAAGCTATCAAAATATTATAATTGGCTCACATTCTCAAATATCAAGTAGCCATTAGCTAAAATTTGCTGAAGGATTTTCTTTCCAATCATTGGCCAAAAAAAGAATTTGGATTTTTTTTGCACTTTAATTACTAAACAGTTCTTATGTTACAATCAAAAATTATGTATGTTATATATTGCTTTTATATTGACAAAACAGTCTTTTCATCAACATACTGGAAATTCAAATGCCAAGAAGTTGAAGTTCTTAGATTTGCTTTTAATTAATACAAATTAAAATTTTCTCTGTTAAACTTGTATAGCCTCTTGATCCTAATTTGTAAAGCTGTCTATAAGTAGTTCAGAAGACCACTGTCCTAAAAATTGAAAACAAAATTGGTGCTAGTATACATCTTAGTTAAATATCAGTTTTTAAATATCTCAGCCATTCTGTTTGTAGAAATAATACTTTCTCTCATTACATTATGTAAAAGCTGTATAATATGATTAAACTTTGGTAGACAATCAACTAATTTCAGACATTATTACAGATCTGTTAAATTAATTGAGTCAAATCAATACATAAATTAATTTAATTAATTGATCAAATCAATAAATTAATTAATTAAATTAATTGATCAAATCAATAAATCACACTTTTGTTCCTAACACTTTTTTTTTTGCATTTCCCAGCAACAAAGATCATGTCTACAGTTATTTTTGATTCTTCAAAATCTCATTAAGTGTGTATCCATTTATTTATGATTGAAAGCATTTTATTCATTAAATTAATTGAAAGCATCTTTTCTGTAGTTGACAACAATGATATTCCATGATAGATATTGCAATCTTATCTATCTCAAAGGTTTTTTTTCAAAAATTGGAACAATAAAAAGCTTTTTTGAAAAATCAGATAGCTTAATTTCATGAATTCATATATTTCTTAAGAAATCCAATATTTTGAAGGTAACCTATCACTAATGTATTTTAAAATATGTCTAGGTATTTTATTAGAACTTGAAGCCTTTTCATTTTTAAGATTACGAAGATCTGTTTTAATTTTACTACTTCGATATTTTTAAAAATTCAAATCTAAATTAGGAGAAAGAATTAATATATCATTATTGCAACTGAAGAAGAGATTAGAATAATACCATTCAAATATTGTGTTATATGCTAACATATGCTATTACTAATAGTTGAATGTATTTGCAAAAATATAAATAAATTTCAAGTTTTTCTAAAAATATCTATTTAATAATTCAATTAGATAATGGAAATAATTCAATATATAACTACAAGTTATGTTTACATGAATTTTTGGATTATTTTTAAAAGTCTTAATAGCCTTATCTTTTAAAAAGAAACTCGTGAATATGACTATAAATATAAAATTATATTGATTATATGATTTAAGCATTTCATTTGTCTAAATGTACAGTGACTTTTTTTAGAACAATGCACAAATGCATATATAAAAGATATATAAATTCTTATATGTGTATATATTTTTGATATAGTGGTTAATGCATTATCCAATGATTTGAATGACATGCAGTTCAAATTGGGGTAAAACTTGGAAACTTTTTCAGATAGTTTCCAAACAAGTATTATTTTTTTTTGTAAGAAGACTCTAATAGTTAAGCCATATAGACATGCAATCATTGGTTAGTAAATCTATGTCTAATTATTCTTAACCAAAGGATAAAAGAAGAAAACTACTAAAAATTGTCCAGCAATAAGAATTTGAGTATTAATATCTTCATTACTATTTCTCTAAGAAAAGACATTCTTACTCTGCACTGGTGATATTTAAAAATTGTTTTATTTTTCCATACAATAATTTTTTTAGGCTTACTTCTAATATATATATATTTAAAAAAAAAAATAGCATAATTTTCTGTAATAACTTCTTAATTTATTATCTAGTGAAATTTGTTAATATGTAAATTTTTTTTAAACAACTATAATTTAACAATGAATAATATTTTTGTAGTGCAATTTTTACTACACCACTCTCACATAAGGTAGGGACTGGTTTCTATCTGATTTTAACACCTTGAAGAGGGATAAAATATAAAAAAAGATCTATAATTCACAAGATGCACACTTCAATGGTGAATCAGCACTTATCAGATGGCCCAGACTTCAAACACATATATGTTGAGCATTATTACACTTATTATTTAAGTAATACTTTGAATTCAATTTGAAATTTATAATTTCAGTTTGTAATGTTATATTTGATTATTTATTAGTCTGCATTCATAATAGGTTTTATTTACCTGTTTAAAGAGATTTATTTAAACTTTTTTGTATCAATAATTTCAATCTCTGTGGTCAAGTTGTAATCATTAGTGTTTACATAAGTATATTAGACCATTAATAAGGATGGAATTCCACCCTGATTGTTAAAAGGAGGTTGCTTTGACAGCAGTTTGGAAATTATTGATTGTTATTAATATTGGGATTGTTTAAGTGTTGTTTAGTTCTTAATGATATATATATATATATAATAAATTACTACAGTTTAATGGATGTGTCAAATGTGCTACTCTCATAACTTTGATACAAATCATTTAATGAAAGTATATTAATATTTTTATTAGTCATTCATTAAACTAGAGATTAGTCAATAATGAATAATATTTCTGTATTGTACCACTCTCATGCAAGGTAGGGACTGGTTTTTATTTGCCATCTATGTATATACTGGACAATGGTAAAGATATGTGTAAGAGTTTACACTCTGGATCAACTGCTGAGTGCTGGTTCAGTATGAAATGTGCATCTTGGGAAACGGTCATATGTTTATGATTAAAAGCAGATAGAAAACAGTCATTAACTTCATTATTGGATAATCTTTAGTTTAACGAATGACTAATAAAAATATTAACTACAATATAAAAATGATTCAGAAACTAATTCTAAGATGTAATTTAGATTTAATATTAAAAAATAACTTAGAAAAATTTTCAAAATCATAATAAAGTATATTATGTATAGGGTATATGAGCACAGACTTTCACACAACCCACCACTCTCCACTCCATCTCATAACACTGATACACTTGAACACATATATGTCGAAAAGGTAAATAATCACTAATATAAGTATTTCATGCTAAACCTGCAATCATCAGTTGGTCTAGATTATCATCTCTATACATATATGCAATAAGTGCTCAGATATATATTAAGATAGCCAATCTTCATACTTTAATGTCGAGGCTATAATAAGCCTGTATTTCAGTTGTTACATAGTAGAGATGTCTGCCCTTCCCTTGTATAGGTATTAAATGGATTATGTCCTATACATGAGGGGTCAGATTGACTTTTTAGGTCAACATGAGTGTGGTAAGAATATCGGTCTCAGGGTCGCCTTTGAACGTTTCATCATCAGATTTTCAATTGGATGGACGGTTGAAGAGTTGGAGTGCGGAGTGGATTGAAGCCTGTCCATTAAAGTATGAAGATTGGCTATCTTAATATATATCTGAGCACTTATTTCATATATGTATAGAGATGATAATCTGGACCAACTAATGATAGCTGGTTTAGCATGAAATACGTGTATTGGTGATTATTTATATTTTCGACATATATGTGTTCAAGTGTATCAGTGTTATGAGATGGAGTGGAGAGTGATGGGTTGTTTGAAAGTCTGTGCTCATATATCCTATATATTACATACATTGATACAGGTATATAATAAGCCTGTATTTCCGTTATTATAAAATATATTGTTACTGGATGTATTTACTGTTTCAGATTTTAAACTTGTGCCTCTTATAATTATATAAATAAATAAATTAATGAGGCATTTTGTGTTATAGAAGAATTATACACATTTAAATTCAATGAAATTATTTTTAGATTTTAAAATATTCATTTAATATTATGCAAATTTTTTTATTAAATAATGAGATCAAAAGTTGCTACTGACTCTTATTTTTATCAACAGTGACATTCAAATTTTTTTTATATCTTCAATGTGATTATAATAATAAAAAAAAAGAGGGTGAAAAAAATACATATGGCATTTAAGTGAATATACAATACACATACACACACACAAACAGTATTATTTGTATTTTTAGTCACCATTTTTAAATTATATTTTTATTATTCATCGAAGTTAAACTCTAGACATACACGGCAGGCACACTATTACTGTTATGAGTTGTTACAATTTCCTAATTTGCAAGGTATAGACCATGAAGATAATTTGAAAACAAAAACATTTTATATCATGTATTAATTCAAAACTTTAATTAATAAAAAAAACTGAAATTCTTAACTGATTGAAAATGGGTTTTGTTATTTAGTTTATTATGGATGCTAAGTCGGTACTTAATTTAAGTTTATAAAAATGCTTTTATAATTGATAATGTGATCAATTAATTAAATTTTTTAACTTTGCAGAGTAAAACAAGTTACAAAAATTAAAAATACTAAATAGGAACCTCTAGTATCCAAGAATAATAAAAAAATTGTTAACATTATTTATTCGAATTATTTTATGAATTTCATGTCAAATTTTTCTAATTTTAAACTATATTTAAAATTTTTTTTTCTCATAATTTAAAATATTTTTTTCTCTTATAAATATTAAATAAATTTTTTAAAGCTGAGTAAAAAAAAAAAAGAGTTATTGTGGGCCTACATCAACCAAAATATTAAAGCCAGAAAAGTTTTTGCATCACACATTAAGTCAAAACTTAATTAATTAATAAAAAAAAATAAAAAAAATATTTACCAGGTTAGAAATAAATACTAAGCAATATCATAAATTTAATGGTCTATCAACAGCTTGCATATACAAATATGTATATATATACATATGTAATTAATTGAATCAAAAAGTAACTTTTAACTAATTTACAGCATGAATATTGTATATATATGAAACTGTTTTCTTTAATATGTTAAAACAGGAAAAACTCACTATGTATATTGCCACACACAGCAAGCTAGAGTAATCAATGGATGCCAGAAGACTTGTGCATAAAAATCCCCATCTAGTGCCTACTCATCCAATATCCCCAGACTAGTTTCTGGCTTATGGCCTTCGTCAGTGAGGAGCCTTGGATCTGAGAGCACTGCACTTAGATCTTAGGATTTAATGCAACTCTCCAGCAACCACCTTTTATCTCCATTTAACTACAAAATTATGAGTCTTAAACTGAAAACATTGTGTTTTCAGTTTAAGACTCATAATTTTGTAGTTAAATGGAGAACAAGGTGGTGTTTTCAGTTTAAGACTCATAATTTTGTAGTTAAATGGAGATAAAAGGTGGTTGCTGGAGAGTTGCATTAAATCCTAAGATCTAAGTGCTGTGCTCTCAGATCCAAGGCTCCTCACTGACGAAGGCCATAAGCCAGAAACTAGTCTGGGGATATTGGATGAGTAGGCACTAGATGGGGATTTTTATGCACAAGTCTTCTGGCATCCATTGATTACTCTAGCTTGCTGTGTGTGGCAATATACATAGTGAATTTTGCCTGTTTTAACAAGTTATACACAAGCATAAGAGGTGGTGGTCATGTGATGTTTATTTCTTTAACATGACTTCAACATTATAAATAAAATAAAACTTTATACAATAATACACATACAAATACTGCATATAAAATTATCAAAGCAAGTCTTGCATTGATGGTCGAGAGGTCAGCTCGACTGCAGTTGCCCGGGTTGCGGATTCGCGTCCCGGCCGATGCTATGACACTTAAAAAAAAATAAAATTATCAAAGCATATATACATTTCACAGTTCAAAAACGGATATTTAAAATAATCTAATATATATACAAAATGTTTTATTTATTTATTTTTATCGAAAATAAAGTCTAAAAAGCAAGGAAATGATTTTTTTAAAATTTATATATTTGGTCTATTTTAAAATAAATAATATCATTATCTACTGATTAAAACTGAACTGCGTCAAAATAATTATTTCATTTGATAAAGGAGCTCATTTGATCACAAGAAAAAGTTTTTAAAATACAAAATATTCAACTTTTTTGTTTGTTTTATAATTAAAAAAAGTGTATATATGTCATTTATTTACAAAATTCAGTAAATTTTAATTGGTATAAAATCACTATAGGAGCTTTTTATATTTACAAAAAAGAACACACACATATATATTAATGTTTGACTTATCTACATGTGTAATCTGGAGATATACAAAATAGACTTCTGTTAAATAGGAGTATATAAATTGTTAGTTTTTTACAATTTTCTTTAAAGAATATAAGTCAGGTGTATTTGAATGATAAGAATCATGAACAATGTTTCGTAAATTTAGACTGAGTAAATAAAATAAAAAACTTAGCTATTGAAAGTCTACAACAATTGAAAACATTGCACTGCATGCCATTAATATTAGTTATATCTCATAATGTAATTAATAAAAAACAAAAAATAGTTTAACATTATATTTAAATCATTAGAGAAATCAAAACTTTTGATTTTGATTTTTGTGGAAAGAATAACAATAGAAACATTTTTATCTTCTGACTAAAAACAATAAAAAGAAAATAATGTAGCTGATTGCTCAATATTGTTTGATCTCTGAAACAATTGATTGCTAACTGCTTATTAAAAATAGATGTGTTTTTAAATCTTAACTATCTGCAAAATAATTCAATCTGGAAACTAAATTTTTAAACAGACAAATCTTATTGATTTAATGAGTGTGTATATGATATTTTCAGTCGTTATTAATTTACTACAGGATAAAGGGCTCTGAGTTTAATTTTATTTCTGTGGCTTCTATTTTTCATAATATCTCCAATAAACTTTCTTAGCTCTTTTATCTATCTCACATAGAGTCTTTTTGTAAATCTTGTACTATTTGTAGAATCCAGTTAAAGGTTTTATTTTATCCATCTATTGTTTTTCTTTTTAGTATCATGTTCACTATAAATCTGTTTCAACCATCTAATTCTTTTAATGATATCTGTAATAATTTTATGATTTTTTCCAGGTATATATTTTACTTTCAATTCCTCAGTAATCTGAGTATATATTTTTTCATATTTTGATGTGTAATCTAAAATCTCTATAATGTTTTTCTTTTAGATATCTAATCTCAGATTCATGAGTTAGAATTGATAAAACTCAGTTATTGAAAAAAAAAAAGAAGAAATCTCTTTCAAGCAAACTGGCATATTTCCTTTTAATACAAAGTTATTTCTATCAATATCTTTTTACTCAAATTTAATTTAATGATTAATTTTATTTACTATATTATATTTATATTCTTTATCTAATTAAAATATTTGTTTGTACTTTGTTATTATACAACAAATCTTTATTTTCTTCTTGTTGAAAAGACATTGAACATTACTTTAACCATTTAGCATTTACTTTTTGTTGGCCTTTTTTTGCTTTATTTGATTTGTAAAAGCAATGTCATTTGCAAAATCTAGATGATTTAATTTATTCTCCAATTTAATTGTATTCCCATAGCTTTCAATTTTAATCAGCAAAATATTTTCCATAAAATTGCTGTAGAATATTTTGGTAGTGTTGAAATCATTGTGTCATACACGTTTAATAGTGATAACTTTACTTCATAATTTGATCACTTGTTTCATTTTAATATATATTCATCAGAATTTGACAATATTCCAAATCAATATTTTGATATTCCAATGATTTAATCCCTATATAAATGCTTATAAAGTTAAATGCCTTATATAATCTATAAATTTAATGTAAAATGGAAATTCATAATCATTGGTCTTTTCTATAACATTATTTAATGCTTTGATGTAATTAATAATTTGTTAAATGCATACTCATTACCTAACTAATATATAGTAAGATTATAACCTTAAGACTATGCACCAGATGTGACAGTAGGGACCTCTACAAGTTTTAACATAAGATTAATAACTTTAAAAGACAAGAGTATCCCTCTTATGCTTTATATTTGCCTATATAATTAAAAAGTAGTTTGAAGATAAGAGGACTGCTCTTGTCTTTTAAAATTGTTATTTTTGTGTTAAGATTTGTAGAGATCCCTACTGTCGCATCTAGGCTCATAGTCTTGTTATAGCCTTAATATTTATTATTTAATGTTTGTATGTGATCTAAGTTATAACCACTTTTAAACCCAGCATTTTTTTTTATTTGTTTTGAATCCACAATTGTCTGTAAATGATTTGTAATAATTTAATTTAAAAACTTAAAAATAAAACTGGCAAAAGATGAATAAGTCTGTGATTTTTAATATGTTTCTTTTTCATCTTTCTTAAATATTATCATTACCACATTTTCCCAATTATGTGATATATTTTTATCATTAAATATTTGCTATATAACGTAATACATCTATAATATTTTTTCCATTTTCAGGAGTTTTTCTATTTTTCATTAATTTAAACTTTGTTTTTATATATTTTTTATTAATTAAATAGTAATTTTTTGTAGAATTTTTCTACACAATACATGATATTTCTTTTTTTTTAAAATTATATTGTCATTCTTCTTATTGCTGAAACACTTTTTTTTTTACAATAGATGATTTTTTTTATATTTAATATTTCTCTTTTTTCCCCCCGTTTTATAACTGGTCTTATTTTTTTATATCTTCATTAACTTTTTTTCATATTATTTATTCTGTTTTTTTAAAAACCACATTTTAAAATATTTTGATAATCCTTTTGTTTTATTTATTGCATCCTCTCACTTATAAATTCACAGGTAAATTGCTGCATTTTTTTGGTACTGACTATTAGTGTAGTAGTTACTATTCAAGTGTGAATCATCGTCAAAGTCAAGTTGTATTTTAAAATAATTTTCCAACTCTGGTTTAAATTCTTTGGAGTGTTTTTGAAGTTTAGAAATATAAATTGTTAATATTGTCTTTTGTAGTAAGTTTTGTCTCTAGTTTTTCATCAACATATATTTTACATCTAACTAATTGATGATCACTTTGTATATTTAATCAATTAAACATATATTAAAATACATTATATAAAATTATTTCCCCACTTTTAAAACATATGGATAAAAACATATGTAAACAACAAACAATCCCCAAGATGTATTTCTGGAAGAATCTGCCTGTATCAGTTAGTCTCCCTGTCTTCACATGCCTTCATCATCATAGATTAATATTTATTTATAGCAAACAACTAAAATTCAATTTTCTTGTGCAACACTATTTGAATGCAAATATTTTGATGATATCATCCAGAATAAAGATTAATTATTTTATTAGATGATAAAATATTTAATTTTCAACCCAGATATATTTTAAATTTAGTTAAAAAATTATTTCGTTAATCCCTCACACTCTTTCCTTATCACATATCATATATATATAATACACAACTTTTAAATTCAAGCTATTCTTAAAATATATACGTAAAAACATATATAAAAACCAAATGACTCCCAAAGTGCATTTTTGACAGAATTAGCAAATAACTGTAATTCAATTTTAAAGTGCAGTATTATTTGAATGCATTCATTCTTATATATTTTATTTTACTCAAATGTATACTAAATCTACTGTTAGTTTTATGTTTTTATATTTATTTTCACTTTGGTTTTTTTTTTTTAAAAAAGAAATTCCTAATATATAGATTTTCTTTTCTGCAAATTTCAAGTCTATGTCCTGTCTTATTTCTATCTCCACAATCATATAAATTTATAGCATATTTATATTTCAGTAATTTTACAATTCTAGCATGAAAATATCTCACAGCCATTTGAAAATGTTTATGTTACACACATATATAAAAATTCTCTACTTTTTTATCACTATGAAAACTTGTTGCAGTGTAAACTTGAGTTATTTGCATTGGGTATCTTTCATTAAATTGACTAATTAATCTTGAAACCTTTTCTGACATACCTTCAATTTCTGCAATATTGTTATTTCAATTTTTATTTATAATAAATCCTATCTACATATGCTTCTATATTTATACTTTTGTGCTAAAGCACATCTATTTTTTAAGACAGCTGTCTCTACAACTTTCTTATAACTTCACAAACTACAAGAATGTACTAGTTAATATTCATGTAGTCTATCCTCATTTGAATATGATTTACAATTGTACATAGTTAAATAAAAAGTTATCATCATGAATGTGATTCTTAGCAATCTCTGCCTCTGATTACCAACTTCTACCTTAATGACTCTATATAAAGTGTTTTTTTAGACATAAGTTCAGAGAGGTAAAAGTTAATAAATTTATTTCCCTAGCTGATGAATTAAGAATTTGATCTGTTTCTACAAAGCCTTCAAAAAAATTTAAGTCTTTCTTCATGTACTAAAGAAATTTTGAAAAAAATTGCAACTGTATGACTATATATTGAAATGAAAATGTCTATATGATAACATTTAAATAATAACCATATTAGTCACGATGATATTTAAACTAAGCTTAATGTGATAGATGGTTACTTATTTTAACGATCTGATAACATAAGAAAAAAAAGATTAAAATTCATTATAAAAGCTTTAAAATTAAAGTACATTTTCAAAGCTTAAATATATTAAAATCAGAAATCATAAAAAACAACTAGGTAAGACATTAATGTTAATTTCTCTTGATTTCTGTTTTTTAATTATTGTTCCAGGACAGATTTAAAATAATTACTTAAAGCTAAAATAAAGAAATTGAGAATTTCTTCTATTCCCTCAAACAAATACTAGTTTTTATTATATAAAAAACGTGGAAAGGTAAAATATATATTTGTAATCAGAATAAAATTGATTAAGATTGAATATTAATAAAACAATTGTAATTCAGGGTGAATAAAACTACATTTTTTTCATCATTCTAATAAGACTTAGAATTATTTTTTTTCAGATCACCATCTTAGCCAATCTAATTACCTATCCAATATTGCATAAGAAATAAATATTTAACTATTCTTAATAAACCTAATATAATTGGTGAGTTTTTTTTTCAATGCTGTGATGTGATGCAATGTGCTATGGCTCCTTTATCGAAGTCAGGAATCTCTCAGCTGCTATACCCAGAAAAACCTATTAGCAATTTTATCTTTCTTTCCATTCCCGCATTGTTTTTCCCATATTTCCCTCTATCCTGCACTATCCCATTTCCAAAACATGATCTTTGCCCACTCTTATCTAGATCCCCCTTATTTTTTTTTCAAAACCCAGCATAAAAACCAAGATCCCATTTTCTGTTTAATCACCTTGTTTATATTTATTCTCACACAAGTTCATTTTATGTACCCTTTCTGCTTGTAAACATTTGCATTCAATTAGCAGATAACTAATATTTTCCATGCCTTCCTTACATAACTTGGAGACTAAATCATCCACATTTTTCCATTTGTGTATATTCCCTCATTGCTAACAATCCTGTTCGAGCCTTAAACAATAAACTACTTTCCTTGCTGTTATCATAAATTAACTCACACCAATATTCTGTTTACTTCTATAAATATTTAAACTTTTTTACTCTCCATACTAATTCTTTATCTCTTTATCTCCCTATTTTTTATTAATGCATTTATTCTTCTATCACCTTCCTTGCTACTTACTATAACACTCAACAATTCTCCGAACACAATCACACCACCTTTTGTACAAGTATACTGATATAAAGTCTTTATTCAAATCTTCTGCATACCATACTGTATTTCTTACCCATCTTATTGCCAGTTCTTTACTCATAACTCAATTAAATAATATTTTGGCTATTCTCTTACTATCAATAAATTGTAACCTACCAAACATTTTCATTTTGCTTTTTGCATCTCTCATATAAAAACTTGACCATCCCATTTCTCATTGAATTGCCTTCTTTGCTATCCACACATCTGTATCTAATGCATGTCTTTTTACTTCTCTTTGTACTTTTTTTAAAAATCTAACATTCCTTTACTAACACATAGCATTTTGTTACCATAAGTTAACTCTGCTACTGCCACTTGCTTCTGATACACTTTTAAAAACTGCAACAAAGATAGCTGGTAGAAAAAAGCAGCAATTGGCCAATAAAATTTTTACTGAGACTAGAGAATTTATGAAGAAAAGAATGAATATGAAGATATACAAAAATAATGCATTGAAAAGGATTGAATATCTCAAATTTTGTAAAATGGTACGGAAAAGAGTTGAAAATGATATAAGAAAGTATAACCGTGAACTAGCAAGGAAAGCTGTAGAAGAAAATAAAAGTCTCAAAAATGTAAAACAACATTTTGGTATTGGTAGGAAATTTATATCTGCAATAAGAAAAAAAGATGGAATTATTACTAAAAAGAGAGGACATAATGAAATGGGTAGAAGATTTTTAGCAAGAATTATATAGTAATAAAGAATAAGTACCTCCTATATCTATTACATCTTCTGAATTGCCCAGAATTTTAAATGAATAAGTGAAACATGCAATTAGATGTATGAAGAAAGGAAAGGCTTTAGGTAATGATGGAATTATAATTGATATATTAAAAGAAGCAGATGAAGAAATAGAATTTTTTTTAGCAAAGTTATATACCAAATGTCTAAAGATAAAGATGTACCAAATGATTGGAAGAATTCAGTAATAATATTAATATTTAAAAAAGGTGATAAAGAAGATATTAGAAATTACAGACCTATCAGTCTTTTATCAGTTTTATACAAAATTTTTACCAAGTTAATTACAACTTGTCTATAGAGATCATTGGATTTCCACCAACAAAAAGAACAAGCTGGATTTAAAAGTGGTTTTAGTACAGTAGATCATATCCAGGTATTGAGAGAAGTTATAAAAAGGACAAGTTAATATGAATTGCCATTATGTTTTGGATTTGTAGATTATGAAAAGGCATTTGATTCTATAAACATTTCTTCAGTGATTAAAGCATTTGATCATCAAGGTATAGATCCAGGATATTGTCATATTTTAAAGAATATTTATAAAAATGCAACAGCAACAATTGTATTACATAATGATACTGGAAAAGTCAATATTGAGAAAGGTGTAAGACAAGGTGACTCCGTATCTCCAAAACTTTTTACAGCAGTACTGCAAGAAATATTTTGTGAATTAAAATGAGAAACTAAAGGAGTGAAAGTAAATGGAGATTATTTAAGTCATTTAGATTTGCAGATGATATAGTTGTTTTTGAAAATAATGCTTATTTAGAGCTGCAGGAAATGCTGCAGGAGTTATCAGATAAAAGTAGGACAGTAGGACTAAAGATAAATGTTAAAAAGACTAAAGTAATGTTTAATCGATTTGCTGAAAATATGAAAATAAAGATTGATTATGATGAATTAGAAGTAGTTAACAGTTACAAATACCTTGGTCAGATTATTAATATGGATGGAAACATAATGGATGAAATTAATCCTAGAATTAAACTTGGTTGGAGTGCTTTTGGTAGAAATAATTTGAGAAATACCTTGGTCAGATTATTAATATGGATGGAAACATAATGGATGAAATTAATCCTAGAATTAAACTTGGTTGGAGTGCTTTTGGTAGAAATAATTTGATACTAAAAGGAAATATGCCTATGTGTTTGAAAAGGAAGGTTTTTAACAAATGTGTTTTACCAGTTCTTACTTATGGATCTGAGACTTGGACATAATAGAAGAGCAATTCAGAGACTTCAGACCACTCAAAGAAGTATGGAGAGATGCATGTTGGGAGTAACAAGAAGAGATTGAAAACACAATGTATGGGTAAGAGAACAAACAGGTGTTACTGACCTTACTGAAAAAATTAAAAGATTGAAGTGGAGTTGGGCTGGACATATTTCTAGAAGAGATGATAATAGATGAACAATTGAAATCTTAAACTGGATTCCAAGAGATTGTAAAAGACCCAGAAAGAGACCACATGTGAGATGGATGGATGAAATAAGAAAGTGTGCAAGGGTGATATGGAGAAAAGAAGCTAAAGATTGGAAAAGATGGATTAAACTTGGAGAGACCTTCATCCTGCAGTGGATTGATAATGGTTGATAATGATGATGAATAGATTTAATTTTGCCCTATTTATCAAATTCAGCACTGCCTCTGCTGTCCATTTATCTAAATCTATTGCTTTTGCACTTTTCAATTTTTCCCCTGCATTATTCATTTTCTATAAAATTAATATTTCCACTGTTATGTGGTTTTATGTTTATCACTCTGTCCTTTACATCTAACATCTTTGGAGAGGAATTACCAAGCAGTGGGCTATTTGGAAATTACTTTAGTTATATATACCAAAACCAACAAATATATTTATTATACATAATTGCTGGTTTATATTTTTTGCTATGATTAAATTTTTGAATCATCTTGTGACAGATATATAATATTTAGAAATTACTATTTTATTGATTTTTATTCTGGATTTGTTACTGAAATAAATTAATCTGAACATTTCAAGTTTTTAATATAAAATAAATGTGAAATCATTATTTTTTAATAATTTGGATGTGTTATTCATTTTAATTTAAACTTTGTCAAATACACCTTGAATTTTATTATACACTATTATTGTTTTAATGAAATGTATCAGATGATTTTATATCTCATCTAATTCCGATAGTTAAAGTAATTTTATATTTATTAAAAAATTAATTATAAAAAAAAATGACTTTTTACAATCATAATGAATATTTCTTTTAATCTGAATGTTTATGTAGTATCATTTTTTATTTGCAGCAGAATTTAAGTCATTTCTTTAAAAAAAAATAGTGATCATGGTTTTTACTTGGTTTTTGATTAAATTTTTTTGGTTTTTTTTTTAAAATTTAATTTGAAGTCAGGTAGGAAAGATGAAAAAGTTAAGCAATATTTTACACAGCATAATTTTTTTTAACTCACTATGAAAAAAAACAACAACAGATATATGTTCATTTCAATTTTTCCTAGAATTATCATTGTTCATATAATACTAAATCATCCATGCATTTTACTACTGTTACACAATGCTTTATTTCCCACTCTCTTTTACAGTGTACAGTTTTGATTGGCCCAGAAATCTTCTTCAGAACTTTTATATTTCCTAGCTTATCATTGATAAGAACTGATATTCAATAAGTTTTTACTATCTGTGTAATTACATATAATATATTTATTTCAATTTTCTTTTTACATAACAATATTGACAACTTTATAGTCATATACTTATAATTTTGTTTCTCATAGTTCTTTTAACAATGTTCAAAATTTATAATTTGTGATTTCAGTCTTTAATTTTTTTATGTTTTATAAACATAACTATTCTGCTATAATGATTTGGCTATATAGAAGCTCATTGTCTCAAGGGTTTACTCCTATTTTATACTTTTGTAAATAGTTACTAATATTTTATAAACAAAAACAAAGAACCAGAAAAGAAGCAAAAAAAAGGAATTCAGCAAAATAAAAAGTAAAAATTATAACTTTGTCTTTTATTTTTTTATATTTAGAATGAATATTGTTGTTGTTTTTTTCTTTAGAAAACCTATATTTATTTCATAAATTATTGTGTTTTGATTCACCATTAACTAAAAACATGAAAAAAATTTTCAAAAAAAAGTTATTGAAAATTTACAACTGGAAACTAAAAATTTTAATTTGTGATTTTACATGAGGCATACACTAAAGGGGAAATCTCACAGAATATGGACAAATGATATTAAGGAATGGTATGGAGTTAATTTGCATTTATTTTTTTGCAATAGATAGACATAATTGAAGAATGTCATTAAAAAAATACCACATTTTCTGATGATAGTGATGACCATTATGTAATTATTATAAAATCGTAATACAAGAAATGAGAGAATAATTCTTTTTGGGTAAGTGTATTTATAGGTTATAGTCACATGACCAGTTCCATCATTCTTCACTTAAATTTTCTCACTCTTTTATCATTTTATGTGAAATTTTTATCCTGTTGTCATAACACTGCTAAGATCTAATATGCTGGCTGATGATGTTTTGAATAAGTTATAGCACCAATTATAATGAAACTATTTTAAAATTACAAATAACATTTTAAAATGTATTTTAAATAAAATATTATGTTCTTTTAATAAAAAAATAATATACACATTATTTATGTTAAAATAAAAAATTGCATTACAAATATTTAAAAAATAATTTTATTTCATTTATTGTTCTCACTGTAAATTACATTTTGTTACAAATAATGAATTTACCTAAATATTTTAAGATAATATTCCTTTAATTTTAAATATGTCAAAGAAACATAAATATCTGTACATGCACATATATATTCAAATATTACATTAAAAGTTTGTCACTATTGAGGGTAGTTTTAATATTATATATACACTAATATAAATATTGTGTATTTTTATCAATGTATTGTTTTTTTAAAAGCTAACTTTATACATGTGGGTATGTTTATAATCAGATATAAAGTCGTGACTTTTAAAATTGGTACAAGTATTTTAAAATGCTGTAAAAAATAATTCAGGAGAACATCTTGGATTTTGCTTCATAAGGTAACTAAATCTGTAATGTTAATACTATTTTAACAACAATAATAGTAGTATTAGCAATAGTAATAATATTTAACAAGCCAATACAATTTTTTAAAGTTATGCTTGTTATTAATTTAGACATATCACAATATATGTTGTGACAATTTAAGTTATCCAAAATCATCTCATTCAAAATCACAAAGAGTTCAATAAAATTTAAGTAATTAAAAACTTTATACTAAGTAGATAAGAAACAAGCTATTAAATAAAATAATTGTATACATAAAGTTAAACTATTTGTAAGATTTTTGTTCTATTGATAATGATTACACATAGTTACACAATTTATAATTAAAAGAGTATAATATTTAATATGTATAGTTATTGTAAACAAGATCCTAAGGAATCCTTCTTGGATTTATGTTTTTAATTTCTTAACTAGTGGATATGTTATATTTAAATATATATATATATATTTGGTTAGAATAGAAGAAAGTAAATCTATATTTTAACAAATTAAATTTAAAAATATGAAATTCATGAAATTATATGAAAATATAAAAATATTGTCTTGTACTTTTTAAAAAATAAAGAATTGAAAAAGATATTCTTAAAAGTTCTGGTGACATGAACAATCTACAATACTAGTTAAAGAATAAAAATATAATAAGGGATTAGCTTATAATATGTTATAAATGAATTTTAAGAAAACAGAAAAATAAACTTGTAATTAACATTAAAAAAATATTTTTTCATAAGCAAGAATGGAACTTGAGAATCAGTAAATGTTTTTTCAGGTATCAGGAAGGCTATAGATAAGGAATTAAGACTGATAATTCAGTTATTCATAGATTCATTTACATTCACACACCTTTTACTTGATATTCACATATTTGTTGTCTGAATGTAATCACAATGCAGCACAAATATGCAAGTTAAATAAAAAAAGAAATGGGTATAAGTGTGACATATCATGGTAGGAATTACCTCTATAATGAAATAATATAGGTAGAAGATATTATTAAATACTAATTTTATTCTAGTAATGATGGCAAATTATCTTTATGAAGATGGTTTTCAATAGTAAGGGCTGACTATACTCAGAAACCTACTATTCATGCTCTCAAAGTAAGAAGTGAAATGTTTCCATGTTATTCTTCTTAATAATTGAATAAGATAATGATGTAAAAACTTGTTCTCATGAAAGTTTGATCCTGTTGCTCAAAGTTACCTTAGCTTACTGAAATAAAACACTATGCAGCATAAAGGATTTGTGTAATTGATAAAGTGATTAAAGAGTAACATTAAGAAATATTACATGATTATTTTGCAGAAAACATATCTATAATTAAACCTTGGTAATATTTTTTTGTGTATATAACAAGTAAAATATATTTAGGCAAACTAATTTTATATATATCTTTGTGTAATAATATTTTAAATACATTTTAATCTTACTGTCTAATAAATTAGTATATATTTATTGGGTCTATTGGAATTTGTATTTCACTATCTTCTTCATTATGACTCAAACACAGTGATTGCATTCATTTAAAGAGTTATGGATGAACACTATGTTCCTTTGATTAATTATGATATTCATATATATGATAGTAATGTTACTGTTTAATTTGTGTAAAATAGCAAGATATGACATTAAATTTATTAATGAAGGTTAGATATTACTGTCCCTTATAAAATAGCCCCTCTCCTCTTTAACTAAAAAGTGTGATAAACAGAGCAAAACTCTCCATACAGTATTGCCACCTGTGCTAAACAGAGTAATCAATGGATGCCAGAAGGCTTGTGCATAAAATCCCTATCTAATGCCTACTCATCCAATATCCCCAGACTAGTTTCTGGCTTGTGGCCTTCATCGGTGAAAAGCTTTGGATCTGAGAGCAATGTGATCATGTGATGTTTAAAAAGTGTGATAATATTTTTTGATACCTCATTTCAGGATATTTTTATTACATCTGTATGTATGTAATCATGGGCAATTTTTAAATAATCAAATCATTTTAATAAATTTTTTTTGTTACTTAAAACTAAATTTAGGGCTTATGCCATTCTTTTTTAAGTCTTGTCTCATTTCCATTGTCTACTCAAATAGTTTAAGTTGCTGAGAATACCTATGCTTTAGGCTGGAAATATCTTTGAAATATTAATAGGGTTAGAAGAGGGTGTTAATTCATTATATGCAATTACTTGTGATAAAAGTGGCCTTCAGTAACCTGTGCGATATATCCTGATTTTGAATGAAGCTACTAGAAGATTTGGCTCTTGGTTCTACTTTTACATAGATGATTACAAATTGATGATGATCAGAAAATATAACCATGTTTCTTTTATAGTTCTTGAATGTGATGTTTATATAATGGGAATAGATGATTTGATCATTCATCATCCTAATCATTAATTGAGAATTGAATTTAGATTTCTATATTAAATAAAACATCTTTCATTACAATATATCACTAAATATCATATGATCACCATTTCTTATGCTTGCTCAAGCTGTTAAAACAGGCAAAACTCTCTATACAGTAGTGCCATGCAGTGCAACCTAAGAGACTAAAATATATGGGTACTGAACTGAGTTCAGACATATATGGCTATATAAGCTAATAAGCTTGGATTGAAAATATTGTTATATTTTCAGTGTTAGACTCATAGTTTTGTAATTAAGTAGAGATAAAAAGTGGCTGCTGGAGGGTTGCAATAGATCCTAAGATCTAGGGGCAGTGCTCTCAGGTCTAAGGTTTCTCACTGATGAAAGTTACAAGTTAGAAACTAGTCTGGGGATATTGGATGATTAGGTACTAGACAGGGATTTTATGCACAAAATTTTTGCCTGTTTTTCATTACAATATGTATACAGTATATATAGATATAATAAACATCTCCATACTTCCCATTCTTTTTAAATACATATAAATAAAGACGTAATAAAAGACAACAGTATATACTTTTGACAAGTAGCAAGCAGACACTGTAATATGTCTTTTATTTTATTAAAATCAATTTTGCAAAAAGTAGAATTTCTGCCTAAAAATTTAAATATCCTTAGAAAGTAGGAGAGATTTTTTCAAATATTGAAAAATTATTTCAACTATTTTTTTTTCAGATAATTGTTTCATAGCCATTCATATTGATCAGAAAATAGTTATATAGCTGAGTGTCAATTCATAAAAAAACAAACATGATTCAAATATGATGCACTAATAAAGAAATATCATATTTATATAAATAAAGAGCTCACAGTTTTCTTTATATATGTGTGATATATAAACATATCTGTGCTGCTAAAATTGGTTTAAAGATGTCAGATCTAAAATAAAATACTGTACTAGATTACAGTTACTTTTTAACATCAGTTTTCATTTTGATTGCTTCTTTTTTTTTATTTTTTATAAGCAATAATGCTTTCTCTCATATTATCATTTAACAGCTGTATAATATAAATAAACTTCAGCAGACAAACAGCTCCTTTCAAAACATTGCCATAAATCTTCTCAATTAACGTAGTCAAATGTTTAGACTAAATTGATAAAAGAATAAATCATACCTTTACTAATGATATGTTTTTGCTTTTGTCTGCCTACAAATACCACATTTATAGTGCTTCTTGATTAAAATCACATTGGGTCTTACCACTTGCCAATAACAGAAGAAAATTATTCAACAAAATCTTTGAAGATACATAACAATCAAATTTTATGATAATCATCATAGTCTTTTCTATTTTATTTATTTTTTGTAAAAGGAGCAATATATATAAGTATGTGTGGGTGGAAATAATCTTACTATATGAATGTGTTTTCTCAACCTGAGTATAAATCTGAGGCTAGGTAAAACTTGGATGTTTTTTTTTTTAGTTTCAGGATGTTAAAATTTTTTTGTCAGATAATCAACTCAGAGCTAACCACCTATTATTGATTGGTAAATGAATCTACTATATAACTATTATTAGACAGAGGATAAAACGAAGTTTTAAAAATATTGAACTAATATTTATCAATTAACAATTTGGATAAATAAAATCTTTTCTTTGACTTCTTCTCTATAGAAAGATGTTGAAGAAAAAATTACTTTGTTAACTTAAAATATTTTGTGTCTCTTCTATTTAATATTTTAAGGCCTTGTAACATAGTGATTAATGTTTATACTGCCTAGGAAAACTTCTCAAGATTTTAATTAAGCTTAGGGATTTTTTTTTTAAAATTTAGCTATTCATAATTAATCCAACCATTTATTCAATATTGGTCAGTAAATAGAAATCTAGCAATTTTTAATTGAGATTCAAATGAGATGTAAAAATGTGCAAGGCCTAACGATTTAATAATTGGCAAGTCTAATAAGTAATACTTTCTTCATTGTTTTTCTATGGAAGTGGAGGAGGGGGTGTTAAAGATGTCTTTGTTTTAACTATTTTAATTTTTGTTATATGTAAATTTCAAATTATATCATGATAAATGTAATAGTTAAAGCCGTAAATTCCTAAGCACTAATTAAATTAATGTATTATTCTCTAACATTAATGTCAATCTATAAAGCAGATGAAAAATGAATCCACTTTTATCAGCAGAATATATGATTTTATAGGATAACAAATTTAGATATTAATATCTTGAAAGAGGAAGTTCAAATCCATGGCGATGTCATGCAACCCCATTAAAATTGACTAATTTATATTTTCAAGGAAGAAATAATTTTTCATTTTAATTTTACATATTTGATATTTTGTTAAATAAAAATTAATTTAGTGATGAAAATATAAGGTATAGCAGATTTGAATGAAGCTTTATGGACAGCTGCATGACTTTTACATTCATATTTATATATATTACTATCTTCATCTATTATCTATGTAATATCATGATCTGCAGATAAAATTTGGACTCATTTTTATGCAGATGACATTAGTACTAGAAAATGTTAACATAACCAATACTAAAGAGATTTATCACTTCAACTATTAAATAATTTGAATTTTACACATTTGATATCTGATCAGTTGTCATAATGTTATTAAAATAAGTAGAGTAACTCTGTCTTTTAAATATAAATTGTAGCTGATATGAATAAGGTTGGTAGACATTTCAGTGGTTTTAACTTTCATTGTTGTAGATATTATTAAAATTTATTATCCATACTATAATGCTCACCCAGCATAGCAAGCATGCACTCAATTGTTAAAAATTATTTAAAGTTCTTTTAGATTTAAAATATTATTTTGAATGTGCATGTATGTGTGGGCATGACAAAATAGATGTGTAAGCATCTTGCATGGATAAATAAAACTTATCATTTATCATAAAAAAATTCAAATCCATGTAAGATAGCTTAAATTCAGAAAAAAAAAAAAATTGAAATAATTATATATATATATATATTTTGTGTGGTTTCAATAAAATTTAATTTGATAAGATTTCTGATAGCAAATGAATCTACATATAGTAATCAAAAGATGAGAAGTCTTCAATTTAAACAGGCAAAAGTCTCCATACAATAGTGCCACTCAGTGCAAGCCAGAGTAATCAATGGATGCCAGAAGGCTTATGCATAAAATATCTATCTAGTGCCTACTCATCCAATATCCCCAGACTAGTTTCTGGCTTGTGGCCTTCATTATTGAGGAGCCTTGGATCATCTTAGAATCTAATGCAACTCTCCAGCAGCCACCTTTTATCTTTACTTAACTACAAAACTATGAGAATCAAATTGAAAACACAATATTCTCAGTCTAAGCTCATTAGTTTATATAGTCATATGGATCTGAACTCAGTTTAGTATTCATAGTGGTAACTATGGTTGTTAAAGAGCCAAAGACCAAAATGTATGGCACTGAACTGAGTTCAGACCCATATGACTATATAAGATAATGAGCTTAGATTGAAAATATTGTTTTCAATTTGATTCTCATAGTTTTGTAGTTAAGTAGAGATAAAAGGTGGCTGCTGGAAAGTTGCATTAAATCCTAAGATCTAGGTGCAGTGCTCTCATATCCAAGGCTTTTCACTGATGAAGGCCACAAGCCACAAACTAGTCTGGGATATTGCATGAGTAGGCATTAGGTAGGGATTTTATGCACAAGCCTTCTGGCATCCATTGATTACTCTGGCTTACACTGAGTGGCACTGCCTGTTTAATAACAGTTATGAGTAAGCATAATAAATGGTGATCATGTGATGTTCATGGTTTAATGCCAATCCTGCCTAATAGGATAGTGATGGTTATGGTTGTCAAAGAGTCAAAGACCCTGAAATGTATGGGTACTGAACTGAGTTCAGACCCATATGAGTAGATAAGCTAATGAGCTTAGATTGAAAATATTACTGTGTTTTCAATTTGATTCTCATAGTTTTGTAGTTAAAAAGAGATAAAAGGTGGCTGCTGGAGGGTTGCAATAGATCCTAAGATCTAGGTGCAATGTTCTCAGATCCAAGATTCCTCACTGATGAAGGCCACAAGCCAGAAACTAGTCTGTGGATATTGTATGAGTAGGCACTAGATAGGGATTTTATGCACAAGCCTTCTGGTATCCATTGATTACTCTGGCTTGCACTGAGTGGTATTACTGTATGGAAAGTTTTGCCTGTTTAGAAACAGTTATGAGCAAGCGTAAGAAATGGTGATCATGTGATGTTCAGTGGTTTAAGTCTTCAATTTATTACTGTTTTTTAATACTGATCCATTGTATACTTGTAATTAAAAAAAATATATATAAAGAATTTTGATAAGAGAGAAAATATAAAGGAGATACATTTTTGGGGATAGTTTTCATTCATTCGCTGTTTTAGTTTGATCTGGACTAGAGAGTTTGGCAGTATAAACTTTTTAGCTTTTGTGAATTTTCGCTGTTACTGTAGTTTATGAAGCAAAAATCGTCTTTGTCAGAGATATGGAACTTAAGAACCATTTGCTGATTCAACCAGAGAATATGCATTGTTAGGCACTAGAATGTATTAATTCTCCATAAACTATATAGATTTCTTTTGGAGCTTCCTGAACTCGAACGTCAATGCCTAGCCCAGGATTAATTAAAAACACCTATGGAAAATGTGCCCCTCAATTGACTTAGTTTTAAAAAATGAAGTTTAAAAGGAAACCATTTAACTGATAGAACATTACGATTTTTATGCCATTTTGACTAGTAATGGAAGTATTAAAAAAATAAAATACCATGGTAAGACTTTTTTTTTAAAACTTAAACTTAAAAAAAAAAGATTTTAAGTCGGTATAATCTGATTTCTTTGTTAATATGTAATTTATATGGATTAGTTGCTTAATCATTGTTATTCATTTATTTTTTATATGCTTTGCTATATGAATGCATTTTAAAATTAGTTTTAATTTTGTGTGTGTGCGTGTATATATGTGAATTGGATTATAATAGTGATATAAATTGTTAGTTTTAATTCAAGTTGTCAGTGTTTTTTTATTTAGTAACTTTCATTTTCGAATGGTCATTTAGCACTTATCAATTAAGAGAAAAATATATTTTAATTAAAGAGACTGTTTTAAGTAAAGAGACTTTGTTTAATCACTGGGCAAAAAAAATGCCAGAATGATTTGTAAATTGAAGGATCGTGGTTTTGGAAATTGATTAATTTAGCATGGCGCCCTGACAAACGAATAAAGGACGTTATTTTTATTTAAATTAAATTATCGCTGAGTGAAAAGAAAAACTTTCAAAATACTAGTATTGATTTTGGGGGAGGTGATTAGGAAATGCAATCTATTTAGGTTTAATCACCTCCATTATTATCCACTTTAGATGCGTCTATGAAATTTGCATTTGCTTAATTGTATTTAAAGATAGTACCTCAAGGTTACCGGTACAATAAAATGGCTTCCCAAAGTGTGACTGACTTAAGTCGTTTTTTACCTGAGTTTACCATATAATGTAATCTTCATATGGAAGTGCTTTGATATTTTATCTGTTTTGTAGATTGGCATTGATACTACGTGTTAGATTAATATAGATAGCTCTAGAAGGTTTATCCTCCCAATTACATATATATAAATTATTTATTTGAATAAAATGAAGTAAATTTTAATGCCACTGACGAATTTTCTACAAAACTATTGTTTAGCCTTTCTGTAGCCAAAAAAGTCTTATTAAATACTTGTGCGTATGCATAGAGTGATCAACATTGTGATTATAGTTTCAATATATATAAATTCAAAAAGAAATGAAAGACTGTTGTAATATCGTTCAAGATAGTATGGAAGACTTTTTGAAAAGCAAACTTACAATTAGATATACAGTTCATCTGTAACTAAAATTTGAGGAAATTTCATAAAGGTGTTTGTTAGGAAGCATACTAATATTTGTGCATGAGTAGACAGCTCATTATTTGCAAAAGAGTGTGCCAAGATGTTACAATAGTAGAACAAACACTTTAGTATTAAAATGAACATAAAATTTGGTTTAATATCAATAAAATTAATCTTTCTGACCTGGGAAAGTTATTTATTAAATAATTGTGCATACATATGCTAAAAGGACTCATGTTATATTGTTAGCTATATATATAACCTGGACTTTGAATCAAGATTAAACTTGATTTTTTTTTTAGTTTTCAAACCAGTTTTAGAATTTTTTTAAAAATTGGTTGCCTCTAGCTATCCCAAATAGCTAAATATTGATTGGCAAATAATATTAATTTATCATTAAATAAGAGGGAAGGACATAATTTGATGCCATTGGTATTTGATTAATCTGAAGACATTGTCTTCGTCATTGCCACTGTATAGAAATATTGAAGTCTTTGACACTGAAATAAGCTATTTAAAGATTGTTATGTCTTTTTACCAATAAATTAAATATAACTATTAACGCTATAGTTTTTAAATTTATAATTTTTCATATTTTTGTTTTATGCATATAATATTAAGCTTATTAAGAGTATGAATTTTTTGTCACGTGTTCTTTACTGTGTATGCACAGGGAAAACAACTTCACAGAATATCTACAAAGAACAATACATTATTAATCTAGTCAAATACTAATTGGTCAAGATTTTTGTTTTTGTTTTATATCTTAGTTAGGTCTAGATAGATACCTATTAATTAATAATTATTGGGTGGATTATTTGATTGCTATATCTGAAAAAATATTTAGCTTTCTTAAAAGGATGTAGTTATCTAAATTTTAATATTTATCCAGCATATATAATAGTGGGTTGGTGCACCAATTATTATGTATGTGTGCATAAGTGAAATATTTTCTTAGTAGACCACTTGAGAGTAAAATCTCTCCAGCAGCTCCCTTTTTTATATTTACAAATAATTAAGAACAAGAATTTATTCCTTATATTTGTCAACTTCTGAGTGTTGGGAATTTTAGAATTTTCCATCTTAGATCAATTTGTAGTTGATAATAGAGTAAAAAATGAAGTTTAAAGAAGAGCCTTGGAAAACAGGGCATTTATTAAGAGAAAGAAAATATTTTGTGAATGTTTGAAGAGAAAATTAAAGAAAAAATTGTTATATGTAAGTGAATTATTGTATGATTGTGAAATGAGGGCAATACGTTAAATAATTAGTAACAGATTTGAGACCTTTGAGATGTGGTCATGAAAAAGAATGGAAAAAATTGATTGGATGAATAAAATTGACAAATTAAAAAGTTTTAGAAAGAGTAAATGGAAAAATATGATTGACTGTGGAAAATAGAGATAAAAAAACCTGGATTGAATGTATACTAGGAAGAAAGCATAATTTAATGAAAGATGTTTTGGTGGGAATAGTGAATGGAAACAAGAATGTTTCTGGATGATGTAAGAGATAGGGAGATGCAATAAACAGAACATGAAGAAATGGATGAATCAATTATGTAATTTCAGGAATTGTCCATAAGATAGAGCACTATTGAATGCAATTGACCAATATTTATGATGTCTTCTTGGAAAAAATATGTAAATTTTCGTTTTATTCAGTCCAAATTTGAACCCCATGTTAAAAGCATTTCATTATAAGTATAGGTACACTATACCATGATGTTTTCATATGTGTATATGATAGCCATTTAATAAATAGACAACATGTGTATGTAATTTTTTGTTTTTATTTATAAATTGATAAAGCTCTGAGGTACATGTTTTAACAGTAACAATTGCCCATGAGTGATGATCTAATAGAACAGTTGCTCTGAAATATTTTATATTAGCTTTATTGTTGTATTAGTCTTTAGAGATATCATAATATTTATAATAACAGAGTTAAAATTACTCTTGATATATTAGTTAAAACTGTTTCTAAAGTAAATTGCAAAATTTTGAAATAAATCATTGTGTTATTTAGTTTGGAATTACTTTACAGCACCAAAAATATTAAATATATTATTTTGTCTTTCATGTCATAATAAGACTTAAAAATGTTTGACGGATATTATTTTTTAGTGTATGTGTGTTGAATTTATTCTAAAACAAAATTCTTAACTTATGAAGCATAGTGCTAGCATGACTAGATACAATTACCATATCCGCTATGTTTAATTATTAATTATACTGGAATTTGTTTTCAGGTTTGTTATTATTATTAAAAGAAAACAAAAGATTTAATTGATTACTACAAACATTTTATTTAATAATGAGATTTTTTTTTTATAAACTCGTGACATGAAAATATAATTGGGAAAAAAAACATTTAAAGATTTAAGTTTAATGATGTTTTAATAATTAATCCAAAACGATGGTGGCGAACTTATTTAAGTTGAGCGTGACAAAAATTTTCAAAACAATATCGAATTACTGTTTTGTCGAGTAGTTTTTTTATAGGGTGAAAATTATTACAAATTAATAATTACAGAATTATATTTAAAAAAAAAATAGAATTTTATAAAGATGAATTGGGATAAGCAAATTTTTGAAAGAAATTTTTGCTGGATAGCTTACTAAATGCTTTATTTCAGAATCATGTTTTGTGACTTTTAATAATACCCATTTCGAACTAAATGCATCAGTTATTCTATTTCTGAATCTGTTTTTTTTTTTTATAAAATTAATTTTTGAAAAAAAAAGATTCACATACATTAGTTGAAGAAGAGAAAAGTGAACATAGCTGCTTTAATATTTTTAAACAATTGAATGGCATTCCAAGTTTTTAATATTTCCTTTAGAGCTTTTTTGTTTACAGCCAATAATCAATCATTTTCAAGTGATTTCTCAAATCAACAAAATGTTGTTTCCATATAGAACTGGACTGAAAAACAATTAATTCCAAATTCAATCAATTTTAGAATTTTCAAATTGAATTTATCTACTTTAAATTGTCTGAACTGTGTAAATCTTTAAGACAATCCATTGTTCATTGAATTACAATAAAAAAACTATTTTACCAATTTATCTTAATTTGATTTCTTGTCATCTATATCTGCATTTTTTTGTATTTGGAATATTCTCACATTAATTTATTTTGATTTGGATTTTCATGAGTTTCTATATCTGCAAATATTTTTTTTTGTATTTGGAAATATGATTAAAAATTTCTAAATTACCTTCAAATGTTTTGATTAAATCAAGCATGACAATGACTGATTAAATGAAAGCATAAATCAGTAAAAAAACAATCTTGAAAAACCTTTGATGATTAATTACATAAGAAAAGTCTAATTTTCTCCCAACATTCAACAAATCTGAAGAAATTTTCACAACATAACCATTATATTAGATTAGTAAACCATTACACGTGCAGATATAAAATTGACCAATTTTGTTACACAGCTAATATCATTCAGTATCTTTATATCTCTAGTATCTTGAAACTATTCTTGGCACATAAAATTTGCTGATTACAATGCAGTGAAAACTCAGAACTACGTGTCCAATACATTTGGTAAATGAATTGATAAAACTATTTTTCTGTTCAATTATATGAGCATCATCAGATGTTACTGATATAATTTTGGAAAGATTTATTTCTTTTTCAGCAAATGCATTTATAACTGCATTGCAAATATCTATTCATTTAAATTCTTGTTGCACATAATGATAAATTGATTAATTCTTTCTTGTATGTTTCCAGAGCAATAATAAATAAATATAATTATGTCAGTAGTCTCATCAATGCAAAAAGAAATGAAATCAGAATATTTTATATCTACCTTTTTTTGCGGATGGGTTACATTTTTAGTCATTTCCAAGATTCTATATTTTACTGGATTTCTAGCCAAAGGCATATATTTTATTCTTTGAATAATTTTTTTTTTGTTTTCAAAATCTTAAAAAAACAACAAAAAACTGGTGTACATTTTATTCATGCTTCTTTTATATATTCACTATTACCAAAAGGTTTCCTATGTTGGCAATTATGTTTGAGCAATGTAACTAACTGTAGTTATATTTGACTGATTGCCATTATATTTAATTAAGGATGTTTGACTGAGTATTTGTATTTTTAATGGAAAACAATAAATTCTTTGCATTCTTTACTTTTACCAAGAAAAGATTTATAGTTTATTATGTAATGCCATTTTACTGATGACATTCTGCTTACTACTGTTCCAAAATTTAAAACACAAAAAAAATTATTAATCATGCCATATTTTTTAGCCACCGACTTTGGAATTTTCTGGTATTTGAGATGTGTAATTTGTTTTTAGTTGCACTGGCTGCATGGAGCAGCAAAAAAATATTCCCAAAAAAATATTGAGAAAAATCTCTTTAAAAGATATTTTTGAAATTCTTTGTATAAATATAATACTTTCTTTAAAATGCATCCATACCTTAGAGACTGTTTCTGTATTATGTTTAATACACTTATGCATAACTAGTGCACTTGGCACTTTTTTTGCACATTGCTGGAGCACTTCAATGTGCAAAAAAGTGCCAAGTGCACTAGTTATGCATAAGTGTATTAAACATAATACAGAAACAGTCTCTAAGGTATGGATGCATTTTAAAGAAAGTATTATATTTATACAAAGAATTTCAAAAATATCTTTTAAAGAGATTTTTCTCAATATTTTTTGGGAATATTTTTTTGCTGCTCCATGCAGCCAGTGCAATTAAAAACAAATTATACATCTCAAATACCATGATTAATAAAGTTTTTTGTGTTTTAAATTTTGGAACAGTAGTAAGCAGAATCTCATCAGTAAATGGAAACATGTATCTACTGTACTACAAAACAGAGTATGCTATGACAATGGAAATCAATTATTTACAAATTATTTTTACTAGAACTTAGGTTAAAAATAATATCTATGTGTGCCTTCAAAATTTTCTTATGTGCTATCTTAAATGTGAGTCATAGGTTTGCCACAACTGTTCTAGGAAATTTAGTTTATTATGTGATGAGGCATAATTATCATGTTTTCACTATAACTTATCTTGCATGTTTACTAAATTAACTTGCAATTAACAGATTTTTTTTCTTGCTGCTGTGATTCACAGTGGCTTTTTTTTTTATTTATAAAAAGGTAAATATTTATTTTTAAATTACTATATATATATTGTAATAGTATCCATGCATATAGCAGACAATTTACTGCAGATGAGAAAAAATGAGAAGCAAATGATAGTTTTAGAGTAATAATCAACAATTATATAGTGGTAAAATTGAAAAGCAATATTTGGATTTGATATATATAAATCACCACAACACAAATATTAATAACCATTTGCTTCTATAACTGTACATTCCAAACTTCAACACTAGAGAACTTGTTCTTAGGGCTATGGAGGATTTTCTTTCTGCAGGTTGTATGTGTGGTACTGATGCTGTATAATTATTAGCATGTATTATATAAACAAAAGGTATTATGACAATGGCTATTTAAATATAATTAACTCATGTATTTTTAGACAATGTAAAAATATTATAAACTATACTTGCTTTAGTATATACATAAAATAGTCAGACAAATTAATAAATAATAAAATAATTTAGTAATAAAAATAAATCAATCAATAGAGTATTGTTTGTAGATTTTTTCTTGGTTACTTCTCCAATTGGATATCAGATCAAAAGTTCAAATCTTTTATAACTCTGCTTGTTATAACTTCTCCTGTATGTGGATATTTAAAAAAATGTTTCATTAACATAGTTTTATTTATGAACAAAATATATTATCCTACTTGACAATCTCAAATTTCACTTTCAAATTTCAATTTTTCATTCCATATTCTTTTACAGTTCATTATATCTTTTATTTATTTGTCTTGAATATTAAAAAAAAAACTATATCTTGGATTGAAGAGGAAAGTATTCATTCATTTAACACTCTCAAAAGACGCGTGCTCAATTAGCTTGAAAGCCGGTTATTTGAATGTAATATATAAAACATTATTTTTTTTTCCTTTAGACTATCTTATTATTCTGTTTTGAAAATATTTTGTCTTTTTTTGAATATCTTTCCTCTTTTAATATTACACAAACATTTAAATATAGTTACAGGTAGTGTTATTATGTTATTTTGCTTGAAACACAAAAAAACTTTGTTGGCAATTTATTTGTGATATTCTGTCTCTTTCCCTCTTTAGCAGCTTCTAATAGTTGACAGGAAAATCACTGGATAGTGTACCTAGGATAAAAGCTAAAGTTGCTACTTACTTTGGTTTAGTGCTCCATATTAAAAGAATATTCGAATGTAATGAGTATTTTCATAATTTTTAAATAAATCAGAGTAATCAAAATAAAAATTGGCACTCCTTGTATAATTTTTAACTTAAATAGTTAATTTTTTTTTCATCTACTTCTCCCATCAATAACAAAAAAGAGAGAGAGAGAGGGAGGAGGGAAGAGAGAGGAGAGAGAGAAAGAGGAGGGAGGGGGAGGGAGGGGGAGGAGGAGGGAGGGAGAGAGAGAGAGAGGGAGAGAGAGAGACTTGTTTCTTTTTGCATATTATTGACTTCATTTGCATATAAAACCTTGTTGCTTTATTTATAAATTTTTGTGATTGTCTCCTCAATGAATTTATAAAGGAATCTACTTTCTAACCAAAGGGAAATTAATAGAATATATCAGCATGTATTTAATAAATAAATCTTTATCACATAATTATTTGCTGCGCATGAATATTTCATTCCTCGTTTATTTATTTTCAACTTATATATAAGCATAAATAAGCAAACAGATTATTTTCTAAATTATAATCACAATGTAACTTTGTCATTGCCATATATATATATGGGTATAATAATAAATTATATATATATCATATCGAAAGCCTGACTTAACAAAATATTGTTTTATACCAAAATTTATTATAATAATAATTGAAAACAGTATGGTTCAAACATATATGGAAGTGAGTAATCAGTATAGATGTTATGAAAATGAAAAAATAAAAGTAAATGTGAAGATAATGGATGAAAGAAATAATAGTTATATATGGATTTAATTATTCAAGTTAATGTTTCTATTTTAATATTAATAAAGATTACTGTCTTTATTTACTATTAACTTTTTCTTTTTTATACACATATAGAAGCTTAATTTAAAAGTGGTTTTAGTACAGTGGATCATATTCAAGTATTGAGAGAAGTTATATAAAGGGCTAATGAATATGAGGTGCCATTATGCTTTGGATTGGTAGATTATAAAAAGGCAGTTGATTCTATAAGCATTTCTTTAATGATTAAGTATTGGATCATCAAGATAAAGATGCAGGATATTGTTATATTTTGAAGAATATAAAAAAATACAGCAATAACAATTAGATTATATAATTATACTAGAAAGATTAACATTGGAAAGGGTGTATGGCAGGGTGACTCCATATCTCTAAAAAATTTTACAACAGTTTTACAAGAAGTATTTAGTGGATTAAAATGGGAAGCTAAAGGAAGAAAAGTAAATGGTTATTTAAGTCATATAGATTTTATAGACGATGTAATTGTTTTTGCAAATAATGCTTTAGAATCCCAGAGAGTTATCAGATGAAAGAAAGTAGGAGGACTAAAATAATTTTCAATGGATTTTCTCAAATGAAGAAAATAAAGATTGATAATGATGAGTTACACATACATTGATCAGATTATTACTACAGATGGAAAACATAATGGAAGAAATTAATCATAGAATTAAACTTAGTTGAAGTGCTTTTGCTAGAAATAATTTAACATTAAAAGGAAATATACCTAACTTATGGATCTGAGACTTGGGCACTTGACAGAAGAGCAGTACAGAAACTTCAGATCAATCAATGAAGTATGGAGAGATACATGTTAGGAATAAGAAGAAGAGATTGAAAATGAAATACATGGGTGAGAGAGCAAACAAGTGTTACTCACATCATTGAAAGAATTGAAAAGACAAGTGAAGTTGGGCTGGATATATTGTTAGAAAAGATGATAGTAGATAGATAGTTGAAATTGTAAACTGTATTCCAAGATAATATAAAAGTTCTAAAAAGAGATCATATGTGAAATGGATAGATGAAATAAAATGTGCTTGGGTAATGTGAAGAAGAGAGTCTGGAAGTCAGAGAAGGATTAAATTTGGAGAGACTTTTATCCTGCAGGATGATGATGACACAATTACAACAGAAGTGTGCTTAAATATGCTGTATGATGCCACAATTGCAACAGAAATGTGTCTAAATATGTTATATATTTGTGTATGTTTACCTTTTTTATTAAAACTCAAATATTTTTAGATAAATATTTAAGTTTTACATTTGAAGAAAAATTCTCTTACAAATTGCGAAAAATTAGACCATTTATATCGTTTGACATTTTAAAATGAAATATTACTCAAGTTTTATATTTAGAGAAAATTTCCTTAACAAAGTGGAAAAAATTTGACACTAAATATCGTCTGACATTGATGAAGACGTGTCAACTCTAATAATATGATAAGTTTTGGTAGGCAATATGGAATATATATATTCAGTACTTTATTTACTTAGCATTTAGTCCTTGACGTCATTGTTTAATATTTAAATTTTCTGATAATCTATGTGTGATCTACAGTAATGTCTAATATCTAATCAATGTCAAAATTCAATTAACTTTATATCTAAAAAAAGAAAGAATATTTTATCTGTTCACTACTGACATGAACTGTTGGAAACCCACTGTCAGATCGTCTATATTTACTAAATCAAAGACTTTTAGATATAAATACATTTACAATCTCAGGATAAAATAAAATATTTAAAAACCTTTATCATAAAAAGAAATTCAATTTTAAAAATTATTTTAAGTGTTTTATTGCTAAAATGCTTGTCACTGTGCCAAGGATATTATTTTTTTAATAATGCTTAAAATCAGGAAAAATTCATCTATAAAAGTTTGAGGTCTAAAAGATAAATATACTAAAATTTTAATCTGCTATGATGATAAAATAAGTTTATATATATATATAATGTGTTTTCTACTAATGAGCAAATTAAAATATCCATCATACTTAGCAAATCTTTGTAATAGAAACCATAAAGGAGCTTCAAACTAGAATAGTTGACAAACCCTAAGTTTATTCTTTTTATTTATAATTAGTATCATAACCAATAAAGTATCACATGACATCTTACATAATTTTAAGTAGCAAATCTATTTCTCACATGATCACCATTTCTTATGTTTACTCAAGCTGTTAAAACAGGCAAAACTCTCCATATAGTAATGATATTCAGTGCAAGGCAGAGTAATCAATGGATGCAAGAAGGTTTGTGCATAAAATCTCTATTTAGTGCTTACTCATCGAATATCTCCAGACTAGTTTCTAGCTTGTGGCTTTCATCAGTGAGGAACCTTGGATCTGAGAGCACTGCACCTAGATCTTAGGATCTAATACAACCCTCAAGCAGCCATCATTTATCTCCACTTAACTACAAAACTATGAGTCTAAAATTGAAAACATTAATATTTTTAATCCAAGCTCACTAGCTTATATAGTCTTATAGGTCTAAACTCAGTTCAGTATCCATATATTTTGGTGTCTTTGGTTTCTTAACAATCATAGCCATCCCTATCCTATTAGGCAGGATTGGTATTAAACCACTAAACATTACATGATCACCATTTCTTATGCTTTCTCAAGCTGTTAAAACAGGCAGAATTTCCCATATAGTAGTGCCACTCAGTGCAAGCCAGAGTAATCAATGGATACAAGATTTATATGATTATATAAACTAATGAGTTTGGATTTAAAATATTGTTTTCAATTTTAGACTCATAGTTTTGTAGTTGAGATAAAAGGTGGCTGCTGGAGGATTGCATTAAATCCTAAGATCTATGTGCAGTGCTCTCAGATCCAAGGTTCATCACTGATTAAAGCCACAAGCTAGAAACTAGTCTGGGGTATTGGATAAGTAGGCACTAGACGGGGATTTTATGCATAAATCTTTTTTGTATCCATTGATTAGTCTGTTTTGCACTGAGTGGCACTACTGTATGGAGAGTTTTGCCTGTTTTAAATCTATTTCTCCTTCTGTAGTTCTGCCATCTATGTAGTCTTGAATAATCAATAAAGTCTAGATGTTAGTGCTTGGTAAATTTCTATCCATTGCAATCATATTCTTAATTCCAGACTAGTTTTTAACTTATGGCTTTCATTAGATCTAAAGTTCATTAATGGAAGCCATATGTTAGAAACTATTTTGGGAATATAGATAAGACAACAATTATCTAAACTGGGATTTATTAAGCACTACTATAATGGCAACTATTGATTATTTGTTATACAAGATAACAGAAATAGAATAATAGAAATAGATTGTTACTTAATATTTAGTTCTTTTTTTATGGATGACATGAAACCCAGTAAACATATATAAATAATTATTAAAATATTTTTTCTATAATTATCATGGCCATTAATTTAAAGTTAAATATTATATTAATAAATTTAGTACAGTACCTTATTGATTATTACTATTATTTTTTATGTTAACATTAAATTAATATTACAGTGCATCAGAAGATGAATTTTTTTTCTGATATTTTGAATATTTATAACTGTACTATAGATTTATTTAACTTTAATCTATATAAAATTGAATGAAAAGGAAATTTAGATATTTCACAAAAGGTATTTAAAATATAAAATTACAATTATAGTATTTTGCTTACTATGTAAGATTAGGGAAGGTTTTATGTACTAATATTTTTAGGATAAACTTAATTAAGAAATCTATAGTATGTGAATGTTTACAAAGTTTAAATAATACATTAAGATTGTTACAATTTGGGCACATCCTTTTTATAGTAACAAAGAAGATTTTTCTTAGTATAAAGCTATAAATATTATATTGATATCTGTTGTTATATAAAAGCTTTGTCAGAAAATGAAATATTAAATTCTACTAATATTTACAGCATTTATGATATGAATCTCAGGAATAGTGTTATTCATATATTTTAAGTATTTTTATTTGAATATGGCATTGATGTTCTACAGTGAATTTTAATTAGGAAAAATATGATGCACTTTTGTTTTATAGAACTAGTAGACTGCAATGGGTTGAAGTTTATTATTGTATCTGCATCCTTAGATAATGAAAGAGGAAATATGAAAACTTTTTATACATGCTTAATATGATATCACACAACTCAGTGGGAGGTGGTTACTTGCATTTTAATTACATATATTAAAAAAAATTATGATTATTATATATATATGGATGAACCTAAAAAAATATATCATACTTCTTTTCTCTCAAAGGAACCATGTATGAAGCATTTATTTATTGAACAATCAATTGTGATATGGTGCAGTTATTAAAAGGTCTAGGTAGTGTGTTTTTTAGATATAAGATTTTATCAGTGAACTATTGATATTTTTTAATATATTTTGTAATATTTTGTTATTATGGAAGGTTTTTTAAACAAATATTATAGTGAATTTGTCCATAATATTGTTTCCATAATTACTGTTATTAATCAATTCAACTTAATTGAACTCAATTGAAATAAACAACCAATATTAAATAATTATTTTATTCTAACCAGTTTTCATCCAATATTATGATAAGATCTTGATATGTCCTAATATTGGACAAAAATTAGTTGGAATAAAATAATTATTTAACATTAGTTGTTTATTTTAATTGAGTTCAATTGAATTGAATTGATTATTAATATGTAAAGTTTCATAGCTTTCTTTTTTAAGATTTTCCTGTAATTAACATCTGAAAATGTTGATGTTTCTGAAAATAGCTTGAAAGGACTCATCTAGTTAGATGTATAAGGTTATAATTTGTCTTACTATTCATTAGCATACACTGATATGACATTACTAGTCATAAGCTTTTTGTTTTTTACAGTTTTGTACTATTTTTATGCAAAATATCGCACTAAATGGTATAATCTTGATCATCATCAATATTCATTAGCAAACAGATTCGCCCATACCAACTTCAAGCAAAAAAATTTTTTTTAAAAATCAACAATAGCAACAATAATATTGTAACATTAGAGATTAATTTTGTAATGTTTACTAGGTATTTTGTGCTTTTGTATTTTAACTTCTGCAGCAATTTTTACTTTTTAAAATACTTGAGCACTATTTCTAATTGTAGGTCTCTAATGTATTCTATCCTCTTTTATATTTTCCCAATAAAAGTAGTCAACCTTTTATTTCTTTAAAATGTCTTTCAGAATCTTTACAATATAAATGGAGTTTCTTCTCCTATGAAAACCATGCTGATCTTCATAATAAAACACCTATTTAGTAATTGTCATATTTATCATTCTGTTCACTTGTCCAATGCAGCAAAGATCTGATTTTACAATAGTAGATTTTGTAAATCCACCTAAATCAAGTTGAAGAACATGTTGATTAGTGTTATGTTCTTCCCATTGTATTTTAAACATTTTATAAAGCATCCTTTGAAAGTGTTCTAATATCATTATGGGCATAGAATATCCAAATTTCACGTTCATAAAATAAGATATGTAAATTGAGTTATTTATATAGCTAATTTAGTTACAGTACTTATTTCCTTGTGATAAAACACACTATTTTTTTTTAACTTGCTTAAAAGCAGCAGTATATTAAAGTGTATGTTGCACTGTAACATTTAAGTCCACTTTTCTATTTAAAAATTATAAAGTTATTATTGACTTGCATTCTCAAGTTGATAACCATCTAAGGTAAAAATTGTTGAAGATTTTTTTATCATCACTGGTTGATGAAAAAGAATAGCCCAATTATCAGCATACTGTAAAATATTAATTGATTTAAAATAAAAATGTCATTGTTAAACCTGTATCACATTGATTTCTGATTTATTAATAAATCTATAAGGAGTTGCAAAATACACCAATCATAAAAATTAAAAATAATGTTGGAAAAAGGGTACATCTTTTGTTTAACATTAGTTTTCATTTCAAATATCTCATTGTTTATTTTTCATCATAATATTACATTTCTTTTCATCATGTAGAAGCTGTGTAATAAAGTAAATTTTGGTGAATAATCAATTAATTTCAAATAGTGTCACAGATCTGTTCAATAAATAATCAATAAGAGCATTTTTGTTACTGATTGTTTTTTTCTTTGCATTTCTCTTGCAACAAAGGCCATATGTATAGTGCTTTTCTAAAACTACACTATTTTTGGTAATTTTATATCTATGACTGGAAGCAACTTATTCAACAAAATCCTTGAAAGAACATTTTCTGTAGTGTATAATAATGATATTCCATGATAATTACTGCAATTTCCATTTTTAAGATTACATAGAGTTATTTTGTCTTCACTAAGCTATATATCTTTATCTAAATCTAAGTGAGTAGATAAAGTAGATGTATCATTAAAAATTATCATTTCTCCTTTTCTATCATTTTCAAAAAAACAATCAAAATACTTTCATCTGTTTGAAATATCATTATTACTATATAAAAGATTGTCATTACTGGATTAAAAGAATCGTGATATTGTTTTTTAGGTTCATATTTTGCATAAAAAAGATATAAAGTGATCACTATCAATGAATATCACTTTTTCAATTTTAATTCACCTGTCATTTTCAGTCCCTCTTGGCAGTCATTGAATTTCTGACTTTAAGTCTTTTATATTTATTATGAAGTTCCACATTCAATTTATTGTTGAAGAAAATGCCATATTTTCTTATTAGTGCTTTGGAACATTTTTGTCACAATATGTTTGCATGCAAGACATCTTTTATCATTACATGGAAAACAGTCTTTTTTTGATACAGAATTGCCAATCAAATTCATTTTAACAAGTTATCTTTAAGTGATCTGTGTCTTAGATATTCAAACTTAAGTGTATTGGAAAATATAGATTTTAAATAATCTGTAGAACTTAATGTGTTGGAATGTTTTTCCAATATACAGTTAATATTAAATAAGTCATTATTAAAAGTAAGAACCAATGGTGGAACATCTGTTTCTTGTTTTTCTTAGATAAAAGTTCAAATACTTTTTTACTGCATTATCCAACAATATTTTAGGATATCTCATATTCATTAATCTATCACATAGAACATTATTATTTTGTTGAAGAAATTTCTCATTGCTACAAATCCTTCTAATTCTTAAAAATTGACTATAGGGAATAATAGCCTTTAAATGTTTTGGATGGTACTATGAAAATGTAGATAGCTATGGTTGCCAGTCAGTTTTTTATATACAGTAGTAGTAAAAACCCTATTACTGTCAATAATTTCAACATCAAGAAAAAGAGCAATTGTTTTTAAAAAAATTATTGTAAAATTTATATTTTTTATTTAAATTATTTATATAATCTAAAAATCTCTGAAGTTGAACTTCATTATGTGGCCATATCATGAAAATATCTATATATCTGTAGTAGGTTTCAGTTTAGCATTTCTAAGTTTAAAAGGATTGTAATTGTGCCATAATAATGTTCCCATAATTTGGTTTTGGACCCATTACCATACTTTATTTCTGTAAATAATATCTAGAATTGAAAGTTAAAAAAATATTTCTTAAGATTAAATATATAAATTCAGTCATAATTGTAATAAGATGATCGTACTTTTATCTTGTAGAGCACATTAATAGCCTCAATCCCATCATCATAAGGTATATTATGCACAATGATGCAATGTCTAAAGTAATTTAAAAACAATCATTTGGTAGTTGAGATTTAATATTTTCTAAAATTGAAATGAAATGTATAGTATTTTTAATGTAAGAACTAAATGATCATGGGAATAAGACTAATAAAATTGCCAAAATACATTGAAATATTTTCTGTAGGATAACCAATGATAACTATAATAGGTTTGCTTGGGCAATCTTGTTTATAAATTTTTGGCAAAATGTAAAACATATTGGGATGAATTCTGGTTGGTTTTAAAAAATTATATATTGTTATCTAGGAGACTTTTTGTTTTCATATCTTTTAGGATTAAAAGTATATCCTTGAATAATTTACTTATAGTAGCTTGTGCAATAGCTCATAAAATTTTTTATCATTTAAAAGTTCTGGAGCTTTCTTAACTTTCTCATCTTTGTTCATGAACACTATTAATCCCCTTTTGATAGCTTATTTTATAACAATGTTCTCTTTTCTAAATTGTATAATGCATATTTCTCTTTTAATGTCAAATTACTTTTATACCTTTTGTACTGTTTAATCCTAATTTTGTTAATAACATATTGATATACATTATCAATGTATGTATCTACTAAAATATTTTTTTGATATGGGGGTGTCCAATCCGATTGTAATTTACTAATAGCATCATATTCCTGGTTTCTAAATAATTTTTCTAATCTGAGTGTTCTTGAAAAATCATCTAAATCCTGGTGAATTCTAAATTCATTTTTATGATAGTATGATTAGACTGTGGGGAAAAAGATAAACCCTTGTTTAAGAATAAACATTCTGCCTCACTAAGGTTTTTCATTACATAGATTAATAATATTGTTCTCTTATTAGTTAAATATAAAGATTTGTTGTTATTAATATTTAAATAGTAATTAGATGTATTGGTGTTTCAAGTAACTGGAATATTATTAATGCAATTAGAAGACTGTAGATCCATGAATCAGCATTAAATTAGTAACACAAAACAGATCTAATAATAACCACACAGCATTATTTGATGTATGTGAAGATGATGCAAATGATTGATCAATATCAGTTCTCAAATTACTAATTGCTTGGATCATAACCAGTGTAGAAATATTTAACTTATTGTTACTATCAGAAGTTTTACAATTGATTGGTGTCTTAGAATGATTAATAACTACTTCAAACCCTGGTTTATTAGAAAACTTTTCCATATCTTTAAACCAATGACTTATTTTATTATGGAATTTCTTTACTATGCCCTCTCTTTCAAAGTAATTCACTCCTGCAATTCCTTTTATTCACCTATTTTCATTAAATTTTAATTATTAAAATCTACATTTTTTTTTCAATTAATTGAAGTCTAATTACAAATGAATCTTTCAAAATATGTATATATGTGACAGATGTTTGTATTATTGGATTATCCCATTTAATTGCATATTCTCTAGGAAGTTGATCTATATTAGCATAATTTTTATGAAGGCCTTTAGGAATAATATTATTGTCAATAAAATGTAAAAGATTATTGAAATGCTGTTTATATCTAATTTATTATATAATTTTCTGAACTTAAAAAATAATCTACTGTGTAATTCTGGTCAAATATTTTTAACTTGATTATTTTATTGACTTATTGATGTCAAACAATTCCAATAAAGTGAAGCTCTCAATTACCATTCAAATGAATCAACTCAATATTTTCTTTTCATTTCCAATTTAATTCTACATTAGGTTGGGTCAATTGAAGTACATTTAAGATATTCAATCACAAATTCATTATATACAGTTTTATCTAGAGGTTTTAGTAGTTGTTGCATAGTTGTATATAGGGAATGAATTTCTAAATTCCTTTCTATAAATTTATATTACAATTATCAATTAAATAACTGTTCTATTAAAAGGATGAATTTTTTTAAGCATTTTAATGAGAGATAATAAACCAGGCAATTATCACAACTCCAATTTTTACTACTGAATTGCAAATAGATCTATTGCAATCAGATCAGAAGGTGAATATATTTTTTGAGTTAAAAATGATAAAATTGTAAAACAGAAATGTATATTTTTGTAATAATGAACAACTAGAGAACTTCAAACAAAAATATGAATGACTTATAATTGCTAACAATAATGTAAATGATGTTTACAAATAAAATCTTTAAATAGCAGTCATATTCTGTAAAGGCATATGGTTCTAACAGGGATATTTTGCCATCTTCTTTAAGAAAAGAAGGAATGATTTAATATGGCATAATAAGGTTTTAAATATAATAATATCTGCTGAAAAAAAAAGGTCAAACTTCCAAAAGTATTGGCAGAATCAATGAAAAATATTAAATAACATTATAAACATCTTTAATACAATTTATTACATAATAAAATGCAATAGACAATTTAGAGAGGTAAATCATACAATTTACAAAGTAAAAATAAAATTGAGAATTTCATTAATATCTAGATTTATGGTTCCAACTATTCATAAGCACATTACCTTGAGAATGAAAAAACAAATTTTTAGAAAAATAATTAATCAAAAAAGTAACATTACTGTTATTGTCAATGAAGTTTCTATTGCTTCATATAAAAGCATTTTATTTTATTAAGTCTGAAATTCAAGATTGATCTTGTGGAAATGGTAAGAACATTATCAAACATAATTTATCAAACTTTGAAATCTGTATTTAAAAAATTTGGTTTTAACAAAAATTATTTACAAATTTTTTTTATTGGATTTTGTTCAGGTGGTGCTGCTAGTCTAATATTAGTAAGCCTTTTCAGAAAATCTTTTATTAAAATATTCAGGGTTTATTTAGCATTATTCAGTTCATGGTATTTAACTACCATGTTGCATAAAAATGACTATCATATGAATCACTTTTGATTTTAATTAAAAACCAAAAAGAATTAATATTTCTAATAGAATTGAAATTGAAATTTTGAAAATAGGAAATTTTTTTCGAGTCCAATGGGTAGGCTATAATGCTAAAATTTTGCAAGTGATTTGGAAGCACTATGAAATCTATGTTTATTTTAATAAAAATAAAGATATTAAAATGAAAAAATATTTTGAAAATGAAAATTTTAATAAGATTTAGCTTTGATTAATGAAATATTTGTAAGCAATCTCATTTTTTTTACAGTATTACAAAATGAAGCATGTCACTTATTCAAGGGACTAAATTAATTTGTCAAATTGTAAAGATTACCAAATATAATAAAGAGACAAAAAGAAATAGAAAAGACAATAATATATAATAACTGAAACACACAGGCTTATTATATACAGTTTTATAATCTATAATAAAAATATATATAATTTATTATTTGAAACAAAAGAAAATATCAATGCTGCAAGATATATTTCTTGATTTTTTAATATATGATATTAAATTTCATATATCACTGGACAAGGAAAATGAACAATACAATAATGTAGTGAGTTATTGCATTATATCCAGAATGGTGGCTAAGTCATGTTGATGATGCACTGTGTATAGATGGTAAAAATAAATTGAAAGAATTAAACAATTTTAGATATTTCATTGATAATAAAAATATGCCATTTAAGAAAATTCCAGGTAGCATTTTTGAGTTAATTCCACATAAGCTGACTTCAGTTTGATGAATAATGTAATAGATATTAAAGAATTTTTTTTTTGCAAGTAGATTAATGACAATAATGGGAAGGTTCCACAAAAAATTCACAAAATCAAATATTTGGAAATAGAATAATTTTGTCAATTTTATACTTGTATTCATAAACATTTACTATTTTAATATGTTACATCAAGTAATCAAAACCAATGATAAAGACATTGTATCTGTATAGAAAATACTCCTATTAACAACTCCTCTTAATATAATGTTTATGAATATGACTATCAGTTTATAAGTTTCTCAGGAAATGACAAAATATCTTTTTTTGCTCTATCATATTTTTTTTTATTTAAAATTTTTAATTATGAAAATTTTAAAGACTAGTAAAGATTTCTGTTCTCACTGTATAATGGAAGAGGGATGATAAATTTAGCATACTTGATAAATATTTGAGTATCACTGATTCATATATCCAATAATATATACATAGACATTTCATAATAGTCTTGATATAAAATATTTAAATATCATTCAAGTTCCATATCATTTCAGTGTTTATTATATTTTATAAGTTTAATAATATTTATTAAAGTGAATAACATCCACAATTTGATTTCACTAATTTTAAATTAGATATAATCTTAAAGAGGGAAATTTAAATTTTAATTAGATATGTTTATTACCTATGATTTATGGAAAAAAGTAATTTATGTGCATCACTTGTCAGATTCAGTTAAGGATCAAAATGTATAAACAAAATTTGAGATAAAATATATTAGTAGTTGCAATTAAATGAGAAATCTTATGAATTTTATCAACTTGCTGTTTTATCCATCAGATAATGAAGTTATGTTTTATTATTTGAAGTAATATATAGATCTTATTTAAGTTATCTAGATTTTGAAAATGATGTGATTATTTTTGCTATAACTATAGAATGCTTAGAGAATAATATTTATATTAAATCATGACTTTGAGCTGAAGATCATAAGCTTTTTAAATAAATTTAACTCTTCCATTAAATTAGAATACTTTTAGAAGTTATCAGATGTATAGATGACATTAAGCATGCAAAAGGTTTTAATATCAGTCTACTTAGCAATAGCTACAAAAATATCATGGGTTAAAATTATTTTTTTATATCTTTAATATTTTTGAAATACGATCATAATTTATATACTTGGAGTTTAAATAAAATTATAGGGGATTTGAACACAGACTTTCAGTTCAGCTAACCACTCTATCTCATACAACTGAAACACATGACCACATACATGTGAAAAAGATAAATGATTTCTAATATACATATTTTGTGCTGAAACAGAATTCATTAGTTGGTCCAGTTCATCAGTTCTCACACACATATATAATCAATGCTCGGTTTATATTAAGAAAGCATATCTTCAAACTTTAATGGACAAGCTTCAATCTGTTCCACTCTCCAACTCTTCAGCCAACCCTATCATTGAAAATCTGATGATCAAATGCCCAAATCCCTTGTTGAAACCTGTTCATTAAAGTTTGAAGATTTACTATCTTTATATAAACTGTGCTCTGATTATATATATATATATGTGGGAGGTTATGATCTGGACCAATTGATGAATGCTGGTTCAGCATGAAATACATATATTGGATAATATGTATGTGGTCATGGGCATCACTTGTATGAGATACAGTAGATAGCTGAAGGGAGCTTGAAACTCAGCATTCAAATCCCTATAATTCTATTATCTTTATAAATCATAATTAATATAGTATTATATATAATAAATATTTGTATGTAATGTTTTAAGATTAACTCATTGCACCCATTTAAATATAATTGAACAGAAAGTTATTCAGTTATATTTAAATGGTTGCAATGGATTAATCTCAAAACTTAATATATATATATTATATTAATAAGTCAGGTAAATTTCTTACTCTTGCACCACACCTATGATTTTCATTGTTATAGGTACACTTGCAGATAACATTGTTAACTAAAATTAGCCATATATTTTAGAAATTAGTAGAATTGATTGAATTATTTTAATAATTTATTAACTAAAATTAACCATATGTTATAAAAATTTATAAAATTAGCAGAATTATTTTGATTCTGAAGAATTGATTCTTGCATATGTTTTATCATAATTTTTTTATTTTGAATTAAATATCTCATAATTTTTTATTCAATCAATTTTTATTCTTTATTATTGTTTAAAAGGAATATAGTTTTTACCATTATTTAACTTCACTATATTAAAGCATTAAAACAGGCAAAACTTTCCATACTGTAGTGCCACTCAGTGCAAGCCAGAGTAATCAACTAATGCAAGAAAGTTTGTGTTAAATTTATTTGTTTTTCTAGGGTGATAATATGATGAAGAATGTTTATTAGTATATATAGAGCTTGCAAATAAGCTCTTAACAAGTTGTGCAGAATATTCCCAATCCCAAATTGGGAACCCAAGCTGCCATGTGATAACATTTTATTTAGGTGCTTACAACTGTAGATCATTTTCAAATGAAGGAAGTTTGCAAGAATTGGAAGAGCTGTCTAATATTAAATGGGACATTATTGGACTTTGTGAAGCTAAAAGAAAAGGTGAAGAGACAATTGCTTTAAAAAGTAGACATATACTGCATTACAAAGGTACAAACAATGGAAGAATAAATGATTTCATTATAAATAAAAAATAAAGTACAACATTGAAGAGATGATTGATGTATTGGACAGGGGCAAGATTAGTTATTCAACTTATTATTCAGATATAAAAATGCAGATAATTCAAGTTTATTCCCCAACAAGTTTTCATTGTGAGGAAGAAGAGGATTTTTACATGGATGTATAAAAGGCTTTTGATCAGACCAAACAACATTTTAAAATTGTTGGGGGAAACTATATGCTAGAATTGGTAAACAATTGAAAGATGTAAGTACTGTAAGTAAATTCAGATTAGAAATGAGAGGACATAGACTTGTGGAATTTAAATTCATTGGAATGTTTCTGAAGATTAGTAATATGAACTGTGAATATTGTTTTTTTAAATAATTTTTGTCTTTCTAGTTTTGCTTAACATGTATCTTATGTCTTACTAATCAATGATTACGTCCTGTGTTGAATTTGTTAAGAACATTTCGATCTTGAAATACATGTTTCTGTTATTCAAAATATAATCCAATTCTGCTGTACCTTTATTTGGATGCTTCTGTGTCCATTTCCATTTAATATTTTTTTCAAAAAAATTTATAATATAATGTTTTTTTTTGAAAAAATTCCACAAGTCTATGTCCTCTCATTTCTAATCTGAATTTACCTAAAGTACTTACATCTTTCAATTGTTTACCAATTCTAGCATATAGTCTCCCATGAAAATTTTAAAATGTTGTTTGGTCTGTTCAAAAGCCTTTTATACATCCATGTAAAAATCCTCTTCTTCCTTACAATGAGAACTTGTTGGGGCATAAATCTGAATTATTGCATTTTTATATCTGAATAATAAGTTGAATAACTAATCTTGCCCATGTCCAATACATCATCAATCTATTCAATGTTGTACTTTATTTTTTATTTATAATGAAACTATTTGTTCTTCCAATGTTTGTATCTTTGTAATACAGTATATGTCCACTTTTTAAAGCAACTGTCTCTTCACCTTTTCTTCTAGCTTCACCAAGTCCAATAATGTCCCATTTAATATTAGACAGCTCTTCCAATTCTTGAAAACTTCTTTCACTTAAAAGTGATCTGCAGTTGTAAGTGCCTAAATAAAATGTTATCACATGGCAGCTTGGGTTCCCAATCTGGGGTTGGGGATATTCTGCAAAGCTTGTTACGAGCTTATTTGCAAGTTCTATTTATAGCATTTGTAATACAAGTTTGTTAAATTAGTTCATGTGGCATATGACTTGATTTCTTTGTAATGTTCATTGTATTAATGTGGAGAACAGAGAATATTGATCAGAAAAACTGCATTAAACTTGGAGAAACCACATCCTGCAATTGATCACTAATGATTGAAAATGATGATGGTGTTTTATTGAATTAATAAAATATTCATTATTTGTGAGTTAGTTGTGACTTATAAAATAACTAAAATGGTTAATAAAAAAAGTATAGTAAATACAAAAACTCTCGGAAAGATCTGGAAGTAAAAATACATTAATTAATTTTTGATTTTATTTAATATTTATTTTAGTAGTATGTTGATAGAATATTACAAAATATATTCATACATTTGCAATAAATATGATTTCAAACTTTACAAATTTGATGGTTGATATTTATATAGATTTTTTTATATTTTCAAACACAATATAATATATATATTTGTAAAGTGTATTCATTTATTGGAATTGATGTTTCAGTGCACGTAACTTCATTTCCCTTTTCATTATTATGATAAAATAACTTAAAATATATCATTTATACACATATAATTATCAAAAACCCAGCCTTCCAATATCATAATAGTGGCCATTATAATGTACATAAGATTTTTAAAATAATTTTTATTGTTCTTAGCATTGTTATTAAATAGATTGTTTAAATATAGTTACAGAATATATATACTTTATAACAAATACAGTTAAATGTGTCTAATGATTATATTAATCTATACATGAAGAGAAAGTTCTTGAAGCATTTGGGTTTTATATCTTCCTGGTATTTTCATGGTCTGGGATTCAGTCTAGTCTACAAGAAGTTTTTTCAAATCATAAACAGGCTTAGAATTTTTTTTTTATCAGCCACTCCGTAGTCTACACAGATAAGTAATAAATAAATAAATAGCTATCATTAGCTAAAGGCTGTTTCATATTAATCTGGATTAGTAAGATAATTGTAGATGTTTTGATTTGTAAAAATAAACAATACTATTGTAGTATAATGTAATCCTTAATCATGTTGGGGGAGATGCCATAATCTTTTAGGTGTAAATTTTATGGCTTAACATTTTATGTAAAACAAAAATTAAAAGTAATTGATTTTTTAAAATTTGTTTTATTTTTTTCCTGTAAATTAATTAAATTCACTATAATCAATAATCTGAGCATTTTGCTAATTGGATAGAATAACTTTCTGACATTTAAAAATGTCTAGAATCTTAAATGAAAAGAATGAAAAATAAAACATTCTTCTAAATAGACTAAAATGATAAAAAAAAAATCAAGTCGGATATCACATGACTTAATTTAATAAAACTTGTCTGTAAATAAATAGACTAAATATATGTTGTGTTAACATTGTTGTGATTCATTATTAATTTAGCCATTATATTTTTTTGATTATTAAAAAATGATTTATTCACCAACTTCTTTATTAAAGGATCGATTTTTATAATAAAGCTAAAATAGTTTTTTAAATGATTCTCTTCATGAAAAGTCATATGCAATAGCAAATTCTTATAACAGTGAATGTCAAGACATTACTAACATCATGTCTGATAACTGGTTGAGTAGTGGAGGTTTCAATTAATTTCTATTATTGCCTTACTCTTTAGCTAAGAATAGCTAGATACTTTCATTTATTAATCAATATTGATGGATAAATGTATTGGCTGTAGACTGGCTACCTGAAAGAAAAATATCAAGTTTATATACTATGTATAATTTTTTAAAAGTTTTATCTGGCCTCAGTGTCAGGTGAATGCAGAACCACTACATTTTGATGCAATTCTTACAAGTATATATATGAGTGATAAGTATTTACGGCTAATGTAGGGATCACTGCTTGATTTAAATATAACCATGTAATGAAAATCAATTAATAACAAAAATAAAATAAATATTGAATAAAAAAAATTATTTCCTCACATCCTTCCAGAAGAAAAAACGGTAAGAGAATATGCCACAATATTTACTCAAATTAACATATTTTAAACATATGGAATCATAAATATTTTATAAAATTGTAATAAATTTTTTAACTTTGTTTACATTTCATTTTTGACAAAAGTAAATCTATGTTTTGATATTGTATAAGAATAAATTTGCTGAAAATTCCTTGGCATTAAAAATTATGGCATAACTATTTAGTTTTTAAAATCAAAATATTCTGTTCCCATTATAGATTTTTATTAAAAATATATAAAAGTCATAAAAAATTTTTTTTTACATTTTCTTCAAATGTAAAAAATATACAGGTGATTTTTAATATAACCTTGTCAGCCTGCAATTAACTGTTTTCGTGATTTATCAAAGAAAAAATATTTTTAAAAGTAATTATATTCAGAAGAATTTTGTTTTTCTCTTAAAAATAATTTAATTTTGTTATAAATGTGAAAAACTATTGAATGCTATAATCTAATTTCCATCATGAAGCATTTAATTCAAAAGAAATTAACAGTGTTGAAACTTATAAGTAAAAACAACAAAGCTTTTATTTTTATCAATCATAGCTGGGCATCCATCAGTACATATTGATAAGATCTGATTAAAGTTAATACTATTTGCAATTAAAAAAAAAATTCTCATTGAATTACTGTTTCAAAATTATCATCATCATGAGTTTTTTCATATTACAAATAAAACTGAGATATTAAGGATGGATGATTAAGAGCCATGGCAAAAGCATATCAATCACTAAACTCACCAGTCACATTAGAAAACTATTTTAGTCTGTTCACAGATAGATTTTGAAAACTTCTTCCATGATTTGCTTTTTATTTGAAAAATTTGAAAATAATGTTTAAAATGTTTCATTCTTCACATCATTTTGCAGCAGCATCAATATTTTAGCTTACCCCCTCCCCCCAAAAAAGGTATTTAAAAATTACAGCAACTATCTTCTATCATGTGAAAAGATAATATAAACTATTTTTAAATTTCATTGAATAGTATTATTCTGTAGTATAATTAACAATAGAAGTTAAATACTATAGCTCATATAAATGTTTTAAAATTAATTTGACTAGAAATCATTTTAGCAATTCTTTTTTAAATTTATATGAACAAAACTATTTTTTTTAGTCATTAAAAGATTTTTTGTTTTTGAAAAAAGTAAACTTTTTTTAAAAAATTATATTTTTGTTTTATTGAAACATATTCTTTCTTTTTCATTTTATTTACAAGTGCAGATAAAATAAGTTAACTTTAATTTTTATGTTCTAAATCTAAAGATTTTTTTATTATATAAATATGGTATATTATGTATAACCATATGAGCATTTTGTACAATTTAAATATTTAAAATGTAGATTTATCAACATGTAAAAATAGTTATATTGTAAGTTCATGTCCCTATTAAACATTATCAATATCATTTCAATGAAAATTTTACACTTGTCTATAGCAAATTTAATTATGCAATTTTTCTGAAAGTTATTAAATGTAATGAATGAGGATTCCTATATTGAAAACTGATCTTTAATCACTTCCCTTAATCTCTTCTAACTCATTTTGTTCAAAATACTGAACAAATCTTGCTTTTTGATGGACATTATTAATATTATTATCATCTTTATCATCATTATTCAAAGGTCTTTCTTTGACAAGGAAAAAAGGTTACAGTTTTTTATTTGGTCTATCTATGGCAAATACTGGGGGTTGCTTAATTTATTTTAAGTTACACACAATGAAAATGCCTACTGATATAGTTTACATACATCATTATTTACACCTGTAGTTAAGAGTATATCAATGATGCCTTGATATGCATTTGCCAGAAACAAGAAAACAAATTTGATTTTTATTGTTTTATTTTTGGAAGATGTATCATGTTACAAGATTGAATTTAAATTCATTATGAAATCATGTTGCATCAATCATGGCATCCATAGTTACTGATGCATTGTATGAACTTTTCAACTGACAATTTTTTTTCTTTATTGTCATTATATTATATTATATTATTGTCAATCTTGTAAATTGAATTATTATAAGTTTAACAAAGAAACAAAGTATGTTTGATAATCAAAAAACACTGCTTGTGTTGGTAAATTTAATATTAAAATCCTACAATAAGTACTAAGTTTAAAACTACTTGCCCTTTAATGGCAAAAATATTATTATTATTATCATCATTATTATTTTGTTTTTTATGCTAATTTATATTTGCATATATTAATTAACTTACTGTGCAATCTATAACTGGCTAAATGCTGTGCATATGTACATTGAATACAAAATTGAATTGAATTCTTATTATTATTTTGAACTTTTTTTTTTTATGGTATTGATTTTTTAAAATATTTGTGTCAAAATGAATGTACAGTATCTTATGATGCTTTTTAAAATTGTATTATCACCCTACTCCTTTTATAAAGATTTTGTGATTTCAATTTTCATTTTTAATTTTACAATATCTTAACTGTTACTTGGAAATTAAACAGTCGATTCTGTTATAGCATGACATATGCATTTTTATCAATTACTGTGCTATGTAAATTTACACAATAAAAACATCAGGGTCTACAGAGAAGCAACACTAACATTTTATCACTGAAAGATAAAAAAATAATAAAATACTATTGTGTGCATAACATAATTTTAAACATATAAAATAAATAAGAAATACATAAATATAATGTAATATGGCACTTTAAAATAATTTTTCTTCACTTCTTGATTCTTTATGCAATGTTTACTTATATATCATTTAGTGCACTTTTCTTGATTCACTTTTTACAATGCAATGAATTTTATTTATTTCTTGATAGTATTTCCTTACAGTTCTGATTGTAAGTAAATATCAAGGAATAAATAAAATTTAATGTATTATAAAAAGAAAATAACAAAAAGGTATTAAATGATATATTCATTTTAAAATACCATATATGATTGTGGATGTTGTTATTTATTATTAGTTACTAAATAGTTGTACACAGTTTTTTTGCTCCCTGTATAAAAGGCAAATGCAAAGTTTACATTCTGCAGAAATGTTCACATTTCCTTTATTTATTTCAAAATATTTTTTTATTTCAAACTGTTACATTTTCCTAATCTTGGTGTGTTTGTGAAAGAATGCTTAAGCATTTGTAAAGTATTATTTAAATAATTTTAATATAGAAAAGTTTACAAATGCAAATGAATAGCAAACACAACTTTGAAAATAGAACAATGGTAAATTGAAACACTGACTAGTAGATATTTAGGCATGTGTATGTATATAAATTTTGTACTTTTTACATGGATTGGTTTAGCTGGAAGCTGTTGTTTGCATTCATATAGTATTTCTCAAAGTCAGATGTTTCCTAATATATTGCTCTCACTGAAACAAATTTGTATTGCTAAGACATATCCTACAGTAAGTAGAATTGCCTGTCTTAAAAGAGTTTTTTTATGTGACACTAAAGAAGTGATAATTTATTTAAATCTAATTGTGGTCTAACATACAACTGTTAACAAACATGCTGTTTAGAATCACAATGTTGCTAAACAGTAAATTGCAAATGGTTTTTTCTGTTCTGTCAAAATTTATTTATTTATAAAATGGTTAAAATATCTCTAATTTTATTAATTACATTTATTATTTTAAATATGACTTATTAGTTAATAATATATATTTTGAGTATTTATTTTAATACATTGAATTTGCCTTTACTAATTGTCTTTTAAATTTATTTAAGCAAAGATTATAATCAAAATTATTTAGCTGACTTGTTTGAAAGGTGATATTTCAATACAGTAATTATCCTTTATTATTTAATAATAATACAAAAATGATTTTATTTCTTTGACCAGTTTATCAGTATCAGTCACAGAGAACAAAAGGCCCCAAAAAGTCTTAGTGAGGGTCTCATGTACCCTATTGATTATATCATGATTTCTGATATAATAATTTACCCCTCTCTTATAAACAGCACTAAATTATCATATAAAATAAAATTATTGACTTGCATTTCATTTTCTATGAAAGTATAAATATTTTTATATTATTCATACTTTTTCATTCTAATAGCAGTTGTTCTCATTACAAGTCTTATCAAATGATAAAGAAAGTATAGTAAAAATGCTGTTTTTAATTCTGATTACTTCTTATTAAGCTATTCTGCTTCATATTATGATCACATGTAGATATAATTTAGAATAAAATCAGTTGTTTTTATTATTAGCTAAAAAAATATAATGATGATAAAACAGTGTTAAAGATTGTGATGAGAAAAAATATATAAATAAGTTATGTACATATTATTTTTATTATGATTACAAATTAGTATGTTCATATATAAAATGATTCTTGGGTTATATACATTATATGATAAAATATTTAAAATATTAAAACTTACTGTTTTGATTTAAAGATTTAGAACAATTGTAAACATGGTTTTTATTTTATCTTATTCTAGTTTGGAATGAGCAAGATCTTTAATTCAAATGATTATGGTTAGAAAAAAAAATTAAGCAAACTGGGACACTATTGAAAGGACAGTAGTTAAAGAAACTCAAGAGTGATTCTAATTTTTCTTTTGGTGTCTTATTCATAGACAAATAAAATCACATTTAGCATTGGAGACATTGTTTAAGTTTAGCGAAGATCATTTAGTCTAGAAAGTGAATGGAGAAATGCTTAACCAAAAAATAAAGATCTGCAATTGAGTCAGCTATTACAAAACTTTGATTGAAGTGTTACTACTAAGTTTCCTTTAACTTCTAATTCCTGATCAGTGGTTGCCTAGCCTAATGTTTGCACATTATTCCAAGATGAGAGATAGATAATTAAGATTATAATCTTAACCCATGTGAATAGAATACTGTGGACATTATTTTGATAAAAAAAAGTGAGTGTGAATAAAGTGTATTAATAAATAAAAATTCTGCTAAAGACTAATAATTCTGTATAGTTTGACAATGTTAGGAATGCCATATCAATAATTATAATAAATAAAAAATAATTGAATGGCTTTATTGCTTGGGTGTTTATAAAAAGTTCAGTGTTGAAATAACAGATCTGGGCTGTGATGCATGGATTTTGAGCTCTGGAGTTAATACTCTGCAGCTGCACCAAACAATACAAAGCAATCAGTATAATTATTTAAAACAATGTAAATCAAATTTACCATTTTTTCGCCATTTATAATTATTTTTATGTATTTTCTGATTAATGTAAAAACGTATTTTAAAATGTATTTGTAATTTTTTTAAAATAAATTATACATGAAAATTTATGTTAGTTTAATGTTAAATTATACATATATATATTATTTTGGAGGTTTAAAATAACAGAGGGAATTTATTCTTCAAATAATTTGCTTTGCGATTTAGCTAAGACGTTATATATGTTTGTAACAGAATACATTAACTAATTGATTTGTTGAATCATTATTTAGAATTATTGTGAATGTGTGTTAAAACCTTTTTGTTAAGCTTGATCAAAGATCATGAGCCAAATGTATTTTTTAATCCCCATTTCATGACTCTTTTTATCAGGATAAATATAAGCATATTTTTTTATTTCCTCTTATAATTTGTAAATAAATATTTTGATGACTGAGAGAGGAAAAATACGTTTTTTTTTCATATGCCATAGCACCCTTATTATAGAATGGAAATTATTGCATATGTTGAATATTTAATTATTAGAAATTTGTGAATAAATCAACTGTCAAAATAATTTATTTATTTACTTTTAAGAGAATTTTTATTTTCGTTAGAATGTATACGGATCCTGTTATGTTTTATTACTAAAATAAATGTTCAAATATATCCACAAATTCGTATTTTTCAGACATATTTTTCACTCCTTTTCTTGCAGCTCTTTAATGTGTGGGTGTGGAGGATGTGAGGAGAGATGTAAACAAAATGGCTCTTCGTATTAAAATTTCCCAATCTTTAAGCTTGATAATGAATAGTTGATTTTTAAATTAAGATTTAAGAAACTTATATAAATATTGATAACAATATGGATTTCTCTGATATTTATATTTAATAATGAGATTGAATATTTATATTTCTAGGTGTGCGTATACATATAGTATATCGATTAACTAGAACAAGAGTTCCCAAACTTTTTACGGCCGCAGACCCCTTAACCAAAAATTTTTAAAACCGTCGACCTCCTAGTCATTTACTTTACGTACTCAAATTAATAAATTTGTACAGAACTCGATATTAAATATTTCACTAGATATCAAACTTTTCATTTTAATCACTTGTAATTAATGACTGAAAAAGATAAAATGACTATGGAATATGGCATTATTTTGTACAACATTTAATATCGAAACTTGCACTAACGAAAATTAAAGCAAAAAAATACGAGCAGAGTTTTTATTTTATTTTTGACATTTATGAAATGAATATGTAAATTTAAAATAAATACAAATATTGAAATCACTTTATTAACCATAAAAATGAAGTGAAAAAAATCAACATATTCAGACAGAATTAAACATCAACAAAATTACAAGAAGAAAGATTTTAATCAGAATTATAAAAATAATACCAAATAAATTAGCTTGGAAAACTGAATTTAATGAGATGAGTGCACCTGGTGATCTTCAACAATTTATCTATGTTCGGTTTTAAATTAGTGAGTTGCATTCTCAAATCTCCACGTTCAGTGATATGCAATCGATGTCTGTTCTGAAGCAGGTTTAAAACTACACTGAAGCCTCTTCTCCCTGATATGGAAATACCAGCAAATACTTTTGTAACAGTCCATAGAACTAGGTACAGAAATGGACTATCTTGTTGCAGCCAAAACTTTTGATAACTCTGTTTGAATTGTACCTTGAGATTCTCATTAGTGCTGATGGTTATCAGCTCATTTTGCAAAATTGTATTTGGTTCTGCACTGTGTATGGGTTTATTATCTAGTCCAGTATTTCCAATAACAGAATATTTTCTAACCTAGTTTGAAATCTAAGTGAAGAGCCTCCAAGGGGTTGACATATTAGCAAGATGTTTTCTTCTTGGATTGTACCTATTTTAAATAAGTTGGAGAACTGGGAAAGCTCAGATCTTGAAATATTTTGCTTAAAAAACATTAATCTGGCAACAAAAGCTGATATGACCAATTTTGCTTTGATGAGATTCAAATTGTCTTCTTGCAGTTGTAAATTAACATCATTAAATTTGCCAAATAAGTTGATTAAATAAGCAATATTTGTTTTACTCTTAAGTAAATTTTCTTTCAAACTGGAATCCTCATCTTCCAAAAACTCTAAAACAGGTTGAAAAAGTGCAAAAAATCTTGCCAAACATAAACTTTTTGAAAGCCAGCAGACTTCAGTATGGAGAACCAATTGATAGAAATATTTGTCACTTTCCTTGCATAATCAAGCAAACAGTCTAGAGTTCAAAGCATTTTGTTCACAGGTGTTATAACAAACTGAAGCAGTTGATGCAATTTGTCACTAAGATTCTTGGCTACTAAATGTTGCCTATGGATTATGTAGTGAATTGCAAGCACTTGTACAGGTTGTTTTAGGTAACTTATGAAACCACTATAATGACCAACCATAGTTTTTGCTCCATCTGTCACAACAGATATTATATTTGTTAATGGAATTGCTTTTCCCTTAAAAAATAGCTCCATTAAATTAAAAATCAATTCATCTCTGGTGTCAGTTTCTAAAGTTCTAGTAAAAAACAGCTCTTCATATGCTTCTTGATTTTGAATAAAATGAATATATGCCAGCAACAAAGCTTTATTATCAGTCACTGTGGATTCATCCAATTGAAGGGGGAAATGTTTTTTTGCAAATGTTTACACAATTTTCCACATTGTGACTCATTTTATCAATACATCTTTGAACTATGTTATTGCTCAAAGAAATTCTTTTTATAACATCTTGTGCAGGTTTGTAGAGTACAGTGTTCAATACCTCTGTGATGGCCAGTGGAATTGGTTTATCCCCTATGGTGTGTGGCTCACCAGACTTCATGATGATTAGGGATAGATTGTACAATGCCCTTAATTCATCATTATTTTGGTTCGATGATGAAACAAACATATTATCTATCATAATTCTCTTCAGAATTTTGTCTTTAAGTGATTGAAAGTATGATAAATCTTTCTCTTTTTTGCCTGCGAGAATTCTGTTCAAGTAATCTGCTAGTTTTTATGGTTTCATAGTGTTGTTACTAAAGACTTTTTGACATATGAGGCACATTGATAAATGTTTGTTTGATAATGATGGGACAAATTCTAGCTTCAAATAGTCCAAGCTGTACTGTCTGCAGTTCTTTTTTAGGTCAGTCATATTATTATAAGAAATAAAAACTTTTTATTAACAAACAATTTCAACAGCCCCTGGTAAAAAAAAAGTATATACTTACTTGAAACAGAAAATTATTGTTCAAACTTGAAAGTCTATGTTCAAATCCTCTAAAATACAGTTAAAATAGATGTAAATATGAATAGTTAAAGATTTCTTTCAAGTCACTATTCAATAATAATCATTGTGGCACTCATACAAAATTTAATAAAGTTTTGTGTTATTGAATAGGATAACTCTTTGATGTTTTTATTTATTAGTGATTCTTGAGTGCTGATTGTTATTGGATTCTCTTCAGGAGAGAGACTCAATAAACTGCATAAAAGTTATGAAACCAGACCACCTAAAATTTCATTTATACTTACACAGATTACTTTTATATAAAATGCTTATCTGTGAGGCATGATTCGATCCTAGTGAATAAAATATGGTTGCAGCATATTGATGGAGAACACATCTAATAATGTTCTCAAAACATTTTGAAAACTTTTAATATTCAATATAATAACGTGAAAGCTAAACAGAACTAAAATTTAACCAATCAAAAATAATGGCATCACATAGTAAAAGAATATAGTAAAATAATATTTTATAGGAGAACTAATGAATCAAATACTATTTAAAATGTATTGCAACTTAAAGGCAAATGATGATTATTAAATTTTGTTCACAATATTTTTAAAAATGGAACCCTATATTTTTTTGTTTTTACTATATATATTATGCCATTACAATTTAGTCACTAGATAAATTTATAGTAATGTGCATGTAAGAAAGTGTAAAACAAAATCATCATCACATTTTTATATAACCATAAAAGAAGCTGTAGGGCATCCAAGTTCAAACCCTATCAGATCAAAATTCTAAAAGCTTTAAACAGAGAAAGAGTGGGACAACAATTATATGCTTTATTTGTTTGTGTGTTGATAGAAAGGTAATACACACATTTAAACTATTTAATATTTAAATTTTCTGTTAAAAAGCAAAGTTATAATGCATACGTATAGGCAATGTATGTGTAAACTATTTAATTGTTTTATATTTCAAATATTCAACATTTTAACTTTCTTTAAAACTAACCTATGCTTGATCAATTCTAATATCTTATTCTATGCTTCTATTTTGCTTTTCTTTAATTGTAATTGGGATTTAAAAGTTACAGATTTAATTAAATAATAGGGTTATAATTACTAAGCTAGCAATTATATTATTTAATGTTAGTTTATGAATGATTTGAAAGAATGAAGGATGTGTGTACATTACATACAGAAATTTACATTTACTAAATATTGAAAGAAAAGGAAGGATTAAATCTGTCAAATTATTTTTTTTTGTACAATTTTATGTTAAAAGAGGAAATCTGTTTAATCAGATATCGATCTTTGTAGCAATTTTTTTTTTTTAAATAATTGTTTTTCACTTTGGGAGCTTATAATGGGTGAGAGCTCTAATTTTGAAATTGTCTTATCTCAAGATCTAAAGAAGGAAGCTCAAAGATTTGAAATGTTACCTGGATGTTAAAAAAAAGAGAAAAGAAAGGAAATAAGGATTAAGTCTATTTTTTTTTAAAACAAAAGTGTCTGGAAAAAGGATTAAACTTTTCAGTTGAAAAATAATTTAGTTGAAAATAAATTAGAGATCTAATTAAAACAAATTTGTCCAAAAATAGCAAGTGATGCTATCTCTGATTGGTTAAGTTAGCTAAAAATTGGATATAAAAAGTGTCTGGAATTATTATTTTTTGGTGATTATGATTCAGATTATTAAACTATTAAATTGAATGTTGAAAATATAAGAAATGTCTGGCTAGAAAAATTATATATATATGTCCCATTTTTGCTGACCATCTGGAGGAAGCTGCACATCATATAGGAAAGAAAAGATGTTGTGTCTAAAATAATATTCTACACCTTTCAACTGACCAGAGAAATAAGATGTTTTTAATAGAAGGAAGAAAGCATTCACCTGCATTCAATAAAAGATGAATTAATCTACTGATAAATATTAATCATCAAGTCCAATTAATTGTTCCAGCAACTGATTTTAAACTCAAGAAAATTTATAAATGTGAAAACAACCGCTGTATTTCATCCACTAAGAATCATGCTTGACAGGAAGAGAAGAAAAATTAATATAATGATTTCCAAATTGTCCACTAAAGCAAATAACCTCAATAGAGTCATCATCATCAAATAGTTATACACCTCAAGAAAGAGATTGTTCCCACGTAAAACGGAAATGGTAGCTGCAGAAATATAGACATTATACAAGACAAGTTTGAACCCTTGGAAATTCGCCACAAACAAAAGATCGGTAATATGACTTTTTATATCTATTTTCTTTATGATATCAGTCTTAATAAACATTTTAGCAATAAAGTGGTATATTTTATTTAAAGAACTTTTAAAGACTATTCAGATCGATTAAAAACAAGAATGTCTTACTAATAATAACTTTGAGCTTCATAAATGATCTTGAATGTATGAAAATTATTTGTTTATTAATTTTACAGTTATGAAAAATATTAATGTGTAAAACAATTTTTTTTTATGGTATTATGATTTTAGTTTTAACTAATATATTATTATTATTTTGGTTTTAAATAATATTTTGTTATTATGGGATAAAACATGCACATACATAATGATATTTTTATATGTGTATAATTGCGAGTGAATGTGAAATAATAGGTGGTGTTAAAATATTAAATTATTTTGTCTTGAGAAAGTATAGATTTCAGCGCTTGGAAGGGAGGGGGAGATAATGATTTAAAACTCTTTTCTAAAACTTGCTCTTTCAATTCTACTAACATTTTTTTTTTACATTCTATTTACATGTTAGATTTTTAAAGTATGTGTGCTAATGAGCAGATAATATTTTTTTTTCTTGAAATACTTTTCTCATGGAGTGAAAATCATGGTCAATGTGACGTCCAACTTAATACAAAATACATTTGAAGGGAAAGGGGGAAGAACTTAAAATTAATCTGAGGATTGTTATATAATCAATTATTATTATTATTATTATTATGTCAATTTTCATATTTATCTAGAAATTTTTATGTATATGTTAGAAATGTAGTAATAAATATTAGTTTGTTTTATTAAACGAGGCGTATATATTTCATTAAGTGTAGTCTTTGTTAAGTGTGATTATTCATCATCATCAATGGTTGAATATTAGTTATTTAAGATATAAGTAAATATGCTAAAATTAAGCAATAATTATGAATTTCTTTATAAAATTTAGTTTTATGTTTAGGCTTAGTCCTAGAGCTGTAGTTGAAACCCTTGTCATTATTGTTATTATTATCATCATCATCATCGTCATCAACGTTTTAATTAATGAGCTGTTTAACTGTTTAAAGGCCATAAATAAATATTGATTTTATAATATTTAGTGATTTCTTAGTATTATTATCACCACATCCCATCATCTATTTCATGCAAGGATGAGTGAATTGCCATCCTAAATTAGTTATATATAATCTGAGCTAGTAAACTTATAAAAATATTGAAACACATTTGTTATGTTAAGATCTGAGAAATGATTTATGTCTAGTATACTCCACTTTGGTTTATAGATGTTTTACTTTTACCTAAATATTAGTGCATATAGTGATATGGCTCAAAAAGCAAAATCTCCCATTTTATTAGAAATAAAGTACCAAGAAGGGATTCAAACCCGGTACATGTGAAAGGTTATCAGATATAACCGTGTCTAGATTCAGATAATCTAGTGGCGCCCTGCTAGACCATATTCACTTAGTATTTGTTTAAACATGCACTTAACATCAAACCAAGAAATGAAAGTGGATAAAACCTACTGTCTGTATACCTGAGTTATAATACTTGTTATTAATAATTTGTTTATAATTCTTGATATTTGGACTCCTTTACTTAGTTATCTTTTGGACTTCATTTAAATTATGTTACAATATATATATATATATGTGGTGACAATCTACCATGTATGCATATAGAATTTTAAAAATATATTTAAACGAATTTTGTAGGATAAGACTCAACAGATCATCAAATAATGTTGCAGATTTTCTATTTTATTACATAATTTTAACTTGAAGAAAAAATTGAGAAGCAAAGTTGTTATTTTAAGTATTTTAAAATATATGTATATGTTTTAGTAAATTCTCGTAGTTTAATTAATTAAAAAGAGAAACTTATGTGAACAATTTTATATAAAGGTAAAACTAATACATGAACTAATTAAGAAGTTTGACCAATTTATATATAAAAAGTTATAGAAAATATTTATAGAAAACAAATGTTTTTTTTTTTCTAAAAAAATAATCGCGTCTTATAAAAACGGCAGAACAAATTTAATTAGTTTAGAGATAGCATATGCAGCTAAAAATATCAAAACCATGCTGACTAAAGAATCAGAAAAGACTTTAGGTCTTTAGTTCATGCACTTTTGAAAGGATAGCTAATCCATGTAATTATGTATCATCAATATTAATTTACCTACATAGGAAAGCTTTTATTAAACTGTAAAATCTATTTTATTGTTTGAGTCTTTATGTATATGAAAAGAAATAAATCATATTAAAGAGGTTTATAGGATGATGTCTTTGTTAGTCCACTAAAGAAGAAAATGAGTATTATCTTATACCCCTATTGAGTTCATATTACTCATAATATCCTATAACTAAGAATGCCTTAGATATGCAGAAAAAATTAAGTAATACCCTAGAAATAGAAATATTTGCTATTTAATTATGCTAATTTAGCTAGTCCTTATTAATTTATTAGGATTATTAAAATTAATATTCTTGTTAGCATTTAATAGGATATTTCATTATCATCAAAGTTGATATCATATACACATATCTCTGCTATCCCCAAGTGAATAAATATATTTAGGGACATAAATAGCACAGCAAACTGTATCCATTGATATATTTAATCATTATCAAGATCTTCATCAGTACATTTTCACCCTAATTCTCAAATATTTATCTGTGGCTTATCCTTTCATTTAATTTTTTGTTACATTTCATGCATCACATAGGACTACATATACAGTAGAGACAGTACATTATTGTGTTGTAATATATAATATTCTTTAAAGAACCCAATATAAGAATAGATTTTTTCAAAAACCTTTATAATAAGTAAAGCAGACATTGTTCACCATGCTTGCTATTTGAGTTGCAATGAGGATTTGAATGTTTTAATCTTTTGACCCCCCCTCCAACCTAAGTATATATATATATATAAATACTGATTAATATTGTGTGGATAACTGGATTGACTATAAGAGTGATAATAGAAAAATTTTCAGCATAATTGAAATACTATATCTGAATTCAAACCTAGATTAAGGTCTGGCATGTTTATGTACTAATCACATTATAAAAACTTTCAATATTTCAAGAGTTTAGTTAGTGATAAATATAATTATAAAGATGTTATATGAATCAATGTTATTTACCACGAAGATAATTAAATAATTATAAACTGATCATAAATGTCTATTTAAACTACTTTTTAGAGTCCATTCATTTTTCAGTGTTTGCATCATTGATTTTAGAAGGAGCATAAAGAAGTCACTAATCAGTATATAAGAAAAGTTTACAATGCTTAGTTTTGTTGTGTGCTTTATCTTCTCAATGAAATAGTTTGCAATATTATTTTGGTATAAATGTATAATAATGTATTGATATTTTTTGTTTTATCTACATCAGCAGTTAATTACACAAAATTTTAAAATTTTTATTCAGTGACAAATTCAGTATTATTGTAGTATTATTGATTTCTACTACGATTAGTCTTTTTTTTATTATATGGCTATTCAAAGTTTTTTGACTTTTGAAAGATCATACTAATTAGTATATAGATTATTGCTGACATAGTTCTTCTGAATGTTGTTTAATGCAAATACTAAGGTTGATATTTTTTGTTAAAAATTGAATGAAAACCTTGTAATCAACTACTATTGAGACATCTATTTATTGCTTATAATAACATAGTAATTTGTCTTTTAATAGTATTTGTTAAAATGGAAAGTTATGCATTCTGTAATGTAGTGCAATAGTAAAAGCATAAGAACTAAAAATGCCTGATCCAATTCCTATCTTTAATTGATACTTTGTTATCTGAATGTCATATGATTTCCGAATAAATCAATATTAATCAGTGATTGTTATTTAGAAATATTTTAGTGTTTTTTTGAAAAATATTTAAAAGACTGTATATGGTTTATGATTTTAATTATCAAAGAATTTTAAATGGAATTTAAGAGTTTAAAAAGAAAAGATTAACTTAAAATTATGGTATTAAGACTCTGTCATTGGGTGCAAATTTCTGTGATTTATATTACAGCTATGGATATAAATTTTAAGAATACTTATGATTTTGTACCCCCCAGTCTTTGTTCCAGCATATCCATGCTTTATTCTAATAATGCACTTCTCATAATTGATATCATTGATTGTGGTTAAAGAGGTGATCACAATTAAATTTTATAGTGGTAAGTGATCTCTTAGATTGTAATCAAGAAACAGTCTTGAGTAGATTTGCAGAAGAGGCAGGCTTTAATCATAATTAGAATATGCATAATATGCCACAAACATTCGTGATTTATTTTAAGGATCGTTAGTTTTTATATATACATATGTGGCAAGTAGATTTGCATGATTTTTTTTTTTATTGAAAAATGAATAAAAATTCTTATAATATACAGTATTTATAATTTTTATTATAAAATTATATCTATAACACATTTCAATGAACACTTAAGATTTATTTTTATTTAATTTCATTCATTCTGGCATTTTGCCATATGATTATCGCTTCCAGATTTTTATTTTTTACTTTGACCATAAAGATTAGATTCTTTAACAAATTTTCTTTTCTATAAAAGTTGTAGAAATATTTAGTTTAGAAAAACTGAACGAATTAAGACCAACCCAAATAATTATTTACTTTATAAATTTATTCATAAAGGTTTGCTTATAATATATATATATAAATAAGGCAGCTCTCTGTATTACATTTTTATAAATAAATATAATACTCCCAATTAATTTAACAATGAAATATATGCTAAGGAATTATTAAATTTTGAATATAAAAGTCATTTTGAAAATATTTCAGTTTTACAATAGACAATAAAAAAAGCAGAAGGGTAAAAATGGGGTTTGTTAATTTATATAAATAAGGAGGATGTGTGGAATGATTACATTGTCTATTCACATTGGGGTTGGTATTTTTAGATCTAGTGTCTGAACCTACCCTGGCATCTCTCTGAGGAGTGCCAAAGCACAAAACCATGGTCAGGGGTTTGTGGAGGGGGTTTCTTGACAGAGATATTTTAAATGCTTTTTTTTGGCTAAGCATTTATCACAAAGCTTGTTGAGGAATTGGTAATCCTCATTGTTTATAACTTACAAGCTTAAGAGAATAGGGTCATGTGATCTATGACTAATTTTGAATATTTAACATAGTGTCAAATACTGGCAGACTAATTATTAAGGATACTACTAGTCCAAATCAAGAAATATATATCTCTTATAAAAATATTCATTAAAAAAGAGTAAGCAATACACTTTAACATGAAATATTATAGAAAAATTTTGTTATGTAATACTAGATGGAAGAGAAAGAACATGTTTTTATTAGCAATGGGAGGTTTTATGTTTTGACAAAATTTTTATTTTATTCTATAGATAAATGCTTTGCTTGAGTTGGTTTTTTAGATCCAATGTCCCAACTCCTCACTGAAGAGACCCATAGGTCGAAACCGGTCTGGGGATGGGGACCATGATTTGAATGCCTTCTCTTGTAGTAGCATTTATCATAAATAAAAAAAAAAAGCTTGTTTAGAGCTATTAGCACGCTCTTAACTTTACATATTAGTAAGTGCAAGCTATATATAAGTCATGTGACTTCTGACTTGTTACTATTACTATTATTATTTTGCTGTTGTGGCTTTGGCTAAATTAAAGAGCTAAGCCTACTAATATATGGAGTATCTGAATTAAGTTCAGGCCCATATGATTTTTTCAGTTGGAGAGCTGACTTTAAAGACATGTAGATGTCTAAAAGTTTCAGATCTTCTTCTAACAATTATCTTTTAGATAAATGCTTTGCTTGAGTTGGTTTTTTAGATCCAATGTCCCAACTCCTCACTGAAGAGACCCATAGGTCGAAACCGGTCTGGGGATGGGGACCATGATTTGAATGCCTTCTCTTGTAGTAGCATTTATCATAAATAAAAAAAAAAGCTTGTTTAGAGCTATTAGCACGCTCTTAACTTTACATATTAGTAAGTGCAAGCTATATATAAGTCATGTGACTTCTGACTTGTTACTATTACTATTTTTATTCTATAGAGTAAATTAAGACAAACAAAATTCAAGGAGTCACATTTTATTTAATGAGTAAACAGTTTAACCTCATGAATATAAAGAAATTTTGAAAGATACACCAAAATCATTCAAAACATTATTGTGTTGTAAATTAGTCATTAATTTGAGTTTAAATTTTAACTCTATAATAGAATGATAATAGAGATAGCATATATGCTACAAGCTTGCTATAGCTGCTATTTGTAGATTTTTTATCTTTGATATATTAGATTTTATAAGATTAAATCCTCCTATATGGATTAGTTTGTGAGCAATATGTATATTGTACCAGTCGAAAAATCCACCAAAAGAACTGCAAGTCAGATCCAAACTCAGTTGGTTCAAACTGAATTCAAACCCAACTTACCAGCTCAGATTAGTAGAAATCTAAATCGATGGCACAGTGCTATGTGCCAAGAAACTAGCTCAACGGTTGGTGAGGATCAGAGACCCCTGAACTGACATTAATATCTGATAATAAACTGACTAAAATAATTTTAAATCGAATCATATGTATATGTTCGGGTTGCCAACACAGACAGCGAGTATTAACATTTAAATAATCATAAAAGAATTAAGAACTAAGAAACCAAGTGTGTTTAGAAAATATTTAATAATAATAATTTTATTTGTTTTGTTTGAATTTTAAATGAAGATTAAATTAATTAATTCTAGTCCTTAAACAAAGTTTATAATTATAATACAAGTGGCGGTCCTTATTATATGCCAATGAATATTACGCAATATTTGAAAGTCTATGTCTATGCTCCCAACAAGAAATAAAAGGCAGATAAAGGTATTCATTAGTAAAGGGAATTTATTACTCTAATTTTATACAAAAGAATGTGATATTTATTTTCACATTCACAAATCCATTCACGAAAAGCAAGATACGTATTTTAGGGCATAACTTCAATCTTTAGTGGAAAAATTATTTAATTTGAAATAACTGAGAAGTTGTTCGACTTTAATTGAAATCACTTCATCACGAATTACGAGCATCAGAGCAGGCTTTACTGGAACAGAGAGGCAACGGTGCTGACGAATTATGAGCTATAAAATGAAATTGAAAGACAATAGCTGGTCGATGATCTAAGTCCTATGGTGGCTTGCATTTCACAAGTCTTACTGCCCTTTAAGGAGAAGTGATTTAAAAGTAGTATGGCGGCTTGTATTTGACAAGTCTTATGCCCTTTAAGTAGATGGGAACACAGGAAAGCCCAGCCGAGTCGTAACTATGAGCCTTTGGTGTTCCAAATATAACATGAGCGGAGGAGGAAGTGCTTTCTTCCTTGATAAATTAAAATAACAGAAATATTATCACTGACAAGCCTAACAAAATGAAAGATAGCCCTACACCAGCAATGTTGAAGATGATGACTTGCTAGTCACCATTTGAAAAATAAAACCCAGTGATAGAATGCTCTATGTGATGACTTGATCAATTTAATTAAAGTCAAACGAGCTTTTAACTAAAACTATTTTAACGCATTTGCAAATCATATTAATTATGCCCCAATCATCGTGCCCTTCCTGAATCTAAATAGAAATTAACTGAAATTTGAATTAGAGTATATTTAGTTGATTCCTTTATCGACCCTTTTGCAGAAACATTTTAGATTATACGTGAATAAATAAATATTGGTGAATACGAGAAAAAAACATTTTAACATTATATATATGAATATATAAACATTTGTAAATTAGATAGGAACTAGGGACATAGGTGAAAAATGGAGCTAATAATTTACTATAAAAATAACAAACATTTAATAATTTCTTTCGACTCGATGATTGATAGAACTGTATAAATCTAGTTCTAATGGGCGAGAATTATTATCAGAGTTAATATTATATTTTCTACGTAAGGCAAATAGAACAAAGGAGTTTATCGAGTCGAAAGATTATTGGCATATAATTAAAATAACAACATTAATAAATTACACAAATATATATATATATATATATATATATAATAAATGAACCGCCAAGTAAGAAAAGAGAAAGTTTAAAGACTAGAGGTTGAGAGAACTACGATATAAATTTACAGTAGCATGAATAAAAGGTTTTATAAAGATTGTTACATTAAAGAATAAAAGAGCTCTAAAAGGGAGTGTAAAGTAAAGTTCGAAACTGGCCAGAAACTTTAAGGTTCATTTGGAAACATATTACCCATTGCTTGGTTTTTAATTTACACGTCCAGGTTGGTAAAAAAATGTAGGCATGCATTCGGTTGATTACTTGAACAGCATTTTATTTGATTTTGGCAGCATGATTTGTCTGGAAAGAATTTAGCAGCTTCATTGAAGATTTTAGGGGACTTCAGGAACCGCAGCCAGATTCCTGATGTTTTAGCCCTTCACCATGATCGAAACACTATTTAAACTTATGATTTTTAAACGCATAGAGTTCACTGCACTTCTCTACAACAAAGATGGCTTTTCTCCTCTCCAAACTTTTCAGAGCTATATATATCTGTCCTCTGATGCCTTCAGGCTAACGCTTCTTTCATTATCAATGTTTTTAGATTTACTGGTTGTTTTTAGATACACTCCTTCGATAAGGCTTTCAAACTCATTAACTTGAATTCATTTTCTAATTAGAAAATGAATTCTTAAAATCAGAAAATGATTTTAATTAGGAAATCCTTATCTTTTTTTCTAATTAATAAAACTTTAACTATTGTTTTTGGAAAGGGAAAATCTGAAAGCTTATCGAAAGAATGTAGCTTTTAATCATTAAACTTTAACAAATTATTTAAAAATAAAATCAAACATTCCCGATGCAATGAAACTTTTAAACAATTATATATATTTAAATATTTACAAATATATACGCACAATCCACGCAGTTATAATATATAAATTCATGAATAATTCTATCATGAATTTATTAATAGAATTGATCAATTTAAATCTGAAGCTAATTAATTTTAATATGCATTTATGATATAAGTTATTCTTTATGGAAATTAGCGTGGATTGAGCATATAAAGCCCCATTGCATCGGAAATTTAAGGTTAGTACTAGGGTTTGAAGTGGGCTTATGGCTAGATATCATGAAGCTAGCATCGAACTCAGATCCAACTGCTTCAATATACTATACTTTTTCTAAAAAAAATCAAAATTCTTACAATTGGTTTGTAAGTGAATTAACTAAAATAATATGATTACTAGTTATATCAAATAGATTGCATTTAAAATCTTAAGGTGTGAAATTTTTGGGTTATTAGCTTAAATAGTATAAAAGAGGTAAAAGTGATTATTGGAAAAATATACAAAATCCATTGATGAAGGCCAACTTCCAGAAACTATGGAATTTGTTTACTACCACTATCTGAACTTCATTGATTTACTCATTTATGAAGAAGGTTTTAGAACAGAGTGAAAGAGTTGATTACTACTGTTGATATTTAATAAAATCATGATTAAATGTTATTGATCATGTAGAAGAATAGTAAAGTAGAAAAGTCATAACTATTAGAGTTCTAAATATGATTACAAAGTTAATTTTTTTACTATTTAGAAATGGTTGAAAGAAAATAAAAAGTTTTACCAGATTAATTGATTTATTTAGTCAGAGACTAAGAAAATCAAATATTTTAAAAAAGACAATATGTTAGATATGGTTTTGAAAAACATGACTAAAAATCACTTAGCAAATTTTTTTTAAGAGATATTATTTTGGAATAATGTTTGGATTTGAAATTTATATAAGCATCTTATTTTTTGTTTGAAAATCAGTTGAATGGAAAATTGTAGTTCTAACAAGTAAAATTAAAATATTTATACTTTGAAAAAATACTAACTTAGAGGATAAAAAATATTTTTTACTTGATTGTCCAGTCCATTTTTATGAATGATTCACCAAATATTAAGTGAAATATAAAAAACTTTTATGCTTGGAAATTTTTTGTATTATCATTTTATTTTTTTTATATTATTATTTTATTTTACATGTAAATTTTATTAGTTAATATATGTTCCAATGATTATAAATTTATTTTATAACAATTATTTTTAAAAATTTAAATGTTTTAAAAAAAATAACTTGTCAATTATACATAGAAATGCATGAGCTGCATAATTTAAGTTTTTATTAGTTTTTCAATAGTAAATCTAATATTCTACTTATAAAAAGAGGTTTCATTAATTTTTAAAATGTTTCTAAATTCTAAACAAAATTTAATATAATTTTTCAGGTGTGTAGTATCTTCAACAATCTTATGTGGTTAATTTGTTAATTGTTTTCATGTTTTTAATTTTAATGAATAAATTTTTATTCTTCAGTAAAATTTTACATTTTTCATAATATTCATAAAAACTATAACTTCAAAAAATGAAAGTCATTTTAAAAATAATATATCATTTTTGCAAATAAAAAAAAAATACATCATATCATTAAAGAACATATTCAAGTAATGAATGTAATCTTTGAAATTTAACAATTCAGTTTATAATTACAAAAAATGGCAAAAAATAAAAGTTACAGTCCTTTAAATTATTATTATTATTATTATTATTATTATTATTATTATTATTATTATTATTATTATTATTATTATTATTATTATTATTATTATTATTATTATTATTATTATTATTATTATTATTATTATTATTATTATTATTATTATTATTATTATTATTATTATTATTATTATTATTATTATTATTATTATTATTATTATTATTATTATTATTATTATTATTATTATTATTATTATTATTATTATTATTATTATTATTATTATTATTATTATTATTATTATTATTATTATTATTATTATTATTATTATTATTATTATTATTATTATTATTATTATTATTATTATTTTGCTATTATTATTATTATTTTGCTGTTAACTTATTTCTATTACACATTATTATCCTTTTTTGACTCATATTGTGCTTAAAAAAATCTGTTTATTTATTTCTAAAAAAAACCCCAAAAACAAACAAACAAATGTTTTATTTAATTTTACAAAAGTAAAATAAATAAATAAATAAACAAATTATTTATAAATTTATGATTTTCAATTTCAGATTTTAACAAAAGTTATAGTCATACAAGCATAAGTAATTATTATCAAGTACAGTGTTAATCCTATCTCTGTCTAAATGATATCATTAATATACCTTTTAGTTCAAGGGTTTGTTATCACATAAATTCAAAACCATCAAACAACTGCTGCAAAATTACTACAAATGAGATTCTCTATACCTGATTGCAATATGATTGAGTGCCAAAAGTCCAAACAAACTCTTTCATTGATCAGATTTGTTTTAAATAATTCTAGAAAAAGACTAGATATTTAACAATTCAAAGATAGATTACTACAAAATACTTAATATAAAAGAATGCATTCTTGGAAGAGATATTCCTACAATCAGGCTGTCAATTTTCATCACCTATGCCATTTGGATTGTAAGGTGCAAGGCTCAATACCAACATCCCAAGCCAGATGAAAACTCATTATTTATTCAGAGCATAGAGAAAATTAAACAAAGAGACAAAACTCTTGCCACAACATTCATTTTTCAAGAGACATGGAAGCTATATCAGACTCTCTAATAAAGTTAACAAAGAACTTAACCACTAAATACCTAACCCTGTTTAACTCAATAATGTTTGTTCCATAACTCATATAATATTGTAATTGTTTATTATCCATATTTGTAATATATCACCCATATTAATTAGTTTAATAAATGTTTTGAGAACAAAAAGACTAGATATATTAATTAATATTTCATAAAAGTAATTGTAGTAATGTTTAATTCGTTGATAATGCAATAAAGATATAAATACTTTTTTTATATATTGCCCTATTTAAATAAATCACACAATATAATATAAAATAAAATATTTTTATATAACAGCAATAATAATATAAAAAACGTTTTTTCAGCAAATATTTATTTTTGCCCTTTTCTATATAATAGAACTATTTTAAAGTTTCAGTTAACATTTCATACATAGCGATATCTATTTTTTTTACATACAAAATTAACTAGAACTTATAACAATAGTAGAATATGTACATAGAAGAAAAAACCTGTATAAATATGTTCTACATGTCAAGCATTGGAGGCCTAGTGGTCAGCATAGCTGCCTTCCAAGCAGCTAGCCCTGGTTCACTTCCCAGTCAACGCATTTGACATATAAAAAAATATGTACTATATAATTTTCCATTAGCCAATTATTAGTTAAATTAATTAATATTTTATATATTTTCATACAGTTATTGTTTGCCTACAGGTTCGTGATGATGATATTTTAGATGTATTTATATTTTGGACTATTTCCATCATCTAATAATAAATATATAGAATATATTTAGAAAAAAAAATGTTTTAAACTTTATTTAAATTTTCCAATTACATTCATCTGTCAGCAGTAGCACACAGATTAGTATATACATATTTTGAATGGTATTATTTTCCATTCTTCTTCAGCTGTTGTTGGCCTGACCACTAGCAGTACTAGCATGGGATCAAACCTGGATCTTTAGATGCTTGAATATTGAATTTTAAGCTAATGTGTTAGTTAGAGTATTATTTTAAAATTCAATATTCAAGAATTTAAAGTGCTAGATTTGATTTCTATGCTAGTACTATCACTGGTCAGGCCAACAACACCTGTAGAAAAGAGGAGAATAATAACATTAAAAACATTATATTTATATATACTAACTTGAATGCTATTACTAACACTTGAATATAATTGGAAAATGTAAACAGTTTAAAAAATATTTTCCCTGTAAATACATTTCATATTTAATATTAATTGGTGGAAATAATCCAACACACAAATCCATACAGTTGCTTGTTGTAATTAATATAATTCACTTTATATATTTTCCTTCTATTAGGTTCTTTAATACAGTTAAAGGGTTTTATATTTTTTACACAATCTACTTTTTGTCAATAATTTAAAAATTGAATATATATTGCAGATTTATCATCTCTTCTATTAATTGCATTATGTTCTTTTGTTTTTTCATCTAATTATTTCTCTATATGTCCATAATAAATCATAGTGCAATTTTCACAATTTTACATACAATTCCTTTATATATTTTATATTTTTACTATTTGCCCATGCTATGTTGATGTTTTTGTCTGTATAATTTTTATTTTTTAGTAATATATTACAAATTTTAGTGAAATATGAAAGTTTTATTCACTTTTTATCAGAGATATTATTATTATTATTATTATAATATTGTTATTTCAATTAAGTCATTTACAATTTAAAAGTATGTTTTTAATACTCTTAGATTTAAATATAATTTAATAAACTGTTCCTTTTGTAAAGTAGTTATATTTTTATCTGTATTATATCTATCATTTTTAATAACTGCCATCTTTTGTGTCCATGTCTTATTATGACTCTACAGAAATTCTTTTTTTAATGTATATTATTTAATGAAATAATTTAATATAATTTTGTTATCATTATATTAATCTCTACATTTAAATACTTTATTTTAACATCAAATTTCATTTTTACAAATTTAATATTATATATATTATTATTAAATTCTTTCTAAATATTATTTATAGCTCTTTTGTTACCAGTTATTAAGGTATCATCAACTTATCTGAAGTAATGTATTATTTTTTGATATTTTTAAAATTATTTTAATTTCCAATTTATTTATAAATATTGATGACATTAACCCACTAATTGCACAACCCATTACCCATCATTTATGTATAATCCAATATTCATTATTGTATTTAAAATATAAACTATTATGTATTAATATTAATCTTCTATAATATATATTATATTTATATCATTAATGTACATATATTGTTTCTTATTAATATCTGCATACTTTTAATTCTTGGAATATTTGGATACATTCTCTTGATATCCATTGTAAAAATACTTTGGTTTGTATATAAAGAATTACTAACAATATTAAAAATATTTTTAATACTGAAAAATTATAATATGTAAAGAGGATAAAAGGATGTAGATTTGTTCTTTTGTATTCTAAGGATTATATAGAAAGAATAGAATATGAAATAATAAAAAAAAGATATAACAAATTATTAAAATATTCTACTAATATTATAAAAATTAAATACATTAAAAGCTTAAAGCTAAATTAGTCAATAAAATAATCAAGCGTATTCCAAATTCACAATTAACCCAGACTAGCCAAAGAAAATAAATTCTAAAACACAACCATTGATTTCACTGCTACATTGGTTGTGTTTTAGAGTTTATTTTCTTTGGCTAGTCTGGATTATTTGTGAATTTGGAGCAAGTTTGAAAACTGTAAATATAAATCAATATATATTATAGCATCCTTATTATTATGAAAACTCATATGAGATTATTATTTAATTTTAGTGATTTTATTCTACAGAAAATTTGAAAATATTTAAACAAGTGGATAGCAAATAGTATTGGTTATGGGGAATTTTGCATTAAAAACACAATCTATCATAAATAAATTAAATAATATACAACTTAATAGAAACCAAAGTAATTTTGCAAGGATATCAATAAAATGTATTCAAAGTATTAAAAGTATAGAGATGTTAATACAGAAACTATCAATGCATGTTAATGATATAAATATAATATATATTATAGAAAAAATGTTTAACATTAATACATAATAGTTTATTAAGGCTATAAAGCTCAAGAGTGTGTTCATGAAAATGCGATGGTAGGGACCTCTACAGGTCTTAACCACAATCTTACACTTTGGATATAAATAGGTGAAGCTGAAACAGTTAGATCTGAGAGCGTGAAGCTACTCAATACTTCACTGATTAAGTCCATATTTTAAATACAATAATGAATATGGACTATACATAAATGATGGGTAATGGATTGTTCAATTAGTGGGTTAATATCATCAATATTTAAAAATTGATTAAAAATTAAAATAATTAAAAAAAGAATAATAAATCAAAAAATAATACATTATTCTATACATATTGATGATACTTAATAATTAATAGCAAACAAGCTATAAATCATATAAAGAATTTAATAATGTATATAATAACAATAAAACAATAAATATAATGGTAATTAACTATTATATAAAATCTTTCAATTTGCAAAAGTACTTTCAGTTAATTCCTTAACCCTCCTCAACTGCTGTAAAATTCAAAAAACTGAACAGAAGCAAACATCATCAACTCCAATCCCATGAATCCTGAATTTTAATGCTAACAGCTTGTCTATTAATTATATTCATTTTATTTTTATTTATTAAAACTGCCTCTTTAATTTTCTTTTATTATGGTTTCTCTCTTCAAGAAGAATCTTAACACTTTCAAGATCAAACTTAAATTTATATTTACACGTCTTTTCATGATTCAAGAAAACTGAAGCCGTCATTAAACCATTGTTATTTTTATTTTTCACATGCTTGTATAACATACATTTACAAAAAATTTGATAAACAACATTGCTTTTTGGCTTAACAGTTATGACACTTTTTATATAACATAAAATGAAACATTAAACACATTCTTATATATATCCTTAAAAAATTTCACTTGAGCATTTGAAATATATGGAATAGATATCTATTTTCTATTATCAATATTCAGCTCCTTTAAATTATTATAACTCTTTTTAAATTGACGAAAAGTATTGTTAATCTGTTTAATCTTATAACCAATTTCAAGTGGTTCCTTGACAAATATCTCAATATTTTTTAATTTATCACACTGGTAATAATGTAACAAAAAAGTTCTAAAACTTGCCATCTTATGCATAATTGGAACTTTTGATTTACAATTTATATATTCCCTTTTTTTTACAATGGTTTGGTTATTAATTTATAACTTAACATACTATTATCCAAATAGTTGATATAGTCCATTTTAAACCACTCAAATTATTTAACTCCTCTATCAGCAATTTATAGTATTGGTATTTCTACAAGCAAAAACATCATCAACATACTTTATGTAAATTTTAATGTCTTTAAAAGTATACATATCTAAAATACTCCTCTCATATGTAGACAAAACAAAATTGCAATCTTGTGCAACAACAGTTAGACCCATAGTCCAATCTTTAGACCTTTTATAATATCTACCTTCAAAAGAAGCAATAATGTTATCAAAAAATTTTAAAAATAAATAACAAATTTTATACTGTATTTACAAACACCTTTATTTTTTAATGCATCAATTATTTTTATGGAATCCACTCTATAAGTAGAATCATGAAGCAATCACTATATTTTTAATTCTATCTACAAAATCAAAAGAAAATTAACTGTCATAAATTTAATGTGCTTTTATATGAAAATTCATAGGAACTGATGATTTTGGAATTTAAACAGAAACTTAAAAGTGACTATATAATTTGTTTGAAAGAAAATAAAGGGCTATGTGTTTGTTGATGAAATGTCAAATGGATAAAATTGGTTTCTTTTGATTGAAGAATATAATATGGATAGTTAAAGAATAAAATTTATTAACAATATTTAAAAAAAAGCTAAGAATAAAGCCACAAATAATAATGTGTACTATAAAATATATTCTGCCTGTGCTATATGCCTTCCTAAAACAGGCAAAACTCTCTATACAGTAGTGCCACTCAGTGCAAACAGTTATGAGCAAGCATAAAAAATGGTGATCATGTGATGTATATGTGTTCCTATTTTTGCAAATATAAAATTACATAAAGAAGGCAATCATTTGAGAATTATAATTGATTTTTGTGGTTCATTTATGTATCAGACTTTTAAATATATTGACAAGTTGTTACAAGAGGTTTTAGGATTTGGTGAAAATACTATTGTTTCAACTTTTCATTAGATGTGATAGAAATATATGGTTCTATTGATAGAGTGGATTCCATAAAAATAATTAAACATGCATTAAAAAATAAAAGTATTTGTAAATATGTTATAAAATGTATTATTGATTCTTTAAAATTTTTTTAACAATAACATTGTTGCTTCTTTTGAAGGTGGATATTATAAAATGTTTAAAGATTGGCCTATGGGTTTGCCTGATGTTGCACAAGTTTGCAATTTTGTTTTGTCTATATATGAGAGTAGTATTTTAGATATGTATTCATTTAAAGATATTAAAATTTACAATAGATATGTGGATGATGTTTTTGTTTGTGGAAATATCAATACTATAAATGTGCTTGTAGAGGAATTAAAAAATTTAAATGGCTCGAAATGGACTATATTAAGTATTTGGATTTATTTTTTTACAAGAGATAATAGTGTGTTAAGTTATAAATTAATAATTAAACCATTGCAAAAAGGGGGATATATACATTGTTAATCAAAAGTGCTAATTATGCATAAGATGATAAGTTTTAGATCTTTTTGTTTCATAATAAAAAATGATATTATTACCAGTGTGATAAATTAAAAAAATATTGAGATATTTGTTAAGGAATCACTTGAAATTGAATATAAGATTGAACAGATTAATAATACTTTATGTCAATTTAAAAAGAGTTATAATAATTTAAAGGCATTGAAGTTTTATAATAGAAAATGGATATCTATTCCATATATTTCAAATGCTCAAGTGAAATTTTTTAAGGATATATAAAAGAATGTGTTTAATGTTTCATTTTATGTCGCAAATAATGTTAATAAGCTAGTGAATAATTCTAAGTGTCATATCTGTCAAGCAAAAAAGTAATGCTGTGTATCAAATTTTTTGTGGATGTATGTTATCATATATAAGCTGAATCAAGGTGCCATATTGAGAAAAGATTAAAGGAGCATAAATTGTTAAACAAGCATGAGAAAAGTAAAAATAATAATGATTGCTTCAGTTTTCTTGGATCGTGAAAGGACATGTAAATATAAATTTAAGTTTGTTCCTGAAAGTGTTAAGATTCTTCATGAAGAGAGAAATTATAATAAAAGAAAAATTAAGGAAGCAATTCTAATAAATAGAAATAAAATGAATATAATTAATAGACAAGCTGCTAATGTTAAAATTTGGGGATTTGATGATGTTTGCTTCCATTATGTTTTTTTGAATTTAACAGCAGTTGAGGAGGATTAAGGAATTAACCAAAAGCACCTCTGTGGATTGAAAGACTGTATGTAATAGTTAATTACCATTATATTTATTATTTTTATTGTTATTACAATAGCTATTAATTAATAAACATTTTATTTGTATTATATATACAATATTAAATTTACAAAAATGGAATTTGATATTAAATGAAATCTTTAAATGTAGAGATTAATTTAGATAGTGATAACAAAATTATATTATAATATAAAAAAATACATTAAAAAAATAATTTCTATAGATTCATAACAAGCATAGGATAATCAAATAGTAAAAATTTAGATAAATTAATAGGCAATTATAAAATAAAAGATAATATGAAATATAAAAAAAGAATTGTATATAACATTAATTGTGAAAATGCAATATGATTTATTATGAACATACAGAGAAATAATTAGATGAAAAATCAAAAGAACATAATATTCATTATTTAAATATGGACATAAAATAGATTGTACAAAAATATCTTTAAACTGTATTAAAGAATCTAATAGAAGGAAAATATCTGAAACAAATTATATTAATTGCAACAAACATAATTGTATGTATATATATATATAAAATCAATTAATTTAACTAATAATTGGCTAATGAAAAATGAATGGAAAATTATATAGTATACATTTATATAGGTTTTTTCTTGAAGATAATGTATTATTATTATAATTGGTTCTAGTTAATTTTATATATCAAAAAGAGAGATGTATCAAGCATTGGTGGACAAGCAGTTGTTCCAGGTTAGAACGTTTGCTTCTTAGCTGATGCTATGACACATGAAAAAAAGAGAGAGATGTTATGTATGCAATGTAAATTGAAGCTTTAAAATAATTCCATCATACTGAAAAAGGCAAAAATAAATATTTGCCAAAAAAGCTTTTCTTTATTATTATTTGTATTATATATATACAATTATTTCTATTATATAAAGATATTTTATTTTATATTATACTGTTTGTTTTATTTAAATATATGAAAAAGCAACATAATGGATTATTAAATTTCTTTGCATTTTTGATGATCATTTAATATTGCTATATATATATTTGTATTAATGATTTTTTATATACATATTAAAAATATTTATCTACATATAAAGATTATATTTATTTAAAAATAACTAAAGAAGTACATTAATTAAATAAAAAATGTACAAGATTGGAAATACGTGTTTTGTGAAGGATTTTATTGGTAAAAAAAATGTTTTTAACAGGTCTATAAATATTTTAAAAAAAAAGAAGATAAAAACTAATTGCATATTATTTTGATTTAAAAAATCATTTATTTCTCATTCTTCAATGTAAAGACTTTTTATAAAAAAAAATCTCTCATTTTAATTATGATTTTTAGAGATTCACACACACTCACAGCACCCACACGTATGAGTTGCTAACAGCAGACTTTTTAAAAAGATATTTTTTATTTAAATAAATCCAACAATTTTTAGTTTTAATTACATAATTAGTGTTTAAAAAGGTTTGCCTTTTTTACTTTCTCGTAAAAAATTAATTAAAGTTTGCGTGTTCTATTTTTATTATGAATACAGTTTTATGTATATAATATTTTCTAATTTCAAGTTAGACCAATTAAAAGATCAAATTGTTTAAGGTAAAGAAGAGTAAATCTACTAAAAATGCAAAAACATATATTATTATAAAAACAATCTCAAATATTTTTTGTGAACAAAAGATGAAAAAAATTATTTAAATTTATATAAGCTGTGACAAACATTTATTGACTAGTACATTAGTTTTAAATTATTAGAGTAGAAAGATATTTATTACTTAACAGTGAGACCAAATGTTACTTCAAGTCAGTCATTAATCAAATATAGAATCATAATAGAGACAACCACAAAGTACTGGAACCCAAATGACATAATATGATGTATGATGATCAGGACTATCAAAGAATGTCTAGCCGAATAACACTCTGGAATCAACAACCGAAGTTTGCCTATGAAGTTTTTTTTCATCAAAATATCATTGTGTAATTAACACATAGTATAACAAGCTGTTTCTTCCAGCTACTGCTATATAAAAAATTATGAAACCGTATTAAATTATAAGTAAATAATTAATTATATATTAAAACTGATCACAGAGATCTTATTTTTTATATTAAAAATTGTTTTGGAAATTATTTAGTATTCAGCTGGAAAATTAATATTAAATTTACTTATAAACTAAGATGGATAGTATTAAAAATGTGTATAAGAGCAAGATTGTTAAGAGGAGGAATTTTTATACAATAATTAAAATTAAATATATTAAATTTGTTAAGCGCTAGCAGATGATCTAATAAAAACATGAAAGGCTAAAACCTTTCAACAAAAGCACCTTAAAAATGCTTATTGGCTGTCACATAAGCATTTTTAAGGTGCTTCTGTTGAATGGTTTAGTCTTTCACGTTATTATTAATAATTAAAATTGTGTAGATATCATATTTAATAATTTTGTGATTTATTGTATATAAAATATAATCTTTTTAAAGCCAGATACCTTAATATTTAAATCATTCAGAAATAATTATTTTTAATTTTCAAATTATTTTAATCTATTCATGTATATTATATACAAGATTGATTTGTTACTTGTGAATATGTAGATAGAGTTTGCTCTAAATATTAATCTGTCTTGGCAAGCATTTCAAATATTTTTAAGATTTGTGAAATATCCAGGCATAAAAATATTGTAAGGAAACAATTTTTAAATGTTATTTCATATTTATCATGTAAATAGCAAACTCATATATTTGGAACTACTATTATTTCATTTATTAAATTTATTCTTTTGTTAAATGTTGGCCTTTCTTTTTTTGTTCCATAGTTTTATTTATTTTGTTACAACTCACAGTTCATGCATTTTAACTGAGAATTGATTAGATAGATATCTATAATATTGTGAAGGAATTATTTTTCACATATGCACTAATATTGTGAAGGAATTATTTTTCGCATATGCACTAGAATTGACACACACTCTCTTCCATCAACATTCATCCTAAAATCACAGATGTCCACCCATGGTTAATGCCCATTCTCCAAATAAACCAATAATCACTGACTGTGTCCAAATAAGAGCTTGAACTTGTTATTAGTCTGACCATTAATTCAGCATATCACTTGCACAAACTCAGTTTATATATCCCAGGGAAGAGATGCTGATTTAATAATGTCAGGCTAATAATATGTTCAGGCCCTAATTTGGAAATGGTCAGTGATTGTTGGTTTATTTGGAGAATGGGCTTTAACCATGGATGGACCACCTGTGATTTTAAGGTCATTGTTGTTGGCAGAAAGTGCATGTCAATTCTAGCACATATGTGAAAATTAGTAATAATTATTTCCATAATATTACTATATAAATTACTACATTATTAATCATTATATATATATATATATTTAAGATAATGCATTCTATTAAATATGTCAGCCTAATTTAATATATCAGCCAGAAAAATATTTAGCTTAAATATATCAGCTATAAATATTCAATTTATCTTTTTTTGTCACAGTATGTAGATATACAATACTTGCTTAAAAAAGTAAATTATTTTCAAGTAACATTGCTTACCTTCATCCATAAAAGACCCCAATATATATAACATATCCAAGCTTTTTAATAAATTAGACTAAGAAAATTTCATTTTTTAAATATTATTTATTTTACTTGATTGAAAAATCAAAGATTGTGATATGGATTGTTAATGCACATGTTAATTGATATTCCATGACAATTTCTTACAATTTAATAAAGATTAAAGAGAAAGTTTATTATATTTTTGTAAAAAATTTTTTAAGTGATATTAATGATCATTGTTAAAACTAATACAAAATCTGCTATTTTTCATTTTTTAAAATTTGTTTATTACTTGATACAATAGTAATTATATTATTTTACAGTTTGCTAAAATTACAACCTGGTAGTAAAATTAAAATCATTAAACTTTGGTGTGTTCTATCTTTTCCCATTCTTTTAATAGACAGAAAATTGTTCTTTAAAAAATCTTTTCATGTTTTGTGAAATAAATATTTTTGTATGTGAAATTTCAATTTTTCATGAAGTTTTTCAATTACTTGCCAGTGAATCTTTGAAAGATTTATATACAGGATGCCTCTGCCTATAAGCACATATATAAAAAGATCATATTTCTGATTTCTATTTAGATTTATCGTTGACTTATATGTATATTGTATATTAAGTGGGATGAAAAAATATTTATTGTGTTGTGATAATATATATATATATATTGCTTCCAGTATATATATATAATGGAAAAATGCAAACAACTATAAGGAAGTCACTGCAAAGCAAAGATCTCGCCAACTTTCTTCCACGTAATTAAAGACTAGTCAATTGTTTTTGCAGTTTTTTATTCTTATCCTAAGACTAGCTAAACACTCATTTGCCGACTAATAGTTGAATAATTGTCTTGATTGTTTTAAACCTTGTTATTAGAAAAAAATTTTGTTTGCTTAGAAATGATCAATTATCTGAAAATTTCCAAATTTTACTCAAATTCAAATTTTAAAAGATGAGAATGAGGCATACCATTGCGCTATACTTTCTGCGTATGCAGATATTTGTATTCATATGTAAGCATGTAATACAGTTATATATGTATGAGTGCGTGTGATTTATGTAAATACATATATTTTTTAAAAAAAGAATGGTTATTTTTATTCCTGTGTAATTATAAATTTAGATCATTTAATTATTTTCCTAGTTTCTGAATCTGTGATAATTATGCTCAATACTTGAGTAAGAAATGTTTCAGTTAACATTTTATTGATTTAGACAATTTTTCTCCATTTCTTCGTATTTTATTTTTGTCTGAAATGAATGAAATTAAAGTACTTTTGATTCTAAATAAAAAGACAAATTTAGTGGCATTATTATTAGCAGTATGCGCGCACAGACACATGCATGTATGCATGCACTTGAAAAAGTCTATTAACAAAGAAATGTAACAAATAATTGTCAATTTATTGTTTTTCTAATAGCCTAAGTTATTCACCAATATATATAAAAAAGTTAAAAATAGTAAGTTTGAAAATTAAAAAAATAGCTGATATTTCTTCAGAATTTAAAAAAAAACAACGTAATTGTTAAATGATGTTTCTTTTTTATTCAGATAACTAAAATTTATTTGAAATTCTAAGTATATCTTTTCTTCACAATCACTTTTTTCATATATAAATAAAGCATATACATACGCACATGAAATATAAATATTTCCTAGAAACAATATGATATGGAGTAATATTAATTTTTAAAAACAATGCATTTTAACAAATAAATGTTCATTTTTTAAAATTTATAAGTCATTATTAATTCTATTGCATATTGAATTTCATTTTCTCTTTTTAAAAAAAGGAAATATAATTTTTTTTTTAAAAAAAAAGCATTATATAGGAGGTAATCAGAAATTACATTTCACTTTTTATGACAAAACAAACATTTATTAAGCTTAAATACAAATACATTATAATTTTTCAATTTATTTTTTGGTACCCTTCCTTAATTGTTTCCAAGTTTTCTGTGAATCTAAAGCAGGATGGCACTTCTGTTTCATTTTCTTTTCAGAAATCTTATTTTGGATTGATATTAATTTGTATTAATTCATTATGGTTTTATGCTATTTAAACATTCTATTTTTAAACCTAATGAAATATGAAACATTTCTTTTTATTCTGCTTTGTGAGAGTTTGAAAATATTCAACCTTTCACTAATGTAGATAATCTTTATTTTATACTGAAACTCAATAAATTGGACTTGATTTTTTTTTAATTTAATTTTATAAACAATATTCTCTAAAATCACATTTGACCTTTTATAGATCAGAACAATGGACTATAAATATCACCAACTAAATTAATGTAAACATTTAGAAAATGAATGAATTATTTTTTACTTTTAAGTTTTTTTTTTTTTTAATGTGAACAAATAAACGTATGTATATGGTAAATCTGTCAAATTTAAATTTAAAATCTGATATTTACTTTATAATAATTACAATATTTGAAAATACTTTAAAACCATGCCATTTCTGATTAATAATGACATAATAATTGCTGGTTTTTTTTCTTTATATTACATTCAAGTTTATTAACTTATACTTTTAAAAATAAAAGTTAATTTGGAATTTATCATTAACTAAAAAAAAAAAAAGTTAAATGAATAAAAGTTTACACGTGTATTTCTTTTTATTTTAAATAATCAATCAATTAGTATGTAAAAATAATGAAAAATATTTTAGAAACAAGCATGTTTTGTTTATACCAAAATCTTTGCATGAAAACTAGATAAGAAGGATATAAATATCTTCAAGGCATTTTTTCTGTTGTAAACAATACAGAAAGGTTTTAGAAACAGGACATAAAGACTATGAAATTTGACCTTTGGAATGTATTGGTAATTACTTTGAAAGATTTAACAAAGAGAGTATTTATCTAGAACATTTGAATCCTAGTTTAAATAAAATGTTAAAGTAGTTTATATATTTATACAAAAGAATTGACTGTTTTTATGTGAATATTTTTTCTTTTTGGTGTTAAAAATTTTTCTCACTTTGTAAGGAGATGTTATGTTATACAATTTTTCCATTTTTTTGGTTTATAGGTATTTTATTTTATTTTTATTTTTTATTTCTTATTTTTTATTTTTATTATCTTTAATGTTGTTTTTTCTCTGTTTTATAGAACCTTGATAAAGTCCATATTATTATTGAAAAATGGACGAAATGTTGGATATTTATATTTTATTTATGTAGTTTATATAATGTATATCAATAAATTTTTTTGAAAAGAAAGTCTCTCCGATATATTTATGTGAAGTTTTTTGACTTTAAAGGTTTTAGATCTATAACATACTGACCTCTTTAGACTTTTTTAAATTAAAAGATCAATAATAACAGTCCTGCAGGATTGCTTTTTTTAAAAAAAAACAACCCATCAACCTATGGTTATATCACATTAATGACAAAATGTCAATTTTCAGAAGTAAACAAGACACATTTTTTAATGAATCAACAGTTATCAAGTTAACAATAATGAATATGTAATTTTGTGGTTTTTAGGTGATATCTTTAATCTAGAGATAAGAATACTTCTGAATTTTGTCATTCTTTGCACAATGTAATAGAATTTTTTATGTTGTCAAAACAAGAACTATTTTTTTATTTACTTTAAAAGCTTATTTAATAATTTCAAATAAATTCCCATTTATTTTGAAAATAATTTTATTAAAATTGTTAAATATATTTTACTTTTTATAATTATTAATATTTTTTGAGGATTAGAACAAAGAAAGTTTTTTATCTTTACATTAGTAAAGGCTCTGAACTAAGTATTTTTTTTTAATATTAACATGTTAATGCATGAAAAGTTTTTGATTACTTTTAGTAGTTTTAAAAACATGAATAATAATTATAAAAGAAAATAATTTAATTTTACTATAACTCTATTCCATCTGAAGACTACATATATGAAAAATTAAGCATATATTTTAAATTTTGATTTAGTTGTGTTTTATCTTCTATGAAAAGATTATTTAAAAGAAAAAGGTAAAAATCACATGGTAGTTTGTTATTAATTAAAATTTATTATTTTAAAACAATGTAACAAAGGTAAAATGTAAAAAATAAATCAGGAGTAAGCATTTTAATATATGTATAACATGTATAAAATTGTCCTTATATAAATGGAAGTAATATAAATGACGTGTCAAACCTCCAGTCATGCACTTTTATAAATTTACATACACTCATCTATGAGCATTAGTTTAAAATCATAAGTGGACCACTTATACTCAGAACTTTATCATTTCATAAGCCAACATTTGCTCACTGTGCTGAAAATCATGGCATTGACCTATTGTGTGTCTAAATTATAATTTAATAAATGAATTTATAAACTTATTCATTCTGTAGCAAAAGAGAGATACAATATCATTTTTAACCACTTGAAATCAAAAATAAGTAGTGAATTTGACTATAATAAATAGTCCAATTACATAGTGTTAACTATGTATGTAATATAAATAAGGTGACAAACATATGCTCATATGCTTTTACAAATTTACATGCACTCACCCATGAATAAATGTTTATACAATTCATCTATTAAATTATAATTCAGGCATACAGTAGTTTAAAGTGATGATTTCAGCACAGTCAGCAAAGGTTGGCTTATATAATAGGAGCTTTAAGCATAAATAGCCTACTTATGCTTTTTAAACTAATGCTCACAGCTGAGTGTACATAAATTCATAAAAGTGCATGACTAGAGATTTGTCATCTTATTTATATTATATGCATAGTCAGTGCTATATAAATATACTATTTATTATAGTAAAATCCAAAATTTATTATTTCTAATCACAAGCAGTTAAAAATGAGATTCTATCTCTCTCCTGCATTAGATTGAGTAAGTTTATATAATTTCATTTATTAAATTGTAATTCAGTCACACAGTAGGTTAAAAACTCAATCTCAGTATGGTGAACAAATGTTGGCTTATATAATGATAATCTTTAAGCACAAGCATAAGTAATCCACTTATGCTTTTTAAACCAATGCTCACAGGTGTATTCACATAAATTCATACAAATGTCCGACTGGAAGTTTCTCACCTTATTTATGTTACATATATAGTTAGCACTATATAAATAGACTATTTATTATATATATAACCTTAAGACTATGTATCTATATGCAACAGTGGGGACCTCTACAAATCTTAACACAAGATTAACAACTTTAAAAGTTGAGCGGCAATCTTATCTTTGACCTACTTTTTAATTATATAGGTGAATCTAAAGCATTTTGATTTGAGAGCGTGAAGCTATTAACTACTTCACTGATTAAGTCCACAATTTCTATACAAGTTCCCTATTGTTGCATCTAGGCACATAATCTTAACGTTATAGCCTTAATATATATTACTTAGGTAATGAGTATGTGCTTAAAACATTATTAATTACAACTATTTATTATAGTAAAATTCAAAATTCGCTATTTATTTCTAATCACAGGTGGTTAAAAATAAGATTCTATCTCTCCTGCTACAGAATGTATAAGTTTATATAATTTATTTATTAAATTATAATTTAGGAACTCATTAGATTAAAATCCTGATTTCAGCATGGTGAGCAAAGGTTGGCTTAAATAATGATAAGGTCTAAGCACATAAATGGTTCACTTATGCTTTTTAAATTAATGCTCATGGATGAGTGCATGTAAATTCATAAAAGTGCATGACTGGAGACTTGTCACCTTATTTATATTACATACATAGTCAACACTGTATAAATAGACTATTTATTATAAATGAAAATAATAAATGACAACAGAAAAATGACTAATGATAATATAATTGAGTATTTACTCTACTTGTTTATTACATGTATAATTTATTTAAATTGTGCAACGTATAAAGCAGAATATTACTTATGTAATTAGAAAGAGTGAAAACTGGAAACTTTATAGATAAAATTAAAGTTTAGCAATGTAGAAGTTATAAAAAGACTAATTGAAAAAAATATATATTGAAAAAATGAATAAGTAGAATTTAACTAATTTGAGCATTACATAAAAATTATTATTAAGAACCGATTGGGATCATGGAGTGTGATGCAAAGATAATCTTAATGAAATGTAAATAATCAAAGAAGTCAAGACTAAAACAGAGTATGTGATATTAAAATACAGTTTAACTGTTAGCAGATAACAGATGATTAAATACTTTTTTTACACAAGTTTTAAGTACAAAATTAATAAACTTTATACATATACTCTATATTTGTTTTTTTGTTTTTTTATTATATTATTTTTACTTTAAAAATAAAATATTCTAAACTCACAAATAAAGTGCTTCAAATACTTACTAAGAAAATCAAATTACATATATATACACACATACAGACTGATCACAATAAAATTATGTATGAGTAATAAATTGTAAATATTTATTAGTAATACATATGAAAGAAAGACAAGAAATATTGTTGCAAATTGAAAATAGAACAGCCAATTTCTCTATATGTGCAGTAGAATTCAATCCTATAATATGCCAAATAATAGAAGGACATGGGTATGTTTAGTTTCTGATTTTAGTAATTAAAATGATGACCATACTCATAGACTGCACCCTAAAGAATAACAAGCTATTATTTTTTGGATAAACAGACTTTCTTGAAAAAAATTCCTGTATTTGGTGAGAAATATTTAACATATCAAAATATTTATAATTGGGTTTAATGATGAAGAAATTGAAAAAGTATTTGATTGATTGAGGCAATAGATAAATGTCTTTACTTTTTTCTAGTTTTGAGGGTAAAGCAATAAAAACAAATATAGCAATGTCGAATAGATATACTGTTGTTGCTGTTTTTTTTACAGTTTATATTTACTTGTTTTACTTTGCATAATTTGTAACTTAGTTTAATGTGATTCTTTCTAATGATACATTCTTTATTACCTGCATTTATCCCTTCTTATTTTGATTCAGCATATCACTAAATTATGTTGCTACTTCTGCTACAATGAGTGAAGATGACAGTAGTAACTGATTTTGAATGTTCATTTGTTGTTTATCATTTGTAAAGAATTGTTTATTTACATAATAGAACATAAATGGTAGTTTATAGATATATGAAAATAAACATTAAATCTGTTTGCTATACTTAAATAATATTGAGTGAGCAAATATGTGTAACATAAGCATTTTGAAACAGAATGTGGCTTGTATCACAAATCATTACAGTAGAGATAAAGTTGTCTTTATCCTTTTTAGAATAATCACTGAAAGGATACATTCAGGCATATAAATCATGGGTACACCCATACACTGTTGAAAAAACAATAGATGATTGATGTATTTTTTATAATTGATGTGACATCAAGATAAAATGATTATGCCAATCTAAAATCAAATAAACCATTGTTATTTAAAATAGCAAAGTAGTTTTATAAATCCCTTAGAATTAATGAATAATAAAATTGTAACCAATACTGGATGTGATTATGATAAATGCATTTAAGTAAGAGAAAGAAGGGTTTACTCCCTATCTGGTTCCCTTAATGATATAATCGTATGCACTATCCTTTAAAGGAAATTTTAAGAGCCCCTACACTTAATTATAAATTATTAATGCTCTTCTTTTCATAATAAGTAAAACCAGATAGAATAGCTCAGTTGGTTAAAGCATTACCTTAAAATTCAATATTCAAGAAACTAAGAGCAATTTACCATGTTAGTACTGTCACTGGTCAGGCTACTATACTTATCAAAACATTGTGCATATACTGGCCTGGGTACTATTACTAATAATTAAATGTAATTAGAAAATTTAATTATAGTTAAACATTTGTAAAGACATTTAATATTTAATACTAGATTATGGAAATAATCCAATATATAAATATAAAGATACTATAATGAATATTTGCATTTAAATATTGTTTTAATTAATATTCACATTTCTTACATATGTATGTGTACACTAATATATAAGTATTGCATTAAAATTCCCCATCTCCTTTTTTTTTTAAAAAAAAATATAACCCCTCCCACATGCCAAATATCAGTAATAATATTTCCACCCTGTATAATTCTAATACAATCATTATTACAAATCAAATTATAAAATTATTTTTTACATAAAAAAAATTAAATTTTTAAAATTTATTGAGTATGAAGCTACTGTTTTTGATAACAATCTTTAACCATCAGCATTTTTTAAAATGTTCATTAGTTACTAAAAATTCTGGTGCAGGACATTCCTGTTTTAAGATTGAAGCTTTATTTAAATATATCAATTGGAAAGCTCACTTTATACTTTTACTATTATGTTATTTTTAGAATCTCCAATGTAAACTCTGGGATTTTATCATTTGTTTTATTATAGCTTGATATGTCATTGATTGGCCTTTTATTGATGAAGTACTGACATGTTTTTTTTCTTTTTTAGATGAGTCATGCAATATCTTACATATATTTTGTCTGCATACTTTTTTAATAAGGTTATTATGGAATTCATTATGCAAGCCACATATTTTAATGCATTATTTTTCTATTTTTGCTGTACTTGTAATTTTTTTTATTAGTGATTTTTTCCATTTTGAAGAAATCTTAGAACATACAATAATTTTTTTAAATATTTTTTTTTAGAATAATGATAATGGATTTTTTTTTCTACAATAGAATGAATCCTTTAAGGGCCTATTTTATTTAGTATAGCATGTTAATTATCTCACATAATCATTAACAAAATAATATTATTTGGTAGGTTTAAAGAATAAAATTCTTAAAGTAAAATTTTCTCTAAACAAAAGAGAGTAAAAAGATTTTCTTTTTTTGAAATAGAAATACTAATCGTGACTATATTTTATTTTTCAGGTAATTAGATATGGAAGGGTTGAATATTGATTTCTTACTACATCTTAATGGAATATAAAAAAAAATGTTTTATTGTAAAAATAAAATGAAATATTTAATAGAATATTATTTTTTTAAGATCATTTAGAACTAAGACATGGCAAAATTAATTTTTTTTCATTATTATAATATGACTTTTATTTTGTAATATATACATATACATTTTAAAATATTCACCAATGTCATGTATACATAGCATCTTTATCTTCTATATATAAATTAACTTTATAGGTATCTATACTATTAATGGCACAGGCTAATAAATCTTTACTATAAGTTAAGAAAACAAAAAAAAAATATTAGTTTTCATCAATTGATTGTTGTAAAGTATCAGTTTGAATCTGGATTTTATAAATGTATCTTTTGGATATAATTCTCTTTTCTTTTCTCTTCTATGTGAAACAGGATTTTGACATCAGTGTATTTTGTTGCAATATATAAATATATAGGGAAATATCATTAGACAAGATCAGCTAAATTTAAGAATGTGAACTTTTAGTATGCAATTTTTTGAATTATAATAAATAATAAAAATCATATAGAACAGCTATATAAATATATTAATAATAATTATACAGAAAAAGCCTTTTTTGGCACATGCTTTCATGCCTTTTCAAATGTTAATCATTTATTTTAACATTAACAAATTATTGCAGATAAAACAGTAATGGATGTAAAATAATAAAATAAAAACAGAATAAAACTTTCATATAGAGATCAAATATCATTTCAAAGAATTAATTATATAACATAACAATATACAGAATACATTATACAACTTTATATATATTATTTTATATAATTTTTCATTCATTTTTAATTGACCAATTAAATTTATTGAAGTTTTGTAAATATTCATACAACTATTTAAGTTATGCTTTAATATAATATGTTTCATATATTTGTCTTTGTTTAGATCTTTAATATAATTTAAAGATTTGATATTTTTGTAGCATCTACATGCTAAGTAATAAATATACAAATAAGATTTATCATCTCATCTATTATTGCTTTATGTTTTTGGTTTTTATCTTTAACTGCTTTTTTATATCCCCATAGTAGATTATATTGCACAGGTCACAGTTAATTTTATATATAATTCCTTTTTTTGTATTTTATATCATTTCTTAATTTATAATTATCTATTAATTTATCCAGACTTTCACTATTCAACAATTTAGTACTTATAAGCTTTTCATTATAATTTTTGTTTTTTATTAATGTATTATAAATTCTGGAATAATATGAAAGTTTGATCTATTTCTTATTTGTACTATTTTATAATCATCATTGTAATCATTTTGCATAGAGTTCTAGGATTATACCCATAATCTTTATATAATTTAATAAATTGATAATTTTTAATTCTAAGAAATTTATAGTAAATGATAATATCTCTATGAAAAATGATTATAATGATAATAGTAACAATAGTTCAAATAAATGGATCAAATTTTTATATCATCGCAAAATTTATAATACATTAATAAGAAACAAAAATTATATTAATAAGCATTTAATTATTGGATGGTCAAATAAAAAAAGGTCTGGATAAATTAATAGGTAATTATAAATTAAGAGATGATATAAAATACAAAAAAGGAATTATACATAAAATTAATTGTTATGATTGCAATTTGATTTACTATGATCATGTAGGGAAATAATTAGATGTTAGAGCCAAAGACTATAGCAAAAGCAATTAATAGACAAGGTGATAAATCTGCTTTATATATTTATTACTTAACATATGAACATAAAATAGATGCTATATTAATATTAAATCTTTAAATTGCATTAGAGAGCCAAAAAGAAGACAAATATATGAAACATATTACATTAAACATAATTTAAATAATTTTATGAATATTTACAAAACTTTAATAATTCAATTAACAACTGGTCAATTAAAAATGAATGGAAATATATAAAGTTATATAACATCTATATTATTTATTCTGTACAGTATATTGTTATGTTATATAGTCAATTCTTTGAAGTTATATTGGATTTCTATATAAAAATTTTATTCTATTTTACTGATGTTTTATTTTGTTATTGTTATTTTACTTCCATTATAGAATACTATATGGTATTGGACCTGCAATAATTGGTTAAAATTAAAATAGATGATTAACATTTGAAAAGGACACAAAACCATGTGCTGAAAAAGGCTTTTTTTGTATAATTATTATTAATATATATAGATACATATTTATATAGTTGTTTTATATGATTTTCATTGTTTATTATAATTTATATGAAAGAATAAGATAATGGATTTTATTAATTTCCAATTTTTTTGAATCTAAACAGGTTTTGAAAAAATAAAACTGTTCTTTCCTATTAAATATGTAAAGCATTTATAATTTAGATAAATATCATATCTGTTTCTCTGCCTTTGACCATATATATGTATGATCACATATATTTTATTTTTGAATGAAAAAATTTATTTGTAGCATTAATTAATATTTTGATGAAAACTCCCATGACTATATTTAGAATTAACTACAAAAGGAAATTACAAAGAAAGCTTGAAAAGATAACTATATCTAACCATTAACATTTTTTAATCATTTCATTAATCAATATATATATATATACACAAAAAATATTTAAAGTATATAAATATATATTAAGTGTAATAATGTTCATGGATAAATTACACTTATTAAATAATAATTATTACACTTATTATTTAAGTAATACTTTGGGTGCAATTTGAAAATTATAATTGCAGTTTGTAATGCTATAATTGACTATTTATTAGTCTGCATCAATAATTTCACTCTCTGTAGTCAAGTTGCAATTTTGAGTGTCTATATAAATTTATTGGACCATTAATAAAGGTAGGATTCCACTTTTGTTGTTAAAAGGTTGCCTCGACAACCATTTAAAATTGTTGATTGTTAATGATATTGGGATTGTCTATGTGTTGACTGGCTTTTAAATATTTATTAATATGAAGAGTGATATTAAAATGCTGGAATGTGTTAATAATTACAGAGAAATAATTATAAAGAAAGGTTCTAATAGAATATATGCTTTACTCATTGATGAATTCACCATCCACATACTAAAGTACACCTAATTTTTTACATGAATTTTTTAAAAATGATTTTGATTTAACATGGTTTAAATTTTTTATTTTTTACAAAAGTTATTATAAAATAACACTTAAAATCAAAACAAACAATTTATGTGTCTTATTATTATCTCATTTAATAAAAAAAATGTTTTCATTTCTTTATTTTCCATTATTTTTAAAAAAAATATTTCTCAACAATATTTCTGCAAATGGGCAAATTTGCTTATCTGCATTTTAATGTCTTTGCCATTTTGTTTTGAAAGGGAAAGTACCTTGTTGGTGTTGATGTTTTGTTTGTAACAATTTTGACATTAGCCTTTAAAAAAAGTGTACTTTGTTGGTATTGATGTTAAAAAAAATTTAATAAAAATTAAAGCAAGATTTGATTTATTAGTTTTGTGGAAATTTAATAGATGGTAAGTTATACATTGCATGCATATTTTCAAATCCATGTTCTGTTATTTAAATCTAAAATATTTTTCAGTAGCCTTTATACAATGTCAAATAATCCAACTACAAAAAGGAAGAGAAAAGCAATTTCTTTAGAAGATTGTCTTGTAATCAGAAAAGGAGCGTGTCTGTAGGAAAGCATTTTGATTATATGACATTCTTCCCAATATTTATGTTTACCTAATTTTTTTTTTCAAGTGTAATTTATGGTCCTATAAATTCCTTTTTATTTATATGCAATGTTTATGAAATAAAATTTATTAGCATACAAAAAAGATGATTCTAATAAGATTTTTTATATGGTTTATTTCATTATTTTCTTTGATTTTTTAGGTCCAGAACAAATCTTCTAATTTTCTATGCATATAATGTATTTTTTCACATGATTTTTTTTACACATAATTTTTGAGAAATATATCATGTAAAAACAGAATTAGGTATAGTGAAGAAAAAAGCAATTGGTAAATTTCATATTTTTGTAAAAAACAAACAAAAAAAAAAAAAACAGTAAACAAACATGAAAATAATACATGGTTAAAATTTAATGAATGAACAATGATTAAAAAACAAATATTTTCAATAAGTTTGATCAAAGCAAACTTTCCAGAAAAAATTAAATTATGAGTGAGGGTAAATGCAATGCCATAATAAATTGAATTACAAAATCACTATAAGTTAGGATTAAATAAGCCCAAACACAAATAGTAAGCTGTGTAATCTATATGAAAGTAATTAATGGCTATAAATCAAATCCAAGCAGATTCCAGTCTCTATGGGAATGCTATAAAAATCATGCAGGTGAGAATTGCATATTAAATTATGGAAATAAATAATGTTTGAATGATGCAGCCAATTGCAAATCCAGAAAATATTCCAATTTCATAAACCTGATAAAATTAAAAATTTGTATGTCAAAAATTACAGAAAGATGAAAATATACATTTATTTAAATTGAAACTAAGCCATAAGTTTTACTATTTTTATGCTGCACTCCTATGCTATAATATTAGAACTCATTGCAGTTCTTGAATGATTGCATCACTACAGAAGTTTGTAAACTGTGATTTTATCATGCATGAAAAGCAAAAGAAAAATTGGAGAATATTATTTCTGTTTTGCAGTGCCCAAGAAAAGTTATCAGACAACTCATTCAGTCAGAAGATTTGAAGAATACAATGCTGCCTCATTCTTGAGATTTTAGAGGCTTGTATTTTGTTTCATTCTAGATTCTATCAATTGTCAAAGGCTTATAGGACAGTATTCAAATATTTGTGATTGATTGTTTCAGCATGTATCAAGAAGTTTACTCAGATAACAATATCAGATTAAGCATAAGATCAAATGGTATAGAAGAGGAAGTCTCTATATAAGGATGAAGCCAAATTCTATGGCCATCAGAAATACAATCATTAGAAGGACTATAACAAGTACCATTTCTTTTTAAGTAGAATAATATAATGCAAAAATTACCAACACAATAACCATAGACTTAAGAGTAAATGGCCCTAAGTATTGGCTTGAAGTAAAGATCTGATTGCCATTATTTTATATACCAAGATGATCATAACTATTCTACTTCCACATTGTAGAAAGATGGAACATATTTTCACTAATTTAAACACCAAAAGATTCTAGCATTCAATGATCAATTGCTAGGATTATCACATGGTTCTTGAGACTTGGAAGTTTGCAGTATTTCTCAGTTACAATTTAGTATTGACTATCACACACCCTCATGAAATAATGTTTATAACTAAACAGGTAGTTGAAACATCATGGTTTAAAATTAGGGATTTTCTAACATATTGCTAATCATGGTGCTTGGATTTAAGCATTTGATATATGTGCCAATATTTAAAGAAAAGAGATTGTATCTCAGATCACCCATGATTTCCATACAGTTGAGTTATTTAAAATTAATCAACAATTGTATATCAAGAATTAAAATTATTAATAACATCTATATCACAGTGGATTGTTTATTAATTTCTTTTATGAATCTCTTTTGATTGTTCATATATTATTCAATATATTGTATGTCTTGTTTTATTTAAGACTATCTCTAAGTATATATATATATATGATAGGGAAACAGAATGGTTTTAGGTATATATATATATATGATAGGGAAACAGAATGGTTTTAGGTGCAATATCCTTTAGATTAGTCAAAAAGAGTGGATATTCTCTCAAGGATCCGAGTAATGGCTAGTTCCCTAGATTAATGTAACATTTGATTAAGCACATACAATATATATCTAGTTACAGAGTTAATGCATGCAATTAGTATTGGTATTTGTATTTTTGATAATCAGAATCATACCATCATTGGCATTACCACTGGCTCCTCAGTTAATCATTATTATAAGTTTCAGTCACATATAAGTAGCTACTCCAACTGGTGGAATTCATCGTGAGATTGATTTTTTATGTCATTATTAGCTCTTATTCTTATTAGTAATTACATATTAATTAATGAAAAGATTTAATATGTTAATAATTAAAAATAATATTGTTTTCGATTTGTTTGCATTATTTTCAACTTCATTTTTAATTTTTCGAGCTTTCTTTGTAATTTTTTTTTTGTGGTTAATTCTGAAAATGACCAAGAGAAATTAATCAAAATATTAATTGTTGTTGTGAATATATTTTGTCACTTCAAAAGAAAAAAATGAATATAATTATTTATTGTAGGAAATGTAAAAAACATCACATATAATTCTAATGTATTTTCAGTGCTGAACAATACCAATTTCAGCTTATATAGCACTTTTAAGTAGAAAGTCTATTTGTTCTAACCCAGTTTTATTATCACATAATGTAAGCTTGAATAATTAATAGATGCCAGATGGTAGTACTTAATAAATCCTTATCCAGTGCAATCTTATCCATATTCCCAGTTTAGTTTTTAGTTTATAGGTTTTATCAGTAAGGAGTTTAAATCTACAAAAGTATAATGGAAGATTTTATAGATAAATATTATTTTGCAATTTAACACACACACATACAACAGTAGTAGATTATTTAATACAACTAAAACTTTAAGGTAAATATGTTATATACATATATTGTTAAAAGATCGAACCTAAATATGTAAAATTAAATACAGTGAAGAATATGGTTATAAATATGTAATGTATATATATATATGATTCATATGTTAAGTTTTCTGCCTCAAGGAAAATTGAAGTAATTAAGTATTAATATCAAGTGCTGACATTTGATCATCAGTTGTACTTTGCCAGTAATTGCCATTCTTAAATATTGTAGTATCTCAAATTGGGAGCATCATGATATATAGAAATTCAGATATCAATGTGATGCATTATTCTTTATGTATATAACTTATTTTAATGTGTCCTTACCTTGTTTTAATCAATAATAGTAATATATTTTCATCACAAAATCTTGTAATTAGTTAATTAAAAAGCTTAATATACTAGAACATACACAATTTTAAAAAACATTAAAAGAAGAATAATTGAACAATTTATTGCTCAGACATTATTAAAAAGTTTAAGAATTATATTTAACAGAGTTCAGTTATAATCATGGATCAAGCCCAGAGTTTTTCACTCTATCCATATGCAAAACTACATGGAGCAAAGTAATCAAATATTACTCCATAGTTCTTAAGAAAATTGAACACTGGAAGTTGTAGCTGAAGATTCAATCCATGAATTTTGAGCTCCAGAATCTGCTACTCTATCATTGAATTAAACAAACTATATAGGAAGACAAATTAAACAGCTGGATATTGGCTAATTTTTTAATTTAAAACAAAATCTGATATATGAGTCTAACTTCATTACAAAACTCATTTTTAAACCCCCCCCCCTAGAGTTGTAATTGCTATGCATATAATTAAAGATAGAATTGTATTTGCAAACACATAGTCTCATTGCTAATATCATAAATATGAAGCAAAAGGAAGCAACAAGTCATGCATATATATATAATAAAACCAAAACTTCTTTAGTCCTTTGATCAAGAATACGATGGTGAGACATACCAAATGTTTTAACTATGCCTCAGTAATAGTAAAGAAAAGCAAATTATTAATAATTATATTTTTATTGTTTAAATTTATTGAATTAATAGAAGTCAAATAGAGTCTTAATGTTATAAACTTGTTCTTGAGAAGGATATATCCATTTCTTTATCCAGTCGTATATAGGTTTAGTTATTTTTAAATTTATATCTTGGAAGCTAATATTAAAATTCACTGGGTTTTAATTAAACATATAATTATTAAAAAATAAATAATATTAAATCTTCTTGAAGAAAATACTTTATTCTGTCAGAATCAGAAATGCCATAGCCATATGACTAAATATGAAGAGATGATCTTTTAAGGATTATAATGTTTTACTATATAACTTTTTACATTTATCATTATAAAATATTATATTAGATATTGTAGAAAAATTATATAATAATACAATTACATCCCAATATAGTAATTCTATATTATTATCATTAATTATTTTTTTAGAACTATATTCATTGATATTTCACTTTATGTATATATATAAGTTTTTTTTTTTTTTAAACTAAAGAGTTAAAGAAGAATTGAAAAATGCAAAATTTTTTATTACTTGGATGACAATAACAAGTAATGCCTTTTTCTTCACTGTTTTTTATTTTACTTTTTTTATGGCGAGAAGGGGGATAATGAAGAGATTTTTTCCTGCATATGAATTTTAAAGGCTGCTTTATTCTCCATTTTGATGTATTTTTATATACTGAAATAAATGTTTTCATAAGTGAAAGGAGTGGATAAAATGTTAGGATTTTTCCGATAATATTGCTTATTATGATATTGACATTTTGGTTGAATGTCACATAACATTATACTAGCCCTATTTTACTCAGATGAGATAATAAACTGTCACCACATGCGTGAAAAAATCCAGAACATTTTTTCATTTACACATGTATTTATATACCTTACACATATGTATAGGCAATAAGCTAGTTCTGTATTGCTAATACAATTAATTGATCATAACATATTCTTTCAAAACAGTTCGCTCTAATATTCACGGGTTCTCTGGATAATACCAATAAATTTATCATTAAATAGAAGCAAATTAGAACATGTTCACAACATGTCACTTTCTGAAAACAAAAAACAAACAAGCAATTGTACTGTATCATGTATTAATGTGTTATATATATAAAATATATTTTTTGATAATTATTGAAAGAAAATCAAAACAATAACAATAAAAAAAAATTAAGTTAATAATAAAGTTATTTTTTAATTCTTCAAAAAAGTCCTAACAACTGATTGTTAATCTAATAATGGGAGTGGCATCCTTGAAAGATAAACGTTTCTGATTGACATTCAGCTAAGAAAAGTAAAAAAAAAAAGAATCTTAGTTTAATCAGTTGAAGAGTACTATTGCACTCAAACGGTTACTTTGAAGTTGCAATATCATCTATAAGAACCATATATGGTTATTTTTTTATTTTACAGAAAAAATTAAGTAAAAATTGTTTAATCAAATTTTCACTGGCCACATTTGATTTTTATCATTTTTACAAAAATAAGAAATAATATTTTATTTATTAATTGTATTACACACCTTTGCAAATGATGAAAGTGTTTACATTATTTGATAATTATGTACAATCTTTTCAGTTTTAATCTATATTTTTGTGCAGTTTCTAGATAATGTAACAATGATCTATATATGTCATGATAAAATTCATCAGCAATTGTCTATCAAAAAGCACATTCCACACATTACATGATATTTCATTTTCAATTTTTCTTTCTCTTTCTACTTTTCAAAAATGTTTTAGCTACTTAAGATCATTAATCAATTTCTTTTACTTTTTTTCTTATATTTTATATAATCCTTACCAACATATCAAGAATACTCTGCTTCAAAGTATATTAGTCTCTCTCTCAGTAATCATTAATGTTACAGTTGTTTTTAATGGGGTTTGTTCTATTATTAATGAGTGAGCTATTGAACTTGAAATATTAAACAAGTCTGCAGTTTCAAATACAATGCTTTAGCCAATTGGCACTATCTCAAACAGATCAGAAATTTTCTGTCAATAGATAGACTTTTATAAGAGTTTTATCTATAAAAGAAAAAGTATTACAATAATATGTATTTCCATTTTTGTATTGTGTGATTTTAAAAAAATATTCACCATATTTTGATATACTTTTTAAGATATTCAAACATAACTTTTTCAGATTACTTAACTTATCTGTGCATGAATCAGTGAGTACAATTAATCCTGGGGCCATTAGATATTTTTTTAAATTTTATTTAGGTCTATTATTTATATATGAACACTTATGCATGAATGTTTGAAGATGGCAGAAATTTCATTAAATAACATTCTCTTACCTTTTTGAGATTATAAATATAAGACTAATACTTAATAATGGATGGTAATTTATATTTTTGAACCATATACATAAAGATTAATAATTTTAGATATTTAAATGAAATTAACATTAATATTTAATTTTACAGTTTTTGTAATCTATTAAAATGCTATCTGGATAATTGCTATGTAGTAATTTAAATTGAAGTTTAAGGTTTAATTGTATTGTACAATTTTTGTGATCTATAATATTAATATTGTTAGTCAGTTGATAATTAGTGATACATGATTGGTATAAAATATTTTTGTGATTATAAGAAAAAACTTCAGAATGCCATCTAGATGTGTACAAATTTAAATGCATGAAAATAGATATGCTAATTTGCTTTATGTATTATTAATAAATTTTAAATTATAATAATATATAACATTCGAGATTAAAACCCATAATACCACACAATAAATATTTAAAATGTTCTCTAACTAAGCATAAGTCAAAATTTACCAAGAATAAAGTGACCATTTATCCTTGCACTCCATTTATATATACTTCCAATGATAAAAATTTCAATGTTAAACGTTGTCCATAATGTTGCTGTCTATATAAAAATTAAAAATAATTATTTTAAAACAAAATTGAAATAGACAACTCATTATAAATAAAAATATTATTTAATACATCAATCCAGCTTTTATTCCTTAGTGAAACCTTTTGAACATTTTTATTTTTACACAATCACATGTAATGTGTTGTGATGCAATATGGCTTCTCCTTTCTCAGAGTCAGAAATCTCTCAGCCACTATGCCAAGAGAAACCTGTTAGCTACCTTACCTTCTCTTTTCAGTCCCTACCCTAAGTTTTTTTTCCCATATTCTTCTCTATCCTGCTCCATCCCATTTTGACATCATCTTTGTCAACTCCATGGCCTTTTTATCTAAATCAGCCTTATCTTTTCCCAAACCCAGCATAAAACCAAGAACCTATTTTCTGTATAATCATATTTCTTCTCCCACAACTTCATTATTTGTATCCTTTCTGCTTGTAAGCATTTACATTTAATTAGCAGATGCCTAATATTTTCCATGCCTTTCTTACATAACTTGCAGAGTAAATCATTCATATTTCTACATTTATGTCTATATTTCCTTGTTGCTAACAATCCCGTTTAAGCCATAAACAGTAAACTACTTTCCTTGCTATTATCATAAATTAACTCACACCCAATATTCAGTTTACTTCTATATATATTTAAACTCTTTTTACTCTCCACACTAGTTCTCCATCTCTCCAACTCCCTATTTTTTATTAATGCAACTATACTTCTATCCCATTCTTTGCCACTATAACATTCAATAATTCTCATAACATAGTGATACCACCTTTTGTATAAGTATACTGACATAAAGTCTTTATCCAAATCTTCTGCATACCATAGCACCTTTCTCACCCACCTTGTTGCCTGTCCTTTAATCATAACCCAATTAAATACTAATTTGGTTATTCTCTTGTTATCCCTAAATTGCAATCTCAAACATTTTCATTTTGCTTTTTACTTCTCTCATATAAAAATCTGACCATTCCATTTCTTCTTGAATTGCCTCCTTTGCCATCCATACATCTGCATCTAATGCATATCTTCCTACTTATCTTTGTACTTTTTCTAAGTAGTTTAACATCATTTTACTAACATACAATGTATCATTACCATAAATTAACTCTGCTATTGCCACTCCCTTCCATACAATTCTAGCTACACCATATTTATTATATGAAAACACTGTTAATTTCTTTATCAGTCCCTTTCTTTTTTTGCTTCATTTATCATTTTTTTCTCCCATTCAATCGAACAATTTCTCTGATTACTTAAGATGATTCCCAAATATAGTTATATCTATTTGCCACATGTAACTTTATATCCCTGAATAAAAATTCTTTCTCTCCAGCATTTATCATCATTACTTTTGATTTTTCTTAACTAAATTTAATTCAGTTTCTTTACCCATCCTTGTGCATGTCTTCAGCATAACTTCCACATCTTCTCTATTTTCTGTGTACAAAAAGATATCATTGGCAAATAAAAGATCTGATAATGTATATACTCCTGTGCCATCTATTAATGGTATCTCTACCTCTCTGCCTACTCTTTCTATTGCTCTTTTTCCATTTCTTTCAAATATAACAAAAACAAAATAAGTGAGATATAGCACCCTTGTCTTAGTCTCACCCCATTTTTAACTTTAACTGATACCGTATTTCCTTTTTGATACATGTAGTAATTATTTTCATACAATCTCTTAATAAGATCCACTAAAGCTCCATTCATTTCCAAATTTACTAAACTTATCCATAATCTATTTCTATTTACTCTATCACAGGGGTCCCTAACCTTTGTGGATTTAAGAGCACATTCTATAATACCGGCCAGGTGGCAGGCACCATTTATTTTTTTCAACCAGATGGTGGGCACCATTTATTTTTTCAGTGTAAATTTATAGTTGGATATTGTTAATAATACACATAATGTACAAAAAAATATTTATTTCAAAAATAAAATTTTAACATATAATTAACGTTTATATTTTTACACTGTAAAAGTATAGTATACACTACAATTTTATTACAATATAATACAATAATTTATAAGAAATTCTAAAAATTAAATTTATTTGTATCAGATAAATAATTTTTTATCATGTTCGGATAGCGGTGGACACACGTAAAATGGTCTACGGGTGCCATGGTGCCTGCAGGCATAGGGTTGGGGACCCCTGCTCTATCATATCTCTTTTCTATATCTATAAAGACCATATATAATTGTCTACATGTATTCCTACTCATATTTATAAATTTTATGACTACAAATTACCTATCTCCTATATGCCTATCTGATTGAAGACCTCCCTGTATTTCTCACACTATATCATTTTCTTCCATCCACTTTGTGATCCTTCAAGCCCATATATGCAAAAACTTTATATAACATTGACATTATCACTATTAGTCTATAATTGTTTAACTTTCTATGATCCTTATCCTTTCATTTAGATGGAGCCTTACTCTTATATTATTCCAGATATCTGAAAATTCTCTCTTCTATGTCATCTTATTAAAACATGGTAATAGATTTAATTTTTATCTATTTCATAAATTCATCACCATCTCTGCTGCTTATCCATCTAAACTTCTTTTTAATTTCTTCCCTGCCTCATTCAATTCATTTTCTGTAAACCTAATATTTCCATTACTATATGCTTTTATGTTTGTTATTATTATTACTCTGTCACTTACATCTAACATCTTTTCTATATCCATTACATACTTATTTAAGATTGTCTCTAATTCTTTTCTAGAGGTACATTCTTTTTCTTCATCATTTAGTAATACTATTTCTCTTTCCCTTACATTTCTTTTTTTAATATATTTCCAAAATTTTTTACTTCCATCTCTTTCATTTTTATTAATATCCTCAAATAATTTACTATTTAATTTCATTCTCTCTATATAATTATCTATTTTAGCCTACTTTTTTTAAAAAATACTCTTTCCATATAATATTAACATATTTTTCATATTCTTTGTCTTTGTTTTTAATAGCACATTTATATTCTCTGCATGCTTTTTCCCTTTCTTTTACACATTTACTAATTCTCACTTTTCTATTACCTTTATTCTTCTGAATATTCTCACCTAAAATCTTATTTACCACTTTTTCTGACCAATTACTCTACAGCATCTCTCCTATTCCCAATGAACATTATTTGCATTACATTACAATAAATATAAATTATTAAAACACATACATTAAATATAATTAGTAAATACATATATGTACATAACAATAATTACACTTATTACAGCCCTTCCCACCCTTAATATATTGTAACAGGATGGAAGATTAAGATGGGGAGAACCTGGGATGATGGTAAATCACATCATCGACCTCAAATAAATAAAATATTTAAAATTTACAAAAAGTATAATATTATTATTAAAGTAAGGATATTAAATAAGTAATATAAAAGATATTAAAGCATATGAGAGATATTTAATTAAAATTTATTAATATTCAAGAAAATATATAAGAAATGTTATATATTCTGTAGCATGAGATCATGAAATCTATCAGCTAGAGATCATGTAATGAAATCAGCCCAGTTAACCCCTTGGAGCAACTATAAGTATAATTATAAATTCATCAACTAGCATTATCAATAAATAAAAGAAAGCATAAGTACTCACCATTTATCATCATGAATGATCAATCAAAATACATCAATACAATAAATAAACAGTCCATTTTGTGGATGGATTTCAATGATACAAAATATAAATCAATAGTCAATCTGGTTCTGGATTGGAAATGGGTTGTCTATAGAATAGGCTAAATATTTAGCCCTTGCCATCTTGTGGCAGATTATTGAAACCTTAATTTGGATGCACAAACTAAGTGCTTATCCATCTAAATACATAAGACAGAAAAATCTAAACAATAATAATGGGACATTAAAACATGCTGATCATCATCGATGCCCTAACCACTTAGTACATTTAATGCACTGGTCAACTATAAACTTCATTTCTAAGATTAAACTAAAATAAAATATATTGCATGGGCTTTGAAAAATATACTCTTCATGCCAAAACAAGACCTTCATCAACTGAATGCCTCTGCACCAAAAATACATCCCTATTCATATAATCAGACTATTATGTATGAATCTACCTCAGAACAACACAAGCTCAAGTACTATTATGGTGACCAAGAAATAAAGTTCATTGGAATAATTTTTACAAAAGAATGCAAGTTTATTAACAACAAAAAATAAATGAATATTAAGGTCTTTAGAATATGGCTATACATATAAGTTAAACCTGATTTTGATTACTATACAAATTTCAAATTATCACATGATTTACATGAATAATATACACAAATCAAGTTATTACATTGGTTTACATATATCTTCTAATAGGTTTACTTAAAATGCATTCAGCACACAGGCATGTGACTTGATATAAAATGAACATGTTTGAATTGACATTTAATAATAAAAAAAATGATTAAATTTTACATATATGTGTTGATTAACATAAAATCAAAATTCGATTTATTACATTATGATTTACATATATGTTCTAATAGGTTTACAAACATCACATATATAGGTGCACAAATGCCATTTTACTATTACATGAATATATTTCAATTGACACTTAAATACAATAAATGATTAAAATTTTACATATATGTATGTGCATGTATTCACACACTGACATCTATATCATATAATATTTTTGATTTGACCAAATAATAAAGTTATTAAAAATATCCTTTCCTAATTAATTCCTAGTTGAAATACATAAACTTTCATTCATTATTTTATAGTAGGTTATACTCTTTATCGATTACTTTTCTTTTAAAAAAATACTATCTACCTTTTTTTCTTCTTTTTAACAAGTTAAGATTAATTAAATGTTTAACAATAATATTCTTGCAAGCTTCTTTAAATTCAAACAAAAATTATTTATGTTTTAAGTTATATATTTTAAATGTCATTTTTTAAATGAATTACTAAAAACAATTTTTTTAATAATATATATATATAAATCATCTGTGCATTGCTCCTTTCTTTTAGACATATGACTCAAATTATTTATTTGTTTTACTTTAAGTTATTAAGTTATAAATTTAAAAATCAGTTTAAGGATTTTAAAATAACTCACCAGCTATATATACATTTATCTGTCCTCTGCATATAGTTGAAATAGCATACATATAATTAATTCATCTGCTGATGGTTTCTCTGGGAAAGCTGGTAGACTGACTTGTTATCATTGAAATAAGTATTATCAGGTAAGGGTTATTCTGCAATTGGTTCCACTTTGGTTTCTGGCAAGCTAACTGTTTTGTCCTCATTTGTTCAGGCTAATGACTCATTAGAAGTTGACACAAACTTCAGGTGAATCAAAACTCCTCTGAAAGGGAACTAATAGCAGCTCCTGGATCTACTGCCCTGCCTTTAGATACATCTCATTCATGGTAGCTATCTATATAGCTCTGAAACCATCCTTTCTAGACAGATAAAACCAATTGCTGCAAACTTCAACAATCTGCTACAAAATATTATAACTAGACTTTGCAGTTGGCCAATTTGGCCTATTGCTTCTCAAAAATATTAAATCCAACTAAATATTCTTTTTTAAAACTTTTTCTAAGAGTCATCTGAGGTGATAAAAACAATTTTAAAACTGTTTTCTTCTTGATTAAAAACTATTCCAATCCTTGTGAAAGAAATTTTGAAATTTTTATCAAAGTGTGATATAGTAGAATTTTTACATAAATAGATTATTAATTAAAAGACTTTAAAAATAGACTCATAAATTTTTACAATTATCAATAACTATCAGAATACAATATTAATTTATTTAGACCTTTTTAAATGTTTTGATTTATAATAAAATTCTGTTTTAAATCCAGAGTTATTTAACCTTGTACGGTTAATATTCCCAATGAATGTAGAAAAATATCTCCAAAAATGTATGTCTGTGTTTATTTCTACTTTCATTTACTTTATATATATATATATGCACACACATATCTATGTTGCTGTGTGCCATAAACCCAACTAGTTACAATATATATATATATAAATAATCTAAAAAAAAACAAATAATATTACTAATCCCTTATTATTGTTTTTTTTTTTAGATTATTTGCATATGTATATATATTATGGGGGGAGGAAGGTCTCTAATAAGTTTAATCATTTTATATATTAGCAGTAGTGGCAATACATCTAAGAGAAGAAGAACCTACACTTGAAGACTTGGTAAGGTAGGGTATAAATAAAAAAAAAAAGAAAAAAAGATGTGGTGGTATAGGAATTATGTTAAAAAATATTTAAACATTGTTAAATGTCAAGAACATGTATGGTTTGAGATAAAGTTAGGAAGAGAAGAATGAATGGTGGCTATAGTGTATATAGCCACTGGAGATAATCAAACTATAATGGAATGGAACCATAGCATATATGAGTGCCTAGTTAAGGATATGAAGAGTTTTTAAAAAAAAGGGGGGGGGTGTTAATGGTTATAGAGAATATGAGTGGGCATATTGAAGAAATTCATGATGTAGATAATAAGAATGGACAGCTTTTGAAGAATTTTTGTCAGAGAGTGAATTTAAACATTAGAAATTTATCAAAATTTATCAAATATTTATGAGGGACAATACACATGGTCTATAAATAATATACTTTACACAATATAATATGTATTGGTAGAGAAAAAGGGAAAGAATAAAGTACAGAAAGTAAAGGTGTTTGATAATGAAGAGAGAGTATGTAATAGTGATCATAATTTCTTTATAATAGAAAAGATTAGTAATGTGATGGCAAATAGTAATAAAAATAGAAAGGATAGTGAAAAGTATGGATTGAAAATGAATGATAAGAATAAGTTAGAAAAATATAAGATAAAAGTTGAAGAAATAATGGAAGAGTTGGTTGGGAATGAGTATAAGGATCGGTGTGAAGTAGAAAAAGTGGCAAATAGAGTTTTAGGTGAGAATATTCAGAAGAATAAAAGTAATAGAAGAGTGAGAGATAGTAAAAGTGTAAAAGATAGGAAAAAGCATGTAGAACTAATAACAAAGAACATGAAGAGGATGTTAATGTTAAATGTGAAAAGTATTTAAAAAAAAAGAAGTTGATAATTATATAGAGAGAATGAAATTAAATAATAAATTGTTGGAGAATATTAATAAAAGTGGAAAGGATGGGAGTAAACATTTTTGAAAATACATTAAAAGAAAGAATGTAGGGATGAGAGAAATAGTATTACTAAATATGATGGAATAGAGTGTAGCTTTAGAGAAGAATTAGAGACAATCTTAAATAAGTACATAATGAATATAGAAAAGATGTTAGATGTGAAGGACAGTGTGATAACAAATATAAAAGTATATAGTAATGGAAATATTAGGTTTACAAAAAATGAATTTAATGAGACAGGGAGGTTTAGATTGATGGGTAGCAAAGATGGTAATGAATTTAGGAAATAGGGCAAAATTAAACCTATTATCATGTTTTAATAAGAAAGCACAGAAGAGAGATTTTCTGGATACTTGGAGTAATGCAAGATTAAGGCTATTATTTAAAGGAAAGAGTAAGGATCATAGAAAGTGAAGCAATTATAGACTGATAGCAATAATGTCAGTATTATATTAAGTTTTTGCATATATGGTGGCTGAAAGGGTTGCAAAATGGATGGAAGAAAATAATACAATGGGAGAAATGCAATGGTGTATAGGAGATAGTTTATTTGTAAATACACAACTTATAGATATGAGTAGAAATATAAGTAGACAGCTATATATGATTTTTTATAGATATAGAGAGTGCATATGATAGAGTAAATAGAAATAGATTACAAGTAAATTGGTTAGTGGATCTTATGAAGAGATTGTATGAAAATAATTATTATACATATCAATTAGGGAATATAGAATCTGTTAAAGTTAAAAATGGGGTGGGACTTAGGCAGGGATACCCTATGTCACCTATTTTGTTTTTATTATATTTGAGAGAAATAGGGAGCAATAGAAAGAGTATGAAGAGGGGTAGAGATACCATTAATAGGTGGCAAATGAATATATACATTATCAGGTCTTTTATTTGAGGATGATGTATTATTGTGCACAGAAAGTAGGGAAGATATGGAAGTTTTGCTGAAAACATGTGCAGGGATGTTTTAAGGAGAAGGAGATTAAGTTTAATGAAGAAAAATCAAAAGTGCTGATAACCAATCCTGGGGAAAGAGAAGAGAAAGAATTTTTATTGGAGAATATAAAATTAAGTGTGGTGTATAGGTATAACTATTTGGTAATTGTCTTAAGTAATCAGAAAAATTGCTTGAATAAATGGGAGCAAAAATTGATAAATGAAGAAAAAAAGAAAGGGATTGATAAAGAAATTAACAGTGTTTTCATATAATAAATATGATGTAGCTAGAATTGTTTGGAAGAGAATGGCAATAGCAGGGTTAATATATGGTAATGATGCATTATATGTTAGTAAAGGGGTGTTATACTACTTAGAAAAAGTACAAAGAGAAGTAGGGAGACATGCATTAGATGCGAAGAAGGCAATTCAAGGAGAAATGGAATGGTCAAGTTTTTATATAAGAGATGCAAAAAAGCAAAATGAAAATGTTTCGTAGATTCCAATGTATGGATAATAAGAGAATAGCCAAAATTTTATTTAATTGGGTTATGAATACAGGACAAGCAACAAGATGGGTGAGAAAGGTAGTATGGTATGCAAAAAATTTGGATAAAGAATTTATGTCTGTATACTTATATACAAAAGGTGGGATGATTGTGTTAGGAGAATTGTTGAGTGTTATAGTGACATGGAATGGAATAGAAGAATAGATGCATTAATAAAAAATAGAGAGTTGGAGAGATGGACAACTAGTATGGAGAGTAAAAAAAGTTTAAATATATATAGAAATTAACAGAATATTTGGTGTGAATCAATTTATGATAATAGCAATAAAGTAGTTTCCTGTTTAAGGCTGATCAAGGCCTTTAGCAACAAGTGAATATATACATAAGTGGGAAAATGTGGGTGATTTAGTCTGCAAGTTGTAGGAAGTCATAGAAAATATTAGGCATTTGTTAATTAATTGTAAATGCTTGCAAGCAGAAGGATACAAATAATGTTGTGGAAGAATAAATGTGAGCAAAATGATTACACAAAAAATGTGTTCTTGGTTTTTATGCTGGGTTTGGGAAAAGATAATGGTGATTTATATATAAATGTCATCGAGTTGACAAAGATTATGTTGTGGAAATGGGATGGAACAGGATAAATAAGAATATGGGAAAAACATGGAGTGGAGAATGGAAGGGAAGGTAAGATGGCTAACAGGTTTCTCTAGTCATATTGGCTGAGAAATTCCTGACTCCAATAAAGGAGAAGCCACTGTGGATCACATTGCATCACATGTGATTGTGCAAAAAGAAACATCTTGAAAAGTTTCCATTAAGAAATAAAAGCCGGATTGATATATTAAATAATATTTTTATTTATAGTAAGTTGTCTATTTCAATTTTGTTTTAAATTGATTATTTTTAATTCCATTTATATATTCATCTTTAATCAAATAAGGATGTGCCATTTTATATAATGGTTTAAAATTTAATGAATATATAAATGAAGTATGAGGTTTTTAGGTAAATCTATTAAATCATTATCATCTATTTTTTTTATATGGACAGCAAAATACAATATAATGGCAAATATATAATAAAATGATAGGGTATATACATAGGGATATTTTTTATGTTCTGAGATTTAGATTTATAAGGAATTAACAAGTAGTCAGGCAAAAAATTATAATTGAAAGAAAAACAATATTAACAAAGTTGCATGATTAAAAATAGCTATTAAATTCTTCAAAAAAGATATAATAAAAATTTATTAAGATAAATATGAAATTAAAATAACCTTACTTATTATGTGAATAATATATATGGATATTATAATGGAATAACAGTTCAACATTACAATTCCGATGATAATTATGGAATCAATTCTCAAGTTAATTTCAAAATCACTTTTACTTGCCAGCATGATCATCTTCAAATTAATGAGCTTTATAGTGATAATTAATTTTGATATGATCATCCTAGCAAGTGTATCATAAATTAATGTATGTATATATCCAATATGAAATTATCAAAAGAAATTAAAATTAATTCATTTTGTACATATATGAAAGATTCCATTCTATAAAAATCTCAATATAGAATTTATTATTTTTAATCATTATCGTATTTTGTTGTTGCAATATAATTCTTTCATTTTTTAAAAATGTATAAATATAAATAAGTACTTTACAGTCAAATTGTCAGTAAAGATTAACTTAGAATGATTATTTCAAAACTTCTGATTCAGATGGTCATTAAAGATATTATATGTAGCTACACAATGTATCTGGTATCTTAATAAAAAGGCATTTCTGATTGGCATTTGGCATAATATTTCATATCTGAAGAAAGCTATATTTGAACCTGGAATTGGCTTAGGTAATCACCATTAGCGTATAAGAGTTTAGTCACACATATTCCGATTAAACAAAATTAACATTGTCCTCATAAGTTTTATACAGACTTTTTCCATTATTGACTATTGCTTGAGCTTAATTTAAATTCCTCATGGATTCAGTCGTTAGTCAACAAGTAAACATATATGTGTCTTATTCTTCTCAAAGCAATAAACAAAGTGTTTCAGCCTCAGAATATAAATAAGAAATAAAAACTGATTGATTTGCTTTTATAGACTTCTCCAAAATGCAACTCTTAATTAAAATTTTGCCTGTGTGTTGCAAATTTATCTATTACATAAAGTTTAAGATTCGAATGATAGAAAATCAAAACAACTTAATCCATTGATCAAGAAAAATCGAAATGTTTGTATATTAATTAACTGAAGCACAATGAGTCTTTTACAAATCAATCAAAATTAAATTTCACTTATAAATCTAAGATATTTTCAATTAAGTTCCATTTCCAATTAGCACTTGTCTATAAATCTTGTATTTGGCAAGGAATGAATTTAAAAACAAGATTATACTTTAAATTAAACTTTTTAAAAAAGATAAATAGTATGAGTGTACTAATTCATAATTTTTTTATATAATGAATTTTAGCCTATTTTCATTATTGCTATATTACTACAAATTTTGTAATATATAAAATGAAATTTATTATTAGAAATGATTATATTCTTTCAACATATATATGTTTGTATGTATATGTTAAAAGTTAAAACAAGGCATATATTTTTTCCCAATAATGCTCTAAAGAAGAGAATTAAAGTAGAAAATATTACTAATCAGATTTTATTCTGGCATTAAAAATAGCCAGATATTCACAAATATTAGATAACTAAATGTGTTGGCTATGTAGCAACTGCATGAAAGAAAAATCCTAAAAAAAAAAATCTAAAGATTACTCAGTTGAGATTTATAATATCATGTTGTGGGCATGACTTAACTTCAAAAGTCCCGTTATGATAATAACAATAATATGAAAAATTAAAACAAAAAGATGTTGTATGGGAATCATAATAAGAGGATTTTGTCATAGACAAATTAATACTCATGACAGTGAATACTCTAGTAATTAGTAATGGTAAAACCACTTTTGAATAGCTCATTTTAGAGCAAATGCCTCTCTAAAATTTCTCTAAAAAGACTTTACAATGTGTATATCAGAAATTATCAATTTAGATTTTAAAATTTTGTTCATTTTGACAAGTCTTTTCATTTATCTAAATATTTCTATCATTCTAAATTTGATTTTTTTTCTACTTACTGAATTAAAACTTACTTTTTTTTAAAAAAGTATAATATTATAAATTTTATAGCAAAATATTTATTAAACCAATTTTTTTTTTTTTAAATAATTTTGTATTATTTTTAAACATCTGTGTTATGAAGTCATTTTTGATTTTATTTGATGACAATTTCTTAGATTATTTTTTCTATAATACAGGTTATTTATTATAATAATATTTACTAAGGCAATAAACCTAAATCATGTGTGGTTGAAAATGCGCAGGTAGGGATCTCTGCAGGTCTTAACCACAAGCTTTTGCATTGGAAGAAAAGAGGGCAACTCTTCTTTACTTCAACCTACTTTCTATATAAATAGGTGAAGCTGAAGCAGTTATATCTGATACTTCACTGATTAAGTCCACAATTCCTATTATACATTAGTACTCGCAAAATCTTTTGATTTACAATGAGTCAATGGAAAGATCTTATAGTTAGAAATCTATTACGATAATTTAAAGTTGTAATTATAAATTTATTTAAGGCATATTGATTATGTAAGTAATATTTACTAAGGCAATAAACCTAAAACATGTGCAGTTGAATAATAATAATAATAATAATAATAATAATAATAATAATAATAATAATGATGATGATGATGATGATGATGATGATATTATTATAATAAAATTATTGCAAAAGTATAAAGGATGTGCATTAGAACCCAAGTACTTTGATTTCATCATTAAAATTAATCTCCTTGCTGTGCCAACAACATACTTTCTACATAATAGGAGAATATATTATTCAATTGATCCATTTTGTGGACTATGCCATTAGGCTGAAGAGGTGTACAACATCTCATATACCAATACACAGCACTGAAGCAAATAAGGGACATAATGTGTGACATTTACAGATGACCGACTACTACAATAGATCAGATTATAGGTGCATATTAAGATAAATCAACTCCAAATATAAGGGCAGTCACATTTGCTTTATATGCCGTTTGGTGCACAAGATGCACATTCTTCCTAGGCAACAATACCAGAAGACACGTTCACCTTCAGAAATAAATTAACTCTGATGAGAAATAGAGACAAACTTATATCAAAACCACAACTATATGCGGCATCTTGGTCATTGCTTAAGCAGCAATCAATACCTAACTGCAGTCAGTCAATGACCAACTCACATAGCTTTCAAATACAAACCCAGCGACATGGAAACAATATATTTAACAAATTATACAATAAGTTTAACAAATCATAGTAACACTTCATGGTATTGTGTGCACCAAAAACCAAAAAGAATACTCTCATGGACAGATGGAATATCAAAAGCAACCATAACCTGGATAATGACACAAAACATGGACATGAACAAATACATATCTGTAAAAATCAAAATTATATGTATTGCATATATATGTAATCAATATGTAATAATTATTAAAATTACCCTGCTTTTCACTGTTGTAAATTGAACTCACATACACAATGGATAAACTTAAACAAATGTAGAAGATTGTAACCAACCCTTGTTCTCTGTTGACTTTTTAATTTCAATATAAAATCAAACTGTTAATGTAAACCAAAACAGCTACAAATGAAACATATATATGCAAAAGAAAAGCTATGTAAGACTCTTGATTAATAAAACTCCTTTTTGAAACATAATAAGAACGACAACAGCAATAATAATAATAATGATAATAACAATAATAATGATAATAAATAATATATAAAGTATAGATTTCTAAAGTTTACTTTAATTACTGCTTTACAGAGCTAACATTTTAATATTGTATGAGTTTATGAAGTTATAAATATAGTACATCAAAGATTATATTTCATAATCTAATGAAAGATGAAAAAATGAAAAACTAATTTCACTGTCAGTTTTAGCATCAAACTATTCTTTCTTCATTTCACCTTTTTACCATTTCAGTAAAAACATTTTTTTTTTTTTAAAAAAAGTGAAATAAGTGTTTTCATTTTTAAACTATGGATTAATTCAGCTGCTGATAACAATGCAGTGTAAGTTTTTAACAATTACAACAATAGTAACAGAGGAGAAAATTATGATATTGGTTTAAAATTCTTGGGTTTGTGTTCACGTTTTCATGTACATATATGATAGGACATTTATGTTGTGTTCATGTGTGTGTGTAGATTTAAAAAAGAAAAAGTCCTAATAGTTAAAAATAATTCATAGTTGAGATTTTTTAAAGTTTATGAAATAAAAATTATGTTTGCTTATATTATATTTAGTATTGTAGGTAATTTGAATACAGTCTTTCAAGCTCTTTTCAGCCATCCACTCCATCTCATGCAACCTATACATATGTCCACTCACATGTGAAAAAGAAATGATCTACCATATACATATTTTGTGCTGAACTAGCACTCATCAGTTGATTTAGATCATGATCTTCCATACATATATGTAATCAGTGCTCGGTGATCTTCAAACTTTAACAGCTAGACTTTAATCTACTCCACCCTCCAACACTTCAGCCATCCATACCATGTAAAATCTGAATGCCCAAATTCCTTGCTAATGCCAATATTGTTGTCATGCCTATGTTGATATTAAGCCATTCTGACTCCTCATGTATAGGACCTTGTCCATTCAAATACACAGAAGATGGATTAGCAGGATTCAGGATGGATTTGTAATGTTTTGAATAAATACAAATATAATTTATATACCCAGAAATTTATATGTAGAAACACAGATTCTCAAGCTCCCTTCAGCTATCCACACCATTTCTTACAACTGATACACATGATCACACACATAAAAAAGATAAATGATCTCCAGTATACATATTTCATGCTGAGCCCACACTCATTAATTGGTCCAGATCATCATCTCTCACACACATATATAATCAATGTTCAATTTATATTAAGGTAGAAAATCTTCAAACTTTAAAGGATACTCTTTAATCTACTCCACCATCCAAATATTCAACTATCCATACCATTGAAAATCTGATGATGGAACACCCAATTCCCTTGCTGATGCCAATATTATTGTTATGCCTATATTGACATTTAAGTCATTCTGACACCTCATGTATAGGACCCTGTCCATTCAAATAGATAGAAAATGCATGGGCAGGATACAGGCTGGATCTGTAATGTTTTGAATAAATACACGTATAATTTATATACTGTAATTTATATGTAATTATAGGGGATTTGAACACAGACCTCCCTGCTTTCTTTAGAATCCACTTCATCTCTTACAACTGATACACATGGTCACACACATGAAAAAAAAAGATCTCCAGTATACATACTTCATGCTGAACCAGTACTCATCAGTTAATCCAGATAATCATCTCCCTCACACATATATAATTAGTGTTCATTTTATATTAAGATAGAAAATCTTCAAACTTTAAAGAATAGGGTTCAATCTACTCCACTCTCCAACTCTTCAACTATACATACCATTGAAAATCTGATGATAGAACACCCAAATCTCTTTGCTGATGCCAATATTATTGTCATTCCCATGTTGACACTATGTATTCTGGTACCTCAGGTATAGGACCTTGTCCATTCAAATACACAAGAGAATACAGACTGGATATGTAATTACAGGGGATTTGAACAGAGACTTTCAACTCCCTTCAGCCATTCATTCCATTTCATACAAATCCCTTATAATTATATATAAATTGCAGATATATAATTTTTATTTGTATTTATTCAAAACATTACAGATCCAGCCTCTATCCTGCCCATCCCTCTTCTGTATATTTGAATGAACAAGATCCTATACATGAGGAGTCAGAATGACTTAATGTCAACATGGGCATGGCAATAATATTGGTATCAGCAAGGGATTGGGCATTCCACCATCAGATTTTCAATGGTATAGTTGGTTGAAGAGTTGGATCCGTGGAACCAAAGCCTATCCATTAAAGTTTAAAGATTTGCTATCTTAATATAAACTGAGCACTGATTATATATATGCGTGAGAGATGATGTTCTGGACCAAATAATGAATGTTAGTTCAGCCCAAAATATATATATTGGAGATCATTTAACTTTTTTATATGTGTGTATCGGTTGTAGTAGATAGAGTGGATAGTTGAAGGGAACTTAAAAGTCTATGTTCAAATTTTCTATAATTTACATATAAATTCCAGGGATATAAATTATACTTGTATTTATTCAAAACTTTACATTTAGTATTAATTTTTATTTATTTATATAATGTACCTGTATAATTGAAAAGCAAAGTTGTTTCAATAATTTTATTAAGTCTATTTTTAAAGTAAAATTTCTCATTTTAATTAAAGTGAAAAGAAAGTATAAACTACTTTATATGAATAGATAAGGGAGATCAGCAAACTATTCAAGTAAAGATAATGGAGAAAAAAAAAATGTTTGGCTGATTAATCTTTTGACTAATGGTATTCCATATTTATTTTATCATGCATTTGGTTGAAGACACCATTTTCCCAATGACATTACATAATAACAATAATAAAATATATGCTTCATAAAGACAACACAATATCAAAAAACAATAAGGTTAGAAAGTATAATCATTACGATAAAATAAGAATGAATTCAATCATATTTTGAGTTATTAATTTTAAATTTATTTATAAATAGTATATTTTAGTAAGTTTTAAGATAGGACTTTTTATTATTAATTTTAAATTATTCTGCTTAAAATTTTAATTAAACGGCATATAATAGTACTTATCAATCATTATTAATAACTGTTTTTTTTGTTGTAAAAATCTGAACATTTTATTATTTCATTCAAATCCAAATCCTAAGTAGAAGACTCCATTTAGTCGAGAGGGGTTTTCTTTTGTAACAAAAGAAGTTTTTAATTATGTAATAATTTGTTTTCAAATATTTATTTAATAATAACCGATTTTCACCATATATATACATTGGAATGCTGCATATATTTTAATAACAATTTCTTTTATAAACTGATGTTAAAAATATAATTATTAATATAGTACTGATAAACTTAATATTTAATTTTATAATTAAAAAATAATATGAAATAATTTATGAAGGCAATTCATTTCAATACAATATAAAATGTAATTATTAATACTGTACATACCCTGAAATATTTTTCATTTAATTTTAAAATTCCCATACATGTATTTTTTATGGGTTTTTAAAAAAATAAATAAATAAATATATATAATTTTTTATCACTGATAGTGTTTCAATTGCTTTAATTTTAATTTACTTTCCTGTGGCTATCTTTAGTTCTTGGTTTTATTTAATAGCCCAAACTAGAACTAAAATAATATTATTTTATTAATTTTAAAAAATCTCAAGATATCAATATTGTACAGACAAATCTAGCATAAAAGAGCTGATAAGTTTGCTGGCCTGAAAGCACTTGCAAGAACTTTTAAAAGTGCTCTTTTTTTGTTTACCTTTCAAAAATGAAAACATATTTTCCATAGTTTATATATTTATAAAATTTTTTGCAAAATATTTATTTTTTGACAAAATTATTTATAATTAAACTCAGATTTTATTTAAAAGCATTTGTTTTTAGAAAAAAATTCAAGAGAAATACCATGTTTTCCAAAAAATAAGACTCAGGTCTTATATTAATTTTTGTTCCAAAAGATGGTTCAGGGCTTAGTTTCAGGTGATGTGTTATTTTTTTTTCATATACAAAAACATATATTTATTTAAATACAGAAATCTATATTTATTTAATATTATATCATGTTTAGGATTATAATAATATCACAGAACATTCTCATTATATACAAGAATATTAAAAATTATTTATGTGTTGTTGAAATTAGTAATATTTAATTTAAAGTAATATATGAAGTGTTAATTTAGCTGGATTAATTTGTGAACTGGGATAGTTCACTAATAATAAGTTTCAGCCTTTTTGGATATCAATGTTGATTTATTTACAATAAATACACTTGGATGCCAGATGAAAGGAATTCTTATATTAGACTAAATGAAGGCTGGTACATTGATAAATGAATTAGTTACGAATCTGCCTGCAAAATATTTTCCAGTAATATTTGTTCAAGTACAAAATCTATATTTATATTTATTTATACATTCATTACTTTAATTCAAAATGTTTTTTTTTTCTTTTCTGATGTTAGTTGTAACGTGTATATATAAACTGAACATTATATTCATTATTTTATATTTTATATGCCCATCAATGTGTTGCAACAGATAAGTAATATCCATCCATCAAGCTGAATATCTTAACTAAGTTTTATATTTGGGATAGGGCTTATATTATCAATATTCCCAAAAATGTTAGGGCTTATTTTTTTGGTTAAGTCTTATTTTTGAGAAAACACGGTAGTAATAATATAAAGCAGGAATTATGATTGGCTGAAAAATGGATGCTTTCATAATCACTATAGCAGTTAATTTTTAATAATTATAAGGGGAATTTTAAATTTTAAAACAGATTTTTTTTGCTTTTATAATCTTAATAATAATTTGTTAGAGTTTTTAGAAATGCAGTTAAAACAACTTTGCAATAAACACAAGAACAAAAAGCCAATGTTCTGATTACATATTTCAGTTTATTTTTATTTGCAAACTTGAAATATTATTTTTAAGAAAGTAATTTATGAAAATATAATGAAGAATAAAGGTTAATTTGTTGAAGTAAAAAAGTTATGATATTTAATTCAAATGGTTGCTAGGCTATCAAAAAATTAGAAAAAGGATTAAATGTGTTTTTAAAATAAATTTATAAAAGACATTATTGTTATTTTTAGGTGAAATCAAAGTTTTAGTTAAAGTTAATGTAATGTTACAAGGAGAATAAATTATTGCAGTAGATCAGCCATGTGATCTTACATCATGGATGTGTCATTTAAATAAAGACATGCAAAGCTAGAAGAAACCAGAAAACTTGAACTGCCTATCTAATGCTGAAAGAATACCTATCCTGTTTTTACCAAGAAATAATCTTTCTGTATTAGAAAAAGAAGCATTGAAGTTCCCTTATCAATAGCTATAGACTATTGATACTTGAATTGAGAAATTATTTAATTTAGGTTGTCAAAATAAAAAATTAAAATTGAATGCTAAAGTATTTGGCATCTAAAAAAATATTTAGTTGGACTTCATAAAAAAAAAGTAATAATAATTATTTTTCAAGTAAATTTGCCATAACAATATTTTATAGCTGCAATACAATTTCATTATTTTCCATTTCAATATTTGGATAAAAGAATATTTAGTTTTTGATAAAATTTATCAAAATTTTAATACTTTCTTATTATACATCTGTATGCTGAATCTCTGCATGCAAGTAATATATAGATGAGATCAGCAATTTAAGAATATATAATTATTTTTATCACTTCAAAAATTTCATGTAGTCAGAAATTTATATCTGTGACTGCCATATGATTCCACACTTATATTGCAAATAGAATCATTTAAAAAGAAATCATATTTATTATTTATTTACTTAAATGAAAAAAGAGAAACATTGTAAATATAAACTAAAATTTTATGTACATGTTATCATGATGAAAATAATTTAGAATTATTAATTTAATCAAAAATATAAATGTTTGTATATTTATCTGTTAAGTAATTTTATTGTATGAATCAAAATCATTATGAATTATTACTAATATTTATATGCATAATATGGTTTTATTCATTAGGTATGGATCTAAGTTATTTATTGAATATAATTTTATTAGATTTTTAAACATTATGTACAAGTCTTTTGTTAAAATCTAGCTGTGAATAGTTGAATGAAGGGAAACTGTTAGGAAGCTAATAAATATAATGTCTTTTTAAGATTAATCAAATGGCAGTGGATATTTTTCTGTATATTCAAGTAAAGGCAGGCTATTTTATGCATAACAAATATATACCATATTTATATATTTGCCATTCTTTTGTAAAAAATGTAGCTATATAACTAACATGGCTTTCTCTTTGTTCTTATTATGATTATATAAACTAGTATTGTTGTTATATTTTGTATGATCATCATTAATTCCATTATCACCATCATTAGTGTGCAACTTCAATCAGATTTATCACTATTTTTCATTATATATATATATAAGTGATTACTGAATTGTGGGGTCTTAATTGATGACTCTAATTGTCATTATTCTCATTCCTTTTTCTGTGACAATAAATATATATATGCAAATATAGAAATAAATTGGAAAACTATAATAATTAAAGAAAATTCCCAGGATGTTACTACCAATTAAAATTGATAGTTCCAAGTTGAATCATTTCATTTCAATAATAATTTATTAATAATATATAGTGATTACATCTTGATGAAAATAAAAATTGTACACTAATATGATTATATTAATGTTCTGTTTGGCATCTGCCTAGAATGTATTATGTAACATGACTATTATACCAGTTATGTGGTTGGGTATAGTGAAGAAAGTTTGTATAGTGTGTGAGATACTCAGAACTTGCTTTATGTGGTTAGAGTGTTTTATATAAGCGTAAGTTTAAAATTTCCTAATCTAAAAGGCTGAGTTGGTTGGAGTTGAGAAGCAGGAAGAAAGTAATGAAATTAATGACCAGGTGTTACTGGAGGCAAGGATCTGATCATGTTTCTTGATTTTTTTGAGCGTTTGATAAAACAATGGTATGACTTGTGGGGATGGTAATTCCATGAGTGTTTTGCATCTTACAATTCATATTGCATAAAAGACAAAAATGGAAAGTCTTATTATTGAAAATGTTTCATTATGAATGATGTTTTCAAATGAGAGAATCATGTCAGTTCTTATGATGAAGTTGATGACGATCTTGCTTAAACAACCAGCATTTGTCTGAATTTACTTAATCAACTAAAATTTAAGTAACTAGCAATGATAGTTCTTTAATAATCAAATTTTTAAATTATCCATTTTTATCTCAATGATGAAGATTTTATATAGAGAATAAATTCAGACAGTTATTCTTATAAGTATAATGATTTTGATTATAATAATGTATCTGAAATCTAACCACACACAAATCATCTTGTCCTAAGGGATATCTATATATGTTAATTAAATATTTTCATGGATTTTTTAAAATATAAATATGAGATAAATGAAAAACTATGTAACAGCTACATTTCCAGTAGTGATGTTATTAGGATTGCTATCAATTAAAATTGATAATCCCAAGCTGAAACATTTAATCTAGTGACCAACAATAGCTTTTGTGTTTTTACTTCTAAATAAATTCAGACAAAAGCAATTGTTGATTATTAGAGAATATGGTTCAGCTTGGACCTGGAAAATTCTATATTTATTACATGAAGTTTTTTCATTCCTATGTTTACATAATAAATAATCCATGAAAATATTTAACATACACACGTAATTCATTATAAGAATAAATTAGTATTTAGAGATATTATCTAATATTCATTTTACTTTGTTTTATAGTTTATCATCATTGCTATTTTGGTTTTAAATAAAAGTGGAATTATCAGCAAGGGTAATATAGATAACAAGCAATTTGGATAAACATTGTAAATCAGAATAAAAGTTTCTATTTACCTTAAATACAAATGTTAACCTTTTTTTACTTATGACAGATTTCAAAGTATTTTTTATCAAAAAAAAAAAAACACCAAACAAAATAAAGCAAAGATAGAATGATATATTACTGATTTTTAAAAAATAATTACAAGATGACATCTGTAAATATTTCACAATATAATTTGTATTTTTAAATAATCATTTAGTACATGAAATTTTTAATTTTCATTTTTAATAGGAACTGGAAAAAAATCAGAGTTATTAATAAAAGTTTATATTCATCTATCTATCTGTTTTTTTTTTGGATATATTTATTACAACTACTAAGTAAATTTCTAGATGATTAATTTTTGTGTTGAATATTAAACATAACTAGTCAAGGCTTACTATCAAATTTTTAGTTTGAATGGAGTTTATAGCAAAATGAAATAATTTTTTAATATAATTATTATTTAAAACATATTAAAAACGAATAAAACAAAAATGTTTTAAATATTTTCAAAAATAATAAAAGTATTGTAAGGGAACTTACAATCTTATTAAGCTCACTTGTTTATGTGCAATATCAAATCATAAACAAGAAAATATAATTTTAATTAATAAACAGCAAATACATTATCCTTTTATATTAAAATAGCCACATGCACATGTATATAACTTAAATGTTAGATTATAAAATTTTATTAACAAAATTCAAGTCAAATAAATAGTTATTTTAGTGAAATCAAATATTAAAATAATTAGATTTCAATCATTCATATATATGTATAAAATAATTATTAATTAATATCATTAATCAAGACTCACAATGTAGAGATAACCTAAGGTCAAGTCATATCTTAGCAACTAAATGTGAAGGAAATAAAATTAGAACTCAAATATGCAATAATTAATTATGATGCATTCAACAATAATCAAATACAAAATTGTGAAATGTAATAGTAATTTAACACATGCTAATTATCGGAAGTTGATTCCACTATAAAAGCTAAATCAACTAATTTTCAAATTAGTTCCATCTTTTACAAATGAACTGGTCACTACCCATATTTATTTTGCTATGTTCAAATACCAAACACATCAGAAAGATGCATCAATAGTTTGTACAAATTTTTCTTATTTATAAAATCTTCATTAACAGAAAACTTTAATATCACTCAAGAGCTCATCAGAAACATGGATCAATAGTTGGTACAAATTTTCCTTATTTATAAAATATTCATTAACAGAAAACTCTAATATCATTCAAGTAAAGAGTAAATACATTATTCTTTAATACCATTAATAATAATTTAAAAATTGAAATTATCTTTAATATAATAATTAGAGAAATTCTTAACAATATCATTCTAAACTTGGATTTCAAGGAAGCTAAATATCATCAAATATATTTATATATCTAAATAAATTTATTTTAAGAAGATTTAAAGTTATATAAAATGCATCATGAGTAAAGATATTTTGCCATAGGATTAAATGCCATTGTTCTAACCTAAAGCAATGTAATTATTCATTCTACTGAAATGGCTAAAATATATATATATATATTATCTACACAATTCACTATCCACCTTTGGTTTACAGTGAGATAATTTAAGACAATGAATGTCAACATCATGCGAGAGGAATATTTATAAAACAATGGAGTATACTGATTGCCTCACCAATGATTGATGACTGGAAATAAAAGAACTTTATTCCTAATGAACATTGCTACTTAAAATTTTGGAAAATGATTAGAACAATACTATAAACTTTAAGTACATCATATTATTTTTGCATATCAACATCTATAAATATTTAATTCTATTTTTTTTTTTTTTGCTTTTAAAACCTGCTTACTTTGGAATAATCCATTTTGGAAAATCATTAGATAAAAAATAAGAAAAGATCATTGGGTTAAATTTTTTATTTATTTATTTATTAAATTAAAGTCTTGCTTACAGAATGACTTAACCAGGTTAATAAGTAAACTTAATATGAAGGTAAGATTTTATTGTTCTTTATATAAAATTCATTCACTTATGACAAGACAGAATATTTGTTTATTATTAACTTAATTAATTTAATAATATTTGTTTGTTTATTATTCAGTATAAATGACTAATATCCTTGGTTGAAAGGTTTTTTCTTTCAACAATAGGAATCATACATAGATGAGAGGTCTTATAGAAAATGGAATTTCTTTAAAGGATTGGGTATTACAAAGATTTTCATTTATATTTATACTGTTTGATTTGAATTTAATTAGCTAGTGTTATCATAATCTTTGGAATTATAAAATGTTATTTATTTTTTTGCAATCTATTAAATATTGTTTGTGCTATGATACATATCTACTATGAGATATTAAAAAGATATAATTTTAAAATGTATATACTGATATAGTAGAAATGTATTTAAACACTTGTAATTAAAAATTTTGTTATATAAAGATAAATTTAAATTGTTTTCAATTAATAAATATTGTTAAATTTATTTTAAATTTAAGGAGGTCTCTGATTTATTTAAATTATTTATTTTATTTTCATAATAAAATAAAATAAAATACATATACCCACATATACATATCATCCTGACTTAACATCATGATAACTTGGTTGGAAGGAATTTTGAGAATCTATCAAACTTATATAAAAGTTTTATTATTGATACAGGATATCAATTGATCCCTGAAGAGAGTTAAGTGTAAAATTAACCCCGAGTTCAAATTCTGAGTATAACTGAATAGTAAAGAGAGGTGAAGATTGGATGAACTGGTCTAAGTCGTATCTGTATTGAATGTTTAAATATTAAATTGTCATATTTGAAATAGATGTAATCATAGATTAGATTTTTATCACATCATTCATGTCATCCTACATGAAGACCCTAGGTCTGACTATGCTTAGATGCATTCATCCTTATTACTTAATGAAATATGGACCATTACAGTATATTGAGAGATAAAATCCCTACCTCTCTGTTTTTATTATTGTCATATTAAGAAAAATTTTGACTTTCTGAACAAAAGATTTTCAAGGTTTTTTTAAAGATACATTAGTAATAATAAGAATAAAATATATATATATATTAAGAACTGAAAATAACTTTGTAAGAATATCTAACATTAGAAATTAAAAAAACAACAACTTTCATCTTTATTAAAATAATATTAAAAATTTCTACTGAAGTATGTAAAAAGCTCTTTCTTTTGAGAGCAGTTAGAACAAGAATAAAAAGTAAATTATACATTCATTACTTTTAAAATTCATCATAATGTAATATTGTGGAAGGAAATAATAGTTAATACTGATATAAAATCATTTCGTATTATTATAATTCATATAGTTGGATTGCAATGTCCATCTGGCATTGACTGAGTAAGGATTAAATTTTTTTTTATTAGAATTTGAAAGTACTAGAGGTATACTTCCATGTGCCATATGAAGTGGAAAAACCAAGCATGCATTGTACATATGCAATATTTATTCGTGCACAAAAGGTGTTGTTTTTTCTAAAAAAATAGTACAAAATTTAAAAAAATATAAATAGAAACTTACCTCAAGAGAAGACAGAAAAACAATAGTTTCATATTATTATAAGACTTGGTTATTTACAACATGATAAAAATAAACAACTTTGAAGGAGATATATCACATTCCATGTGCTTAATGCAATGAAGAAATTATGGGAATGTGATTTTAGAGATTCATCTTTTGAATTGAAGCTAAAGTTTCACAAAATAAATCTAAATAAATTTTTTAAAAAAATCAAGTAGTGTTTTAAAATTTTTTTAAAACAATTATAAAAAAAAAAAAACTAAATTTAAAAAAAAAAGTGTTGTTTATAAATTCATTTTTAAATATATTTCAAAACTAAATGATGCACCTTCTGTGTGCAAGGAGTTTCATTTTGTCAATGAAATTTTAATTTATCCATTACATATGGTGAAAAATATTACATATATTAAATGTTTTTATATTAATTTGCCTTGTCTATGTTTTTATCAGGATGTCCAAATTTTTGAATTTTTAGCAATAAAAAAAACATCCTGTTTAGAATTGGAACCACATCCTTACATTACATTTCCCAAGAAAATTTCTTAACAACTGAGTCAATGAAAATATTATGTTTATAAAGTAAAATTTTGTTAATATTGAATTGATTAATTAAAAGTAAATATTTCCTAATGCAGTATAAATTATTCTTCTGAAATAATTAATATTTCATAAATATTTTGTGGGGAAAAAAATATGTTCAAAAAGGTTAGAGAATCATATGTTTTTTTTCCTCATTTCCAAAACAAAACAAATACAGTTATCAAAATCATTGACAACACTTACTCTATTGTGAAAAGAATAAGAAATATAATAAAAAAAATGACTCAGAAAATTATTTTATTTATTTATTTAAATTGAAATTATATCTTTTATTTATAACTAAAAAAAGATTTTAAAAAAAGATTTTTTTAAAATAATAGTTTTATGTAAATAGCCCATTAAAAAGTAGAAAAATAATAAAGTAATAATAGTATCATAAAAGAATTTGAAGTCTTTTTGATCTTCATTATTTATTTGAGCCTCAAATGTTTTTATGATATGAATTATTACTTTGTTATTTTTCTATTTTTTCGTGGGCTATTTACATAAAAGCATTGTTTAGAAAAAATCTTTCTTTTATTTTTACATTTTTTTAATCCAACACTACTCTGTAGATAATATTAAATATTCTGGCAAGAGATTAAAGGATATATATAGACTGAAATTTAGAGCTAACATGGAAATATTTTAATTGTAATATTATTTTTAAAATCTAGTTTTGATTGAACTGTTCCATAAGAATAAATATGTTGGCTTGTATGAATACATCTAAAATTTAAATTTTTTGCTAATGAGTTGAAGTTAGTCATTTATAATTTATAAATTCAATGTTTTTAAATTAATAAATAAATAAATTTACAACTATGACATATTTTTTAAAATTGTAATCTGTAAATAAGAAATGTGTAATAAATAAGCAATTTTCACACAGATGTTAATTACGGCAACAAAATTGAGCATAAATACAATATTTAATAATCTAAAGATAAAAACAGTGAAGGTGACAAAGCTCGACTTGTGTATTCCTTGGACCACCAATTTTGTAATGGCAGATACTGTGGTGAAACTCATTTTAATTTTAAATTGAGAAATTTTTCTAAACATTCACATGTATAATAGAACCAAGTCAGGCAGTTTTTGTAGCTCAGTATTCATCTAACATGAAAAGGACATTAGCCACTTTTTTAAACCTGCCAAACCTAAAATCATTTGTCTTGAGAGCAATAACTGGAAATGAAAAGTTAAAGAAGCTTGGTATATTATAAATTCTGTAAATGCGATTAGTATAAAGGCTAATAGCATTCCCCTTAATAAATACTGGTCATTTAATTTGAAAGCATGATTTACACACACATATTTACACATTCAAATATGCAAACTCATTTTATATACATTTGGGAATGCCAACACTTTCTTGCTAATCTCCTACGTTGGTCATGCTTTGACAAAAATACTTCCTATCAAAAACCTGGCTTAGCAGTTAATAAATATTGTATTTATACTTAATGTTGTTGCCATTGGGAATGCAAACACTTTCTTGCTAATCTCCTACATAGGTCCTGTGCTTTTGTATTTATCCTTAATATTGTTGCTGTAATTATTATCTATATACTTTTGTGGAAATTATTTATTCATTACATATTGTCTACACTCTACAGTATTAATTTTTTTTCTTTAAATAAGAAATATATACATTAACTAAGGTCTCAGATTTTATTGTGTAGATGATATGAAATTATGAAAAAATGTTTAAAAAATTGATATCTTTCTATATCATTTTAATCATAGCATATTTGTAATTTAAAATCATCATAACATGTTAAAATTTAAATACATATATTACATTTATACTCTAGGATTCACAGTTGTATACATATATAAAAATTCTTTTGTATTATTTATACTTTTTGTTGATGCACATAGTTAAGTGCAAGTTTCATGTATATAAATGAAATCATCAATTTAAAGATGTAATAAAACTGAAGTATGCATGCAATTTACTATAGTGTAAATATTTTTATGCCATCAGCAGCTATTCTCATTATAGGGATTGGTGTGTGTTTATTAATACTAAACATTTTCCTTTGTAAAGAGCTCATTAAAGTTTATACCATAGCTTCAAATAATGAGTTGGTTAGTATAAATTATGTTAATAGAGGAGAAGCAAATAGTGAGATACCAATGATGTTTAATAAGTGTTATGACTGTGTTGCATTCATCTCCAGATAATTTTTCCAAGTAGTTTTTGATTTTTAAAAATATTTCCTGTGGTCAGTTAGAAGATAAGCAGACATTCAAGCACTAAAGTTGCAAGCAGACAATTTTTAGATTTCTGATAAGATAGTCCCTCCTTCCTTAACAGTTTTTTTTTTGTACTTTTCTCAGAAATAATAGTCCAATAATCTTTTGTTGTCTAACGAGCTATTTTTATTACGGAATAAAATACTATACCCAAAGCATTTGATTATTTTTTACATATTTATTCAAATTTTTATCGCGCATCTTGTAATTATAATATCATTAGATATCAAAATTTATTATCATTTCCAATTTTTTAAAAAGTCTTCTATTTTTTTTTATCACTTTTGTCTAAAACCGCACATTTTTTTTTTTATCACTTTTATCTAAAACCACAACTTTTTTATACTACCCCCCCTCCTCTTTTATAAAAAAAAAACAAAAAACCTTTAACGCATTCATCTGGCACTTTTTGAATATAAATTCCTGAGAGTGATCTTGTAAACTTGACTTGCGTGTAAAATCCCATTTAATTATACGATCTAATATTACTTTTATTCACATGCGTCCAATGGTTGATTTTCTACAGTAATGTAGCTAGCTAGCTAGTAATCAATTAAAAGTGGGAAACTAACGTAATTTGATGACAGAATGATGTCATAAAAGATTGCATTTATTATGTAATTGTAATAGTTCTTAGAATATTTCGATATAATTAATATATATATATATAAAGTAAATAACTGAGAAATGCTAAAAATTAGATATCATTCACTAGATTAGACAATTATCAATTGGCAGTGAAAGTTTTATCATGCCCCATCCTTAATTTATTCACTAACTTAGGTAATTACCCCCCCCTCCATTTATTGACCAAATAGTAAATAACTGGCTGAAAATAATCTTGATTTAATGTTATATGAATTTTTATTTTACTTATGTATATACACATATTCATGCATCGGTATATATCTTTTACATATGTACACTTTGCAACACCTAAAATAAGTAAATTAAAATAATTTATTTGATATTCAGCAAAATATATTAAAGATTGCCAGATGATTGAAAAAGCTAGGGAATATAATGTTAATATACACAGTTTCATTTGTGGACTATAAAAAAACTTTTGATAAAATAAATTGGAGAAAGTTATGGGAGATACTCTTGGACGTGGAAATACCTTTTACATCTAGTACAATTCCTCCAAAATCTTTATGATTCGAATTCTGGAAAAAATCAAAATGGACAAAAATTTTGTCAACAGAATTTAAGATACGGACAGATCTTAGAGCAGGCTGTGTACTCCCGCCGCCCCTCATTTTTAAAAAAAATGACTACAATAAGATTATCAAAGCAGAATTCTTGTAGGCAGGGATTTGGAATAACAGTAGGTGGATGATATAAATAATTTGAGATATATGAGATATTTTGATCCTGGCTGTTAATGAGAAGAAGTTGACAAATATTATAGAAAAACTATCCGAAGAAAGCAAATAATATAGATTTGAAATAAATTCTTTAAAAAACATAAGCCATGATCACTAATTACGCCAATAATTTCCTCCAAATAAAAAATGCCACAGGTTATAAAATGGTAAATAAATCCTATTACCTGGCTTCCACCATAACCACTAATGGTCAGAATAATTAAGAAATACATAGAATTATAATAAATAGAATAACAATAGCAAAACCAACTAAAATTATGAAAGATCAAAATATTAAAAAAAAAACCCCAATATTAATATCAATCACTTTTTTTAATTCCTTTTTTTAACAGTGCATTGAAGACCATCTACGAAACAGTTATGATAATAAAATAAGTGTATAATACATTGCAAAAAAGTGAATAAAGAAAAGTGATTGATATTAATATTGGAAAATTGGGCAATGTAATAAAAAAAGATTAGAATTGTAATATTTTAAGAACTAGTAAATTGATCAATTGTCTTATTTTTTCAGTTGCTATTTATACAGATGAAACTTGGCCATTAAAAAATTATGATTAAAAAAGAATGTTTGCTTTTAATTTTCTATACTGTCCACAGAATAAATGTTTTTATTTTAGATTTAAAATCAACAAGCAACTCTATGTACTAATAAGAAAATATCATCACTTTAACTATTATTGATCTACTACAGAATGAAGGTATCCCCAAGTTTAATCCAATTTCTCCAATCCATAGCTTTTGTTCACATGACACTAGGTGTCCTTTCTTCATTTATCTATCACACATAAGTTTCCTTTCTAAATATTTTTTATTTTCTTGGGATCCAATTTAAAATTTCAACTGTCCATCTACTATCATCTTTTCTAGCAATACATTCAATCCAGATCCATTCCATTTTTCTAATTTCATTTTAATATTTTTAATTCTTTCAATGATGTCAGTGATACTTGTTTGTTATCTCATTCATAGATTTCATTTTTGATCTCTTCTTATTATTTCTAACATATATCTCTCATACTTCATTGCATGGTCTGAAGTCTCTGTATTGTCTTCTGTAAAATGTCCTTAGTAAAAATCATAAAATGCATCTATTAAAAATCTTTCTTTTTAAACATATAGTTATATATTTTTTTAATACTGTTATTTCACCAAAAGTACTTTATCCAAGTTTAGTTTTATGATTAGATTCATCCATTATGTTTCCATCTTTATTAGTAATCTGACTAAGGTATTTGTAATTGTTAACTTATTCTAATTCATCATTACCAATCTTTATTTTCTTATTCTGAGAAAATCCACTGAATATTATATTAGTTCTTTTTTAGCATTTATCTCCGGTTTTATTTTTTTTAGTTTCTTCTGATAACTCTTGTAACATTTCCTGAAACTATGAAAAATTATTTGTAATAACAACCACATAATCTGCAAAATAAATTAATTTCCATTTACTTTTACTTCTTTAATTTCCTATCTAATCCATAAATACTTCTTTTGAAACTGCTGTAAAAGCATTTTAGAGACAATAAATCTTGTTATACATCTTATCTTATAAGCATCACTGTGTAATCTAATCACTACTATTGCATTTTGATAAATATTCTTCAGAATATGATAATATAAATGGATCTACATCTTGATTATCCACTGTTTTAATCATTGTAGAAATGCTTCTAGAATTAAATGCTTTTTTCTAATAGAAAGCTAATGGTAACTCATATCCACTGGTCTTTTGTGTGACTTACTGTGCTAAAATCACTTTTAAATCTAGATTGTCTTTTAGTTAGTAAGATGTTTGCTGTAAATGGATTATAATTTTCCTTTTGTAAAAATTTTCTATAAAGTTGATATGTCTGTAATTTCTAATATCTTCTTTATCTTTTTTCTTCAATATCAAGATTACTACTGAATTCGTCCAATTATCTGGTACATTTTTATCATTTAGAAATTTCATATATTAACAGTTTTTTTATTTTTTATCTACTTCTTTTACAATAGCAATAATAATTCCATCATTTTTTTGAGCTTTTCTTCATAGATTTAATTACATATTTTAGCAATTTAAAAAATGGAGTAATTTAGGGAATACATTATTTTTTAAAATTCTTTATTCCTTTATAATTATTTACAAAGCTCTTCTTCAATATTTTATGATACTAATTCTTTTCTTTTTTACTGCTGAAATATTTTTTTTTCCAATAACTTTGAAAACTTATATTCTCTTCTATAGCTTTTCTTGTTAATTCATAATTATACATTTTATATCATTATTATTTTACAAAACTCTAGATATTAATTTCTTCTTAATTAATGGTCATTTAAAATTTTTTTAATATTATTTCTTTTCTTCACATATTATCTTAAAAAAATTTCTAATAAAGTGCTGTTTTTTTCTACTAACTAGCTTTGTTATAGTTCTTAGTAGGTTTCTGTTATCTTTATATTTATTTTATCATTTTATTTATTTTAATTTAGTTGAAGTCATCTTTAAAATCTATGCACTTAAAATGATTATAGTATGCTCTTATTTAAATTCATTGAAATGTTTTTAAAGATTAAAGATATCAAATGACAGTAGTCCTTTTAGTAAATTTCATTTCTTTAGTTTTGCAGAAATAAGATATCTTACGTTTGAGTAATTAATTTCTAGTGTAGAATTTATTAAGAACATTACAAATGTGAAATACATATTTTTTTGTTAATCAAAATATAACACAATTCTGCTGTATCTTCATTTGAATGCTTTCATATCCATTTTTTAGCTTTCATTTACAATAAATTCCACATTACTTATGTTTCCAATATTTATGTCTTTATAGTAAAATATATGTTCACTTTTTAAATCTTTTTTTTTTCACCTTTTCTTCTAATTTCTTAAAGTCCAATAATATTTATTTAATATTAGACCATTATTCTTTCCAATTTTTGCAATTTTTCTTCACTTGAAAGTAATCTACAGTTGTAAATATCCAAATAAATGGTAATTATTGAATGGCTGCTTAGGTTCACAATCAAAGTATTATTAGTTCCTCTCACTTTTGGTATTAACTGCTGCCTTGGCTGGCAACTTTATAGTTTCCTGTAGATAAGGATTATAATCTATCATGATTGTAAATATCTATTAAAGATTGTTCATGCATACATTTATTCTGTCTTAAAAAAAACTTAACTGATATTTCAATTAAAAACTATCAGACAATTTTAAATAAGGACATTGTGTTTCTTGATCTTAAACTTAGAGGTCATCATCTAGTAAACTCACTACAGTGACTAATGCATGTTGGCAAGCAACCCATACATGTTTATTTACTATATGAATAATTACATAATAATAATAATAATAATAATTACAATGACAAGAATCTATGAAGTGGACTTAAGAATTTATTTTGCTCATTTCTTTTAAGACTTCAAAGATAAATCAAAAGCCCTGTTTGCAATTAACATCAAACTCTTTTCTGGTAGTCATAAGGAGGGATATAATAAAATTTTTAACTTTATAGGAAAGCTTGTCACTGAGGTAAAAGTCGATGATCATTAACTATGTTATCACATAGGAATGCAATAGATAGCTAGGCAGGCCATTGGGTATGAATTTCATAAGAAGATTCATATAACATCATAAATGAGTGCAATGACTAAAATAATTTATGAAAAATGTTGTTGCAATTGAATACACACAAAAGCACAAATACAAGTATATGCAGGTGGTGAACAAAACAGCAAGAATGCTTGAAATATCTCCTACCACTTAAATTTGCATTATTTGTCAAATGGAATTATATGAGGTGGGACTCAAAAATAACTGGAATCATTGTCTGGTTTTTATACCTGTTGTAGTATATGCTTCTGATGCTACACACTTCTTAAAGAAACCATTGTGCATCAATATGGAAAATGGCACACACCATGTGAAATTGGAGTGCTATGTAACACATTTTTGTAAAGTGTGCTTCACATATTTGTCAATTTTTATAATGACTGAAAAGTTTAAACAATCTCTTTCATTTATAAAAAATGGCAGGGAAAACAGTTGTAATGCTTGAAACAGATTACAAGAAAGCTTATGGCATATAAATACAAGTTTGTGAATATTTAATTGAAATGTTAAATTCACCACATCCCTAAAAAGCTTTGCAAGTGAAGTCCAAAGTCAAAACAACACTGATTTTTTTAATGCAAATGGAATTTGTCTCTCAGATTTAGTTTCTAATTGTCAGACATTCTATCTGCAAGTTCTGAAATATTTATGTGATGCAGTAAAATATAAATGTTTTATATTGTGGCAAAGAAAAGAGTGCAAGTGTCACCTTTACAAAGTGTCATCTCTCAAAATTTTGAGTGTGAAACACTTTTTAATTAAATTCAGCATGATCCAACTTATCTATCAGCCATATTCACTTTATGCACTATTTTTTTAATTTTTCAAATAAAAAAATGTCTCATTTTTTGTGGACTTAGAAGTGGTGTAAAAAATGATGAAGGTGTTAAAAGATATAACTTTGCAAGTGTTTCTGGACTACTTTGAAGAATAAAAAACACATTTAGATTGGTATATTGAATCAAATGGATAGTAATTTGAAAGAGATTCAATTTATAACACTTAAAAATAAATAAATAATTTTTTATTATAAAATTACAGTTACTTTTGGGTACCCTCTTTATTTTCAGGTGAATATTAAGCTACTTCTTATAGAAGGTAAAATTAATGATTGATAAATATCCTCATCCATTGTTAAAGAAAAGTCTATAGAGACTCAATAATAATGAAATTCATATATAGGAATGAGGAGTTCATAGTTGATAAGTATTATCATGTCCAGAGTTTTAAATCAATATCTGGCTACATGGGTATAATGATATGTAGTATTATTGCCTTGAAAGGTGACAGTTTTGTCTTGGAACAATGTTAACATATTGAATTAAGCATTAATACATTTCTAACATATCATTGTTGAATAATATTAGATCAAGAGATAACAATGACATAGCAGCTTAAATTATAACAATTTCAATATATGTCACAGCTTGGAGATGTCATCTGAATGATAGATCTTTTTTGTGATTACCAAATACAAGAGTTTTCACTAGCTAAAAAAAAAAATGTTTTATTTTATTATAAAATATTTAACAGTAATCCATTATCCAATTTTTAGAGTAATGAAATCACCATGACCATATTTTTTAACATTCAAAATAGAAAGCAGTGAACAATATTTGTTCAGTAATCTATTATCGATTTTTTTATGCTTGTTATGTCACCATCACAATATTATAATATTTATACTAGAATGCAATGACTCTAGGATAGTAACTTAGTTATAAATATTATGCTTGTGATTAGTTTGTTTGACAGTGGAGTATTTAAGAGAATCTTGATATCTATTTGTTTTGACATATCTTTATTTTTTCCACAGTAATAAGGTTCATCAGTCTTTTATCAGCATTAATTTTCAAGCAGTTTCAAAAGGTTTTCCATTCTAATTGCACACATTCAATTTTGAAATTATGCTTTAGTTTAAATAATGCCAACACTTTAACATTAAAAAAAATTAGAAAGACCTAATACCCCTCTTTCCAGGGTTTAGCAAACTAATATCAATTATTTATTTTCTTAGCGGGGGTTTTTTTTTAAAGGAAAAAAAAAAAGCTTTATATTTTCATTTCATTGTTACATGATACCATCAATTAAAATGCTGATATAGCAAGTTTGTGATTATTTTAGCCAATCCATGTGTGTGTATTTGTGTAAAAAATGTTTTTAGATTTTTTTGTATTTGTTTTATTATTATAATAAGTAACAGTTATAATATCATTATCTATGCAGAATAAGCAAAAATTAAACCACATAATAATTTTAACTTTAATAACAGTAGCAAAGTCTCCATACTTTAGTACCTTTCGTAATCAATGGATGCAGGAAGATTTGTGCATAAAATCCTTATCTAGTGCTACTCATCTAATATACCCAATCTAGTTTTTAGATTGTGGCTTTCATCAGTGAGGAGCTTTGGATTTGAGAACACTGCACCTAGAACTTAGCATCTAATGCAATTCTCCAGCAGCCACCTTTTACCTATTTGGTTAACTATAAAGCTAGGAACTGAAATCCACAACCCTTCCTGCATCCATTGATTATGAAGACTTGCACTTGGTGGCATTACTGTATGAGAGTTTTGTACAGCTACTAACAGCCTGTGTAAGCATAAGAAATTGTGATAATGTGCAATTTTGACTTTTCAGTTAACATTTTTAAAATTTCTCTTGATTGAAGAACATTATTATCTTCACTGATGTTGATTAAGTTAAGATAAAGTTTTTATATGCCAAGTTTCAATTTTTTACTTATATGTGATTGTCTGTAAAAATAATCATTTTAACATATACATAGACTTATGTGCATTAAAAACTTAAGAAAGTCATAACAGTAATTGCTCAAAGATACTTATTTGTTTTCTATACTTTTAATGGAAAAAAACAACAACTTTTAAATAAATTTAAATTATAAGAATAGTCATTAAATATTTATATAAATTTTTTATATTTAATTGAAAATCTTCATCTAGAATTCTTAATGTTTAAGCATAACAAATTGACTTGAATTTTTAAAAAATTAAATAAATTCTAGAAGATAGATCTTTTAAATGGCAGACTGGCATAAAGTTAGGTATTTTGAAGTGGGTTCAAAATCATGTGAACATATCTTTAGATGAAGGTCTACAATTGATACAAAGATCAGTCATTTTATTCAAACATCAGATGAATTCAATGCTTAAATTGTTGGTAATAGAGCGCCTGAAAGAAATATTGATTACACTAGTTATAAAATCGTGGACGATTGCACAATTTAAATTTCATTAAAAACATTACTGTAAAAAACATTCAAATATATATACGTGACTTCGATTTTAAGAATTTTAATTAGACCTGAAAATGGAAAAAATTCCTCAAGCCCAAATAACTCCAGCAAATTGTTTAGCATGATGATGGTGATTCTCTTTTTGACACAGCGGTACCATAACTGTGCAACTTAGCATATAAAAACATTTCGTGCTCATAATATTATTTTAAAAGAATTTCAGTCTAACAAGATGCCTTGAAAAATCAGAGTAAAAATCTCATAAATTAGATTTTAATCTGATCAAAGCTATTTAAAAAAATTATGGAAATTTAATGGGAAAAAAAAAATCAGACAATACTGAGACTGTGGAAAAGTGCTTTGTAAAAACAACAATGATACTTCTAATGTTAATATCGAATGTGATCTTGGCGGTAGAGATTAGTTAATTAGAAAAATATTTAAAAGTTAATTTACTAATAATGAAACGAGTTTGAAATATTTTTTTATTAATTATAAATTGCTTATTCAATTTTTAAAATTTTAATTTTTATTGTTTATTTATAAAGTGAAATTAAAAACATTTTGAGATGTTTTACAATATAAATATTTTGATAGTGATATAAAATATTTACAAAATTGTTTATTTGCTAAAAAACATTAGAAAATAAAACTAACTTTTTGAGCAAATAATTTCATAAATAAAACTTTTTATAGATATATACCAGAAATAACTTTTTATATATACCGGAAACAAATAAATCTCTTAGAAACACCATGTTAAGTGTGATAATGCCCTATGCGATATAGTGCAACATAAGTGTGGACTCAGAACTGATAATTTCAGGATTGATTCTTAGTTTTGATTAACTCAATAGAACCATTAAATTCTTAATCTGCCACTTGGGTGCTTGAATCTCATAATCCCCTAGGCAATTTACCATATAGCTTTCTTAGTGAGATATTATTAATTGAATATAATAATCCTGAGAGAAAGATATATCATGATATTAGAACTCATAAAGAGGGCAATATTTTTCCATTAACTAACAATGTCTAGATATAAATTTACTGATCAACACAAAATAATTAGCTATGTAAGGTAAAGACTAGCTATCTGAAAAAAAAATTCCTATTTGTGAACCATAAAAGATTTTGAGTTACCCATAAAAGACTTTGAGTTACCTTAGATAGAATATGAATACTATACCAAAGGTATAGAAGGCTTATGTGCTAACCATCACTCCTGCAGTAAGCTATTTGAAAAGCTCTTATGAATAGTAACTTCAGAATTAATTAGATAGTAAATTTAAATAGCATAGCAAAATAAGAATTAACTTTAAATGAATAGATTAAACAAGACAATTGGTTAACTGCCTCATTAATTTTAACAATCATTTGTTTAAAACAATGAGATAGTAAAGATGAAAAAATTAATTGCAATGATGTTTTAAACCAATAATTTACAAACTATTCACAGATAACAGATAATGGTTAATTTATAATTTAAATATGAAGAATAAGTCAAAAAAAATGTATTAACTCAGCAGCTTATCTATGCTTTTGAATTGGAAGCCTAAAGTTTTCCAATTTCGTAATAATGTCTATTTTTTTTCAAAAATTATTTATGGTGTAGAAGATCAATTTTTGAAAAATTCCAGAAATTATGGGTGGAAGCTTATTAAAGAAATAATGCTATGATTTCGAATGTTTGTTATTGATTCCGGATGATATTGTTTATTGATAACAGAAGAACCAAACTTTGCAAACTTCAACTTCTTGTAGGTATCTGAACAGTTTTAATGGTGCTTGAAAAACTACTCTTTTTATAGGTATTCAAATCATGTGATGTTATTCTATGAATATGTCAGATATAAATCATATAATCTTAAATTTTGTCTATAAGAAGATACATAGCTTTTGTTCAGAAGATCTACTTCTTTTTCCCTCTATATTTTGCTTCTTTTTATATTTCACTATAAACTTCATCAACATTCCTTTAACACTTTAAGCAAATAATTTTTATTTATTATTACAGTTTCGACTGTACTAGCAGTCTTCTTTAAATCTTAACTAGGAAAGTTAAGATCTGAAGGAGACTGCTGGTACAGTCAAAACTGTAATAATAAATAAAAATTATTTGCTTAAAGTGTTAAAGGAGTGTTGATGAAGTTTATAGTGTTCAGAAGATCCAGAAACATTTAAACTGCATAATGAAATATGATGATGCCATATTATAGTAGATCTGGTAACTACTTTTATGAACCTCGAAGGGATAAAATATATAAGTTGTTTAATGTTTCATCAGTATAAAATAATTTCTGAAATTTATATTTTTACAAAATAGTATAATATTTGAAAGATCATTTAATACAGTCTAATAAAAAGAAAACAAGCTTTCAAATAAGATGAATGTTTTGTAAATTAAAAAAAACAGAAAGATATTTAAGTTTTTATTTCATTGCAGAATATAATTAACCTGGTAGTAATTGATAAGTAAAAGTGGCAGTGAATAGCTTCACCAAAAATGACAACTAATGCATCTTTTAGAGAAAATTTGCAAACAAATTCACATTTAATCTTGGTTCATTATACAACTATTTATAGTAAGTAAATATATACATATTCTTACTATAAATGACAAATAATTTATATCTTCTAAAATGAAATAAGCAAAATTACATCAATCAAGATCGCTAATTATGTTTATAAAAGATTATATTATTTTTACTTTTATAATTATTATTATTATTTTGATATCAGAGCTACCAAAAGTAAATAGCACTTAAAAAATCATTTATATATATTTAATTCAATATATATAGAAAATCCAAGACTTAAATATCAAATAGTTCCATTCAATTGGCCAAACTGAATTTTCATTTTTAGGCAGCTGAGAACTGATCCGGATTTGAATTTACCACTGCACTAATTTGCATAGAGCTGTAATGCAAGAAAATTACTTTTATAATAAAAATATTGATAATTTGTTTTGAAAATATACCCATTTTTATTAGAACTGAATAAAAAAAAAAAGATTTATATCAGAAAAATATAATATTTGAAAGAAAATATATGTATTTAGTTAATAAATATAAAATATTTATACAATTTTGATAAAAAATAATATAAATGATTAATATTAAATTTTTGTAGTCTATTAATATTTAAAATAATAATAAAAATAAAAAAACATTTTATTCATTTAAATTTTTAAGTATTTTTTTCATCAGTTTCAACTGACTAAATCATGAGGTTATGTAAGTACAAAGCGGACAAAAGGCACAATCTTATCCAATACATGGTGATCTAACTAAAATAGATTACTCACAGTTTTCAATCAACAGGAAAGTGAATAAATTTTATCACAAAATTAACCACAATCACACCAAGGACAACAAGCTAAGAATCCTCATACCATACATTCAAACCATAGCCAAATATTTCAATAACAAGCTATCTAAGGACCTCACCATCACATATCAATCACTTCCTAATACAGACTTATCAATAATTCCAAGATCAAAATCACATATGTACAAAATGATCTGCCCACAAGCTAACTGCCTAGTCACATATTATGGAGAGACCAGGACCAATATCACCAACAGAGTGGTTTAGCATAAATACCTTTACAATAAAACTAAAACTAAACAGGAAGACAATTCCTTCTTTGTTGAACATGAAAAAACAACAGGGCATATATTGAAACCCACATCTGCTAACATCATTTGCTGAGAAAGACATGATGCTAAATGCAAGATCAGAGAAGCATTACACATAGCAAGCAATCCCAAGTCCATCAATCGAAGAGAAGCCTGTTTTGCCTTATTCTGAAAATGGCAATTATAACTAATTTGCATTATTTTGCATAAACTTTCCTTCTAACAATACAGTTTCTAACAAAATAGTAGCTATGAATATGAGAGCAAGAAGTCCCTTGAAAGCGCTTAGCTAAAATAGTATTTTAAATTTGCTTTCGATTATATATTGTAGCATTTACCGTTTTACTAGACCACTATACGCCCCAAATGTATATTTGAGCGTGAGTTGATCAAACTGTATCAAGGAAAAAAAAGAAAGTTGTATTTCTATTCTTAACACAGCTATTTTTCCTGATCAACTCCAGCCTATTAATTGTTACGAATTTGTGCTATTGACAAAAATCAACTTTTAATTTTATTTACTATGGGCGCCAGGACTCCTAAGAATCCACTGAAATATGTCGCCAGCACCACTCGCAAGTTGTAAGACAAAGAAAAATAAAAAGATTCTTTTATAATATATTTTTTTTTTAAGGGACGGTAATTCTACCGTAATGAGAATTAATGATTTTTTTACGATTATTAGCCCTGGCGTATTGAAACATATTGGCAAAGGTAACTTACGTTTAAATCTTATTTCACTAAAAACAAATTTAATAATAAAAAATAATAACTACTATTAATAACGCACAATAAAAGAAAAGGTTGATAAAAGTATAATCTCTTTTATTCTAACCAACTAAAATATTTATCAGTTAAACAGCTATTTAATACTTTGGAGAGAACACATTTAATTCAGGTGGGAAATACCCAGAAAATATAAATATCATTTAAAATAAACAAAAAGTTCTTGGTTAAATAAGAGTCTCTCATATGGAAAATTAAAGTCACTATCAGGATTCTTTATACGTATATTTTTACGAGTAGTTTTTTAAATAGTTAACTGTCACAATCAGGATAATTATTCTTACCGGTAAGTTTCATGAATTCATTAGTAGATAACTATGCATAGTTTTTTGGTAATAATGAGCTCGGCCTTTTGGTTCTTGCTTGTTCTTGCGGTCCATTTCCCAGTCGGTCCGAAGGCTTTTCCTGGTGTACATCATTAGGTCCGATGTTTTCAGGAGCTCCGGTTCACTGCGCCATGCCGAATTCCTTCAGCGACGAGCGATCTTGGATATATTAAATGTTATCCAAGACCAACTAGAGAAACAAACGAACAAGACCTTCCTTCAACCGATCCCTCCTTTTTATATCCAGTTTTCAGGACTTCTCTGCTCGTACCATGCCTTTTTAATTTTATCAGTCTTTAAAAATTTTATGTACTAAAGTCTTTATTTTCTTCAAGTTTTATCTTTAATTAATTTGAGTATTTCTACTTTCAGCTTATCTTTTTTCTTACTTTTGGAATTCTTTTGTTCTCTCCAATTACTGTTATTACTAATCACATAAAAAAAATACCGAAAGAATAATTTAACTTTCATTGTACGCTTTTAACAAAAATTATACTAATCAAAAAAAATCTAAATTTACTTTTTTTAGCTTTTACCAAAATGCCAATATATTTGTAACGTATATAAATAAACGTCACAATACCACCAGTGCCGGGAGATGAGAATAAAATAGTGGTTTACACTAATTTTATTCTTAAGTTTTTTCTTAATTCATATTCGTATTTTTTTTTGTGTAGTAGCGTGCTGATATATTGTGTAGACTCATTCACAAGCACTTCGCTTTAAGCCCACTTTTAGGTCGTAACACTTCGGGAATGGAAAATATTTCAACATTCATCTGTGTCCTATCCGCTTTAGTGTAATATTAACGATAAGAAGCCCAAGTTATAAGCACAAACGAGCGTTGCTCATCATTCTGAGTCTTACAGGCTCGTGGCAACTTGGTCCAACTTGATCCGCCTTCCCCTTTATTGGGATCTCTGCTAGAAATAGTCTGACGAGCATTTAAAGACGGTCTTATGTTCATATACTGTGGATAAGGACTCGGGGCTATGTTATTCCCCTCTTCAGTAACCGCCTACCCGGTCAAATACTTGTGACTTACGTCTACATCAGCCACGATCGTGTTTTTTAGACATATATAAAAAAAAATATACATATATATTTTTTTTTTCTGGAAGTCATATTAAAAAAATATCTTCTTTCATATTTTAATAATCTGGGTTTAATTAGTTTTTTTTCTTATAATTTTTTTTTTCAAAAAAATCATAATTTATTTTCCGGCTACAGACATTAAATACTCAATTTTATGCCGTTTTTAGATTTTCTCAGGTCGTGGTTTTTAAATCGAAGCCCGAGTTGGGTCGCCATTGTAGCGTTTACCGTTTTACTAGACCACTATACGCCCCAAATGTATATTTGAGCGTGAGTTGATCAAACTGTATCAAGGAAAAAAAAGAAAGTTGTATTTCTATTCTTAACACAGCTATTTTTCCTGATCAACTCCAGCCTATTAATTGTTACGAATTTGTGCTATTGACAAAAATCAACTTTTAATTTTATTTACTATGGGCGCCAGGACTCCTAAGAATCCGCTGAAATATGTCGCCAGCACCACTCGCAAGTTGTAAGACAAAGAAAAATAAAAAGATTCTTTTATAATATATTTTTTTTTTAAGGGACGGTAATTCTACCGTAATGAGAATTAATGATTTTTTTACGATTATTAGCCCTGGCGTATTGAAACATATTGGCAAAGGTAACTTACGTTTAAATCTTATTTCACTAAAAACAAATTTAATAATAAAAAATAATAACTACTATTAATAACGCACAATAAAAGAAAAGGTTGATAAAAGTATAATCTCTTTTATTCTAACCAACTAAAATATTTATCAGTTAAACAGCTATTTAATACTTTGGAGAGAACACATTTAATTCAGGTGGGAAATACCCAGAAAATATAAATATCATTTAAAATAAACAAAAAGTTCTTGGTTAAATAAGAGTCTCTCATATGGAAAATTAAAGTCACTATCAGGATTCTTTATACGTATATTTTTACGAGTAGTTTTTTTAAATAGTTAACTGTCACAATCAGGATAATTATTCTTACCGGTAAGTTTCATGAATTCATTAGTAGATAACTATGCATAGTTTTTTGGTAATAATGAGCTCGGCCTTTTGGTTCTTGCTTGTTCTTGTGGTCCATTTCCCCAGTCGGTCACGAAGGCTTTTCCTGGTGTACATCATTAGGTCCGATGTTTTCAGGAGCTCCGGTTCACTGCGACATGCCGAATTCCTTCAGCGACGAGCGATCTTGGATATATTAAATGTTATCCAAGACCAACTAGAGAAACAAAACGAACAAGACGTTCCTTCAACCGGATCCCTCCTTTTTATATCCAGTTTTCAGGACTTCTGCGCATGCTCGTACCATGCCTTTTTAATTTTATTCAGTCTTTAAAAATTTTATGTACTAAAGTCTTTATTTTCTTCAAGTTTTCGGCCATCTTTAATTAATTTGAGTATTTCTACTTTCAGCTTATCTTTTTTCTTACTTTTGGAATTCTTTTGTTCTCTCCAATTACTGTTATTACTAATCACATAAAAAAAATACCGAAAGAATAATTTAACTTTCATTGTACGCTTTTAACAAAAATTATACTAATCAAAAAAAATCTAAATTTACTTTTTTTAGCTTTTACCAAAATGCCAATATATTTGTAACGTATATAAATAAACGTCACAATATATATATATATTAGCTTCATTATCTGTGTGTGCAGCACATATATATATATTATTTTACAATTTAATGATGTAAAAAATTCAATTATTTCATAAAAAACTAAAGTGAAATGTTAATAATATTAAATAAAAATATTAATTCACAACGCATACTAATTTGAAAATTATGTGAACTGAAATCTTGTTAAGCAAGGAATTAGTATATGTTTATAAATGTAAAATAATTTTATTGCAATTGATAGAGTACTATTGGATTTGTGATAATGAAGGCAAAATTATTAGAGGATTAGTGTTGATGTTTAATTTATATTTTATCACAATAAATGTGAGGTATTTATTTTTATATAACAATACACTTACATAAATATGAATAGTGATATTTTACTGCATATATATTTGTTTAAAATCATAAAGGTATAAATTAAAAAACTACAGAAGTTGTGCTTAAAAAAACAACAACCTAAAAACAACATATGAATTAACATTCAATTGACATTCAATAAAAAAAAATAGTAATAATTAAATATTGATTCAGTCACTTCCATATTCCCACTCCCCCTCCCCATAATTTTTCCATTCATAATTTTACTATCAAATTTAAAAGCACTCTTACAAAATGAATCTTTTTTTTTTTAGTAATAATTTTTTTTTTAATGTTACATTGCTAAATAATTTTTTCACTTTTATAAATTAAAAATAACTTTTATTCTTTTATTATACAAACTTTTAATATTTAAAATCTTTTTTTTAATTTTTTTTTTATCATTGTATTACAACATATTTCGGAATATAATAATCCTTAGCAATGAGGAATTTATTTTATTTGGATAAAAGTTTAATAATTTTTTAATTGTACTACTTTTTCCCCACCTAAAAATCATTACAGTCTTAAATATAATTTTTGATTTCTATTTATCACTATTTTTTACTATAAATCCTAATGGTAGCTTCAGGTAATGCACTATATTTTCAAATAAGAAGTTGCATCTTTGATAACTTCTCATTTTAAATTAAAACTTACACATTTTTAAAAGAGCTTTGAGAACTTCTATATATGAAGTCTCTCTTTATAAAGTAGTAAAAATCTTTTACCATGTCATCTTACTATTACTCAGTTATGATTGTCTGAAGTCATATTGAATGAAGATCTCTTGTGTATATTTATAAAGAATGATTTTTAATTTTTGTATATATAAAAAGGAAAAACTTGGGCATAATAATCACATTATTAGATATATTAATCACTTGGCAAAGGAAAATAAAAAAAAAAGCTTAACAATAAAAATGTTTAATTTAATATGCTAAGCATGCTATCACTGTGTTTGTATTGATATCATAATCATAGAAATGAATGAGTGAAATTGTGGGTGAAGCGTATGATATAAATATCATGTAAATTATATCTAAATTGTATGAAAATATGCTTACATGATCCACTTTTTAGAAAGGTAGAAGCAGGATTCCTTTTTGTTTATAGCATTATAATTATTGGCAATATGTCAGGCTTCCTTTATTTTATGTTTAGCATCATTCCTTTCTAAACATACAATGCTGGCTGACGTAAGTTTGAATGTATGACCAAGGAAACATGGCATACTGCCAATAATCACAATGCTAAAGGAATCTATGCTATACAATTCGAATACAATTTACATGATATTTATATCATATTTTTCACCCCCAATTTCACTTTTACATTGCTATGATTATGATATTAATACAATGATATTGAAAGAATACTTAGCATATTAAATTAAAAGTTTTTCCTTGTTAAGCCTTTCTTACTTTGCATCACCAAGCACTTAATATATCTATTACAATCATTTTAAGAAAAATAAAAGAACATAATACATAATCACATTATTATTTATTTTGAATATATATGCGTATGGATTTAAAAATTGCTTTAGCATAGTAGATCACATTGAAATATTGAGAGAAGTTACCAATGAATCTGGGTTGCCATCATGCTTAGCATTTGTAGATTATTAAAAAAAACATTTAATTTATAAGCATTTTTTCAGAGATTAAAACATTGGACTATTAAATATATAATCAGGATATTGTCATAATCTGAAGAATATTCATTAAAATGCAATAGTGATGAGATTAGATAGTAATACTAGAAAGATTAATATTGAGAAGCATATATGGCAGGATGTTTGCAAGAAGTATTTTGAGGATTAAAATGAGAAACTAAGTAAGAGAGTAAAAGTAAATATACTATTTAATTATCTATATTTTACAAATGATGTAAATGTTTTTGAAAATCATGCTTCAGAGTTTCAGTGAATGTTGCAAGAAATTATTAAATGAAAGTAAGAAAGCAGGACTAAAAGTAAATACTGAAAAGACCAAAATAATATGCAATGGATTTTTTCAAAAAAAGAAAATAAAGTTTGATAATGATGAATTAGAAGAAGTTAACAACTACAAATAGCTTGGTCAGATTATTAATACAGATGAAAATATAATAGATGAAATTAATCATACAATTAAACTTGGATGGAGTGCTTTTGGTAGAAATAAGATTAAAAGGAAATATGCCTATGTATTGGAAAAGGAAAGTTTTAAATAAACATGCTTTACTAATTGTTATTTATGGATCTGAGATTTGTACACTTATCAGAAGAGCAATATAAAGACTTTAGACAAGTCAGTGAAGTCTGGAGAGATGTTTATTAAGAGCAACAAGAAGGGATTGAAAATGAAGTGCATGTGTAAGAGAACAAACAGTATTACTGATATCATTAAAATTAATTGAGAGACTGAAGTGGAACTAAATTGGACATATTGTTAAAAAATTAGTAGATGAACAGTTGTAATCTTAAAGTAAATTTCAAAAGTGATTAGAGAGGCTAGAGTTTGGAGAAACTGAATTAAACTTGTGTGCAGTGGATTAACAATAGTGAAAATGATGATATATATATAAAAGTGAATTATTCTGTAGCAAAGTTTAAATCACACCAGCTATTAACAAACTTTTATTAGCTTTGGCATCATTTTAAAAAAACTAATAACTCACATTCTTCAGGATGAGTTGATTGGTTATTTATTTTAATATAATGTCTATATTAGTCATAGTTTGCTATATGTAAATTTATTGGCTAATCTGATTTAAACTTTATTAAGGGATAATTTATTTATATATTATGAAGCAGTCAATCTTAGCCTAAGATTGAGCTTCATGTTTCCATCTACTAACCTATGTTTAAATCCCTATTTCCCATCCTCCTCCTTTTGTTGTGATATATATTTCATGTATATATTTGAGATGCCCACCTAAATTATAAAATTTAATGTTTTAATAACATGTTTAAAATTATTATTAATTCTTTTTATTAATTATTAGTTTTTTTATTATTAAAGTATTATAGATACGGCTCAAATATATACATAGGAGCAAAACTTACTAACAAAATATTGATGTTTTTAAATATTTATTATATGTCATTTTTAGCTTTTTCTTTTTAAATTGCTTGTTTTTCTATTAAACTATATATTTTTTATAAAATCCAATATGGAAGATGTGACTGTTGTTAATTGTCCAAAAATAATTAAAGGGAGGTATTTTTTAATTAAAGTTTTACTTAAAATAAATGGGATTAAGTAGATTAAAGATTTTCTTTTGTGTAAACATGTTGTCAAATCTATTTCTAATCTGGAAATAGATTTGAATTTATTTTTGGACGTTATCTTACAATTGCATCTTTCAAAAACAACTAACTAATTAATGATAAGCATTCCAGAAATACCTGCAGAAGGGTATAAATAATGATTGTATTTTTAAAGCACAGATTAGATTAACTACTATTGAAAGAAGATTAGCTACTCTAGTGAAAACATATTACACGTCGCTTGAAACTTAAATAATGTAGCAGTAAATCCATCACTTCTTCGCTTGTTTGGGTCATCATCTTCCACAGCCATACCATCCTGCTGCCCAAGAGTGCAAAGCCTGACCTAAGAACTTCAGTATGCTAATAGAAGCTTGCTGCCACAGGAAAACTTGCAATATTTTAAATTGAACTCTTAAAACTGCAAGGTAATTTTTCAAGCCGTCACCTCAAACTAAATCTAGCCTAAATATATTCTTTAACTTTGTTTTTTATATATATCTGTCAATGTAATTTTGCTCTCAAATGATTTCTTTATATCTAATCCTATCTCATATGCTTTTAACCTTTCTTTAATTTTGGTGCGGTCAGATATTTATTACTTGATTTTATATACATATGCTTTTTTATTAATTTGCTAATCTCAAACAAACTGGTGAGCTTAATTTATAAAAATCTTTTTTTGTCATTTTTTAAGTAAACCTTCATGAAGGCAAGTTATAAATGTCCATTTAAAACAATGCATTATTAATTAATACGTTCACCAGATTGTTTTTCAAGCCAACATTCTATTTATGTTTTAATATAATATATATATTTGTTTAACTCTGGATTTTCTACTGGTGTAAATCCAGAACTTAAGCTAATTAACACTTTGAAATCTTTTAAAATGTTTTGTTTTTATTAAATTCTGAAAGAATGACCCATTAATTATTTTCTATAACTGCCAGTCTTCTTATATTTTCCATACTCTTAAAATTTCAAATCTTGTATTTAAATATTTCAGTTATTGTAAAATCAAAGAAGGTGAGATTGATTTATTTTAACTAGCAGAAAAAGGGATGGGGGAAAATCTTAATGTCTCTTTTACTAAATCAAATCTTAACATATATATTATTAAATGAAATATTCTCTCTCTATATATATTATAATTGCATGGCGTATTATAGTATTCAAACAAGGGTCATTTATTTTTAAAGCAGTAAAACTTTTCAATGTTGTTAGTGACATTTATCATTCGTACAGCGTTCCTGACATATAGCCGATCTTCGTGATTATATATATGTGCTTCTTAATCTGGGGGTTACGACATGTTCGAATCCATAGATTTCTTCTCGTTCCATAGATAGTTGAGCTATCTGGAATCACATTTATTCTGTATCAAATGCCTCTGGTGGTGATCCCATAAGTTTGGCACATGCTATGCATATACACTTCGTAGATAAAAGGCCTTTCACATCGGTTATACCAGCAAAAGTCTGGGCCACACCATGTCTATCTACTTTTCTCTAAGCACTACCCAAGAAGGGGGTGTGAGATTTCATTTTTCATCCAGAAGCACGACCTTTTCCTCTTAGATATTTTTAGGCTATTATGTCAGCCCCGCAAACTTCTTCATATTATTATTATTTCTTTTGCTTCATGACCCAGTTTTAATGCTCTAATATTAAAATTAAGCTTTGTTAAAAGATATATATATAAATGCCAATTACTTCTATTTTATTAATTAAGTTTATTTCAATGGTGTGGAAATAATTTATATCATATATATATAATGAATTTCGGAATGCTCCTAGTAATATATATTTTAGTCACCATGTTTCAGAACCGTAAATCAAAGCGTTAATAGCAATTTTGTGTAACTTCTTTCTAATACTGATTGGCATCTTAATATTGGACCCATCAAAGATGTGTGTTTATTTGTAATATATTATTTAGCTAATAAAGTGCATATGAGAAATAATAGCGTGAATGACACTATGTAATTATCTACCGCTTGCTCATTCACGCACATACTAATGTACTTAATTTATAAATGTATAATAATTTGTCAGTATATTAAAATATATTATTGTCTAACTTCTTTGAGTAGTTCGAATTCCTTTTTTCTCCACTTCCACATATTACAGCCATGCTTATGTATATTTTAATATAGTCATAGTTAACAGATGTCTCATTGTGTTGCTCAGCTTTGCTAGTTGGCCAGATTAAGATTAATTCTCATGTGCCATCACTATTATGTTATTCTTTAGGTGTTTGATCTAAGGCTTAGAGGGTGGGTTCGAATTCAGGCTGGCCCCTGGCCTAAATCTTGGGCTTGACTGGGTTTGAAGTACATTTTGTGAGTTCCACCTCATGTTAGATGGATAAACATGTTTTGACCAGTACAATTACTACCAGATTGTTAGCTCATTTGATTTAATGTATATGCACAATTTTTATTTTTTAGTTTTTTTATTATATGCATTTTTTTTTCTCATTGCTCCAAAAAATTTCTTACCTCATCATATCTTTTATAGAATCTTTCTATTTCTTTTTCAATATCTTAGGATTTAGTTTAATATTTCAATTGGAAAACTGTAGTAATTTCTCTTTGATATATCAATCCAGATCTATTATAGCCTCTTATTTTAGTGATGAGAATGATCCTATTTGTTTTTTCATCCTTGTACTTTTTTTCAGTCTCTTTTTATTAACTTTATATATATCTAACTATATTTAGAGACCGACTTGCTCTTTTGCTAAGTATATATTAAAACTTAACTTTAATCAATGAGATATATATCTTTCTAGTATTGGATTTTTTTTTCAAAATCCACTCTATCCAAGAATAATTTTTTTATTAATTTAATCTATTTTTTAATATTTATTAATAACTTGATTATGGTTTTTATTTTTGTTAATGTCTTTAATTCATTATAATCAATCTTTATTTTATAATTTTTTTAAAAAGCCATTGAACTTTACTTCAGATTTTTAAAAATCCTAGTTTATTTCTATCTAATATTCTTTAACTCTAATGGAATAAACATTTGAAAAAACTGGATGATATAACTAATTTTCTATTTATTATTTTTTAGCTTTCCATTTTAATTGATACAATATTTTTCATAAAGCTGATGCAAAAAAGCTAGAGGAGGAAAAACAACCTATATTTTGTGTCCACATCAATGTAAATTTCTTTTAATGTAACCATGGTGTTACATTTTTATAAATATTCAGAATTTGACAATATTTTATGTCATTTATCTTGATGTTTTAAAATTTTAATTACTATGGAAATGTTTATATAGACAAATGTGGAAATGTTTGTATAGATAAATGTCTATAAATCAAATGCTAAATATCTCATATTTATTAGTGAGTTGTATAGTATTTGATTTGTTATGCCATCTTTTAGTTGGCCTGGATACAATGTTTGCTATACATGATTTCATAACTTAGTGAAGGTTTTATATAGAAATGATAGAATATTGGTAAGCATTAATTTCTAATATCTTTTTCATTTGTTTTAAATATTAATATCAGGACTGCCACTTTTCAGTTATCTGGCATATAGCTGTTTCTGTGAAAATATCAATGATTTCAAAATTTTCTATAACTTTTTTGATGTTTATATATTTAATTGTATGTTAATCTCTTCATTTAAGATATTTAGTATTTTAAAGATATCACATTTATAGATTTCTTTATAGAATTTTTTCATATATTTAATGTCACCTATATTTTTAGTAATGGTGTCATTTTTTATTCTTATTGCTGAAATGCCCTTTTTTTTAATACCAGTAGGCTTTTTTGTATCAATTTTACAATGTGTCATAAATTCTAAGTCATTGTAAAATGTTATCACATTTTTTCTTTTTTTCATAAGTTGCTTTGTCTCATTTGAAAATATATTGGTGAAATGTTTCTTTTTTTTTCAGTTCTTAATAGAATATATATTATTTTATATATATTATTTTATTATTTATCTCATTCAAATCTGAGCCATTTTTAAAATCTGTTAATATTTTAAAATGATATAAATTCTTCTTTAAATTCAATGAAGTACTTTTAAAGGATATGAATATCAACTGTTTATGTTGTGTTTCTTTATGCCCTTGACTTTTAAACTTTGTGTTAATATATATATTACATCTCATCTAATAATGATGATTCCTGTGTAAATATGCAAGCATTCCTATTATTTTCTTTAATTTAGAGTTTAAATATAATATCTGTTTTGTAATTTAGAAACTAAATAAAAAAGAATTTTTAGTAAAATGTTATTTTAATTTTCTAAATTTTCTAGAAAAAAGGACATTGTATATAAAAAAGGGAAAACTTTTATTTATTTATTTTTTTGAAGTAAGAATTTTTATTTTTTTAGCAACATAATTTTCAAAATATAAATGATCAAAATTACATTTTTGTAGATAAAATAATCTATTGTAATATTTTTTTAGAATTGCATTGAATGTATATGAGTCTACATTAAAATGTCATAGTGGGCAAATAAATATTTTGAAGAATTATTTCATTTACTTTTAAGCTTTATTTTTTTTATGTGTGTTCATATATATAAAAGTCATAATCATCTAAATTGTATTAATGCTAATTTTGTTTTTAATAGAACATATTTATATGTACTTATGTTACATATATAAATTATATAATTTTCATGCATATAGATGATCTTTTCATAACTTGTGGTATTTGAGAGTTTTTTTTTTCAATTCTTATTAATGTAGATAATTTTGTTTCTTTTTTTATTATTATATAATAATCAATATTTTAATTATCAAAGGTATTTTAGAAGGATCTGCAGAGTGAAAGAAAAAAAGTAAAATAAATAAATTAGAAGGTCAATTATTTATGAGGCCATATGATATCTTAGCACCATTATGATATTCTACAAGTATTTTTTCCTCAGTGAGAAATTGATCCAGAAATCTTTTAGTTTTCAAGTCTGTCACTTTCAATATTGAAGTCAACTGCTTAAAGTATTAAGTAAAATTAATGGCTGATCTGAAAGAAATAGGAGATAAAAATGACTTAGAGAAATTTATCATTTTGACTTAATTGTATACAGTTGCCTTTTTGTCAGATAAGTAATGATGATGTTGCTTTAATCACTGACATTAAAATGAGACATTTTAAAAATGTATCTTTTATTGTATTTGTATTTAAAGTAATATTGGAAATTAATATTCTTGATTTCTTTGGTAGATTATATTAATATTCAATGGCAGAGTCTGCAGCCATTTTGTTGTGATGTTTTAAGATTGAAACACCAGGTGATGATAAATAAAAAAATTAAAATTTAGAAAATTAATTTTTTTTTTAATATTAATTTTTCTAATTTCTTTAATTTTTAATTAATATTTTCTCAAACTATGAGTAACTATTATTGGATTTAAATAATGGATTGGGGGATTTTATTGCAATCTAAAGCTTAATTATTTTATCTATTTATATATATATTGATTGCCAAATCTTTTTCATATCTGAGACATGAAATGTTTTTTTTTTGCAACATAGACATGGATGATTGCACTTTAATGAAGTCCACCAGAATCATAATTGCTATAATATATGTTTTATTTTTATTTTTAATGGGGATTGATGATGTTTTATATCAGTATAGATGAAATGTTTAATAATAAAATGGAATATTTGAAAAATATAAAATAATGAAAAGCATTCTTTAATAAATTATTGATAAGACTAAGAATGGATTATTGAAAACTTTATTATAAATTTCAATAAAATTAATTTTCATAATTTGTTATCCAGTGTGACTTTTGATCATCATAGCCCAAAATATCAGAAAACCATCTATTGATGAAGTTTGTTTATTTTCAAATTTATAGATATTTTTGCTCCAAAGTAATAAAAATACTTCCATTATAGTTTCATTTATCTTCATCTATACTATCAATTTACGTATTAATACTTTCCAGATAGCAAAGCCTGACCAATGATTTCAAATTATATGATTATATTGCTTATGACTTTTTTTGCATGTATTTTAAGACTAATTAGCTATGCCTCATTAATCAAAAAAATTAATATACACTATAATATAGGTAATCAAAATTGGCAGTAAATCAAAACAAATCATCTGGATACTCATGCTTTGAAACAATTGTTAGTATACTATCTATTACCTTTTTAAACTTATTCAAGGTTCAATAGCATTAAAATTAACCATGAATTAAAAAAAAACAACTTTATTTCACTACTGACTACATCCTAAATATATTTCCCAAATAATATTTTTTGGTTCTTCAACAACTTGTATGCTATCCAAATTAATTAATTTCTTGAGTGCACCTAAAACATTTTTAGTGCAATCCAGATCTAAATTCTATGAATACCAATCACCATAAAAAGCCTTTATAGAAACTAGTGTGTGTGATTTGTTTAATACTCTAACTTCTATATTATGTTATTTTTAGATGGAAATTTAACCCAAAATTCTTGATTATTAGCAAACCATTGTTCACTACTCAAGACAGATAGAACCACAAATAATATAGAGATCAGGCATTGACAGCTTGTGGTCATTTATGACTTTCTATATTACACCCTAGCATTTTTTATATACTGTAAATCAAAACCAATTTGTTTGTATAGAATTACATATAATAAATATAATTAATATTTTATATTTGAATATCTGAGTATATGTGTATAAATATTTATTTTGATCTATATTTAGTGTGTGTATGTGTGTGTATTTTTTATGATAATATTATTTATTTTTATGACAAAAGTCTAGAATAAAGTCAGAGACATAATAATATTTAAAAAGAGTAAATATTATTTATAAAAAGAATGAAAAATAATATATATTTTTATATAGTATTTAAAAATGTTGTGGTTTAATTCATGATGAGCAAAATTTCATAAGACTTGCTTGCTGCTAGGAAAATATTCCATAAATAATATAGATCTTTAAATAAATAAGTAATAATTATTTGTTCACAGTAGTCGATAAAGGGTTAAAATTTTCATTTTATTTAACTATCTTTTATTATTGATTAAATGTTGATATACTTCATCAGAAATTCTTCTGTCATATTTCATTAGTATTAGCTAGAGAAATTTTGTGCTAAGCATGTTAAATAGGAATTGTTAGCTCAAATTGATTTGCTAATTAAACATGAGCTGCAGGTAATTTTTTATTAAGTTTTTTTTTTTTTTAATGGGGAAAAAGTCTATAATTTTAATGGAGGTTATAATCTATGCATTATATATAATTCTTTATATACACACATGTATAATTGATTATAGAAATATAGATAGACATTTTATAAATTAATATTTTTAAAATTAAAATGCTTATTTAGGAATTGATTGCATCAATGCTAATAGTAGACAAATTATTTATGAGAGGAATTTTGATTGGTTTTTGCGATTAAAAACGATTCTAAATCAGATTAAAAATAAAGAAGTTGACATATTTAATAATTGGATAGATCTGTTTCCAGTTCAAATAGATTAAATGATGAGGTTTAAAGTGAATTAAGATATGACTTGTCAGAGAATAAAGGCTTAGCAGAGTAACTTGGTTTTAATGGTATATTAAAAAGTATAATCAATTGTTTAATAAAAACAAATTTATTTATACATTTGTTATAAATCAGTCTGCCAGCTTGTTCCTGTTCATCTCATTCTCTAACTCTGTTAATGTACTGATAGGCAAGTACTGTTTACATGTCTTATAAATTACAAAGGTTTATAAATTGTTATATTGATTATATAATATACATAGCGACAATAAAATTCTACATCACTCTACTCTAGAATCATTTATATAAAAAAAGTAAGCAATAATTAAAGGATTAACAACTTCTAAATATTGCTTTGCAGAACAAAGATCATTCAACAGTCCCTCATAGAGAAGCATTAAAAAAAAAGACTATTGATTGGGCTTACCAATATTTATAGAGGGCAAGTGAAATAATTTATTTTATTATAATTTGTATCAAACCATTAAATTTACTGTTTGGAATGGAATTTATAAATGCAAATCTCTATCTATAATTACTAATATATTTCATCAAATATCACCTATTGTTAACAAATTCATCCCATTTAAATAGAATACAATTTTTAAATTTCCACAATCGTTTTCTAAAAAAATCGATTCAATGTTTAAACAGAAATATGTTCATTCATGGTTTATTATAAGTAGTGTGACTGCATTTTATATTTATATAATTTTAACAATTATAGATGCTTAATGAAAAATCTTTAAAAAGACATCAAGATTATATTAAAAATGTTTAAAGCAATATACATAAAGATCCTGCACAATTCTGAAATGTATTAATGACTCATTATACTTATAAAAATATCCAATATATATATAAAAGTTGTAAGTGCAAGTGCTTATGTTTTATTTTTCAACCCAGTATGAATCAAATAATAACTTAGAATATCCATTTATTCAAAGTCTTAGATTAAACAATGAATCAGTTAAATAGTAAACTTGATCTGAATGAAGTTTACCATTCTACAAAACAAAAAAAAATAAATAAAAATGTTTCTCACGATAATATACCAAGTTTTATTTATAAAGGCTTAAAGTGAATTTTTAGGTCCTTTTTCTGCATCACATTCTTAATTTGATACTTTAAATTGCAGTTTTTCCTAGTCTATCATTAGAAGGAAATCTGGAGCCTAAAATTACCAATCTGTTTTTTATTACCTATGCTCTCTAGAATTTTTAAAAAATCAATTTATCAGAATATTAAAAATATAGGGGGTTTGAACTCAGACTTTCAAGAAACTTCAACCATCCACACTATCTCATATTATTGATACACATGACCACACACATGCAAAAAAGACAAATAATCACCAATACACATTTCATGCTAAACCAGCACTCATCAGTTGGTACAGATTATCATCTCCCATACATATATACAATTAGTGCTCAGTTTATATTAAAATAGCAAATCCTTATACTTCAATGGACAGGCTTCAATCTACTCAAATCCCTTATATTTACAATTGGGCTCAAGAGTGCCTGATATTTCAAATCTTATCAGAATATTATAAATATTATCTTTAAAATATTATTTCATATTCTTTTCATGGATATCTTTCAGATAGATCAAATTAAAAGAAATATAGCTAACATATCTGATAACCTTAGTAAAGCTTTTGAAACAAGGAGTCAACTTTTGAAATAAAAAAGTCTACCTTTTTGCTCTACTAGCATAACAAGAACAATTTTGCATTAGAGAGTTTTCTTATCTTTTAAATACAGTCAATATCTAGGAACCAAAATGAAAACTAAAATATAGAACCACTGAATGTAAAATTATAGCAAAACTTGTGGATCAAAGCTAACTCAATGCCACAATGTGTTATCATGAATAAAACTTTTCGGTAATCACACGAATTGTATCATGAATGAAACTTTTCAGTAATTTTACTGAATTGTAACTTTTTGACAATTATAATGAAAACTTTTTTTTTATGTCAAGGGCAACATATTCAATCCTATTTAGATTTGTGGTTAATAATGTCAATGCATGCTACAGTACATGAAGGGGATATCCCTTAAAAGCTATTCTGTGAGCTTTAAATTATCATAAGACATAATTCAGAATTTGACTATTACATAAATAATATACTAATAGAATGCGATTAAATGCTCTCATTCATAATATTATAAGACATCGCTCTATAATATGAGAATTTCATAATTGATTGTATTATATGCATATTTAATTGAATTTGCAAGGTCTATATAAATTAAAATAAAATTTCTTCCTGATTATGTGCTTATTATTTGAGCAAAAGGCAACAAATTAACATATTGGTTATCTTATTATTAAATTATCAACTTTTAATTAATCATGGTTCTTAAAATTATTTAATATGAGCGTTATAAGCTTTTATGTAAAGGATTAGTATTTATTATATACATAATCGATATAATTATAGTCATTTTTATTATGTCTTTATTGAAAATAAATAATCATTTAAATTTTTTTCATGTTATTAGTTTTTTTTTAATGACACAACACACATATAGAGAAATTTGACACACACATCTGCTTAATTTAATGTCTCAATATATATAAATTAAATGATTTCGATAAAAAATAAAAAAATCTAAAAATGTATCTTATGTTAAAAATAAATAGAAGTATAATTGAAGTAAATAAAGTTCATTAAATGCCTATCTTAAAAAAAGCAAATTTGTGTTAAAAGCATTTATTATACAATATATAAAAATCATCAAAAATGGAAATTAATGAAGTCCACTATGCTGTGCTTTTATATAAATTATAATAAATAATAAAAAATCATATACAACAGCTATATAACCCTTTTCAGCATATAGTTAAATGTTAAGCATCTACTTTAATATTAACCAATTATTGCAGACAGTATACCATCTAGTATTTTATAATGGAAGTAAAATAACAATAATAAAATGAAACATTAGTAAAACAGAATAAAAAATTTTCAATTAGTATACAGAAAATAATAATGCATACACTATCCAACTTTATATATATATGACTTTTATATAATTTTCCATTTTTAATCGATCAGTTGTCAACTAAATTTATTGAAGTTTTAGAAATATTCACATAATTATTTAAGCCATGCTTAATATAAAATGTTTCATATATATCTTTACCCCATTTAATGAGGACAATACTGTCTCCCAAAATCGATTGTAAAGAAAGAAAATCGTATAAAAAGCAAGGGATTATAATTTTCTATGAGGAAAATTTTATCTTATTACTGCAGATAAAAATTATGTCACAAATTGTTAATGTTGTTTTAGCAAACAAGTTAGCATAGTCAATAAAAAATAGAAATATATCACATGACCCACTTCTTTTTTTAAGCTTGTAAAATATACATAAAGAGCTTTGCTGATTGCTCAATAAACTTTGTGATAAATGCTTAGCAAGAGAAAGCATTTAAAATATCTCTATCAGAAATCACACCCAAACCCCAGACCAATGGTTTCATGCTTTGGCATTGCTCAGGGAGGCACTACCAACCTAAAGCTAATATTTATCTTGGCCTAGTATTTGTAATAGTTTAAAAAAGGTTAATGTATGATTTATGCATGTGTGAACTGTTTCACATATGTATTATGCAGACATGCACTTAAAATATGTATGTAAGCAGGATAATACAATTTAAATGTACATAAAAAGAAAAAAAAACCTCTTAGCTTTAAGTTGTTATTTTTTATAACCCATCCATTCAGCACTCATTATCATCCAGCTTATCATTCTAAGAGTCTTTTAAATTCTTTAATGGTCATGTTTTTTTTGAGAAATACATTAAGTATTGATGTCTGATGAACTCTAAAGAAAAAAAATTCAAATGAATGATTGACTTGCTTCTTTGATTTTTTTTTTTTTTGTATAACATGTTATAAAGTTTTATTCCTTGATTTAAGGCAATTTTAGATTTGATGGAACATTCTAAGTCAGGGACAAATTCTTCCAAAGTAATGTTCATGGCTTCATAATATGAAATCAGTTCTTCAGTTTTTTGATGTCAAGATTGTTCTCTACAGGCTTGTTGGTTGTCTTTTTTTATTCAGTTGTATTATTTCTAGGTTAATTAATTTTTTCATGTGAGGTGTCTTTATCCAAAATGTTGGCAAAATGTTGCATTACTTGTTAAAGTTAGTATTTCTTGAAGATCAATGATTCTTTGATCTATAGGTTGCTACTATGATTACAATTGAAAATGTATGTAATGGTAAACTTAAAAAAATATTTTTTCAATATGATTAGAAAAAAAAGTTTCACTATGCAAATGTACAGAAAAATGGACCGAGAAAGAGAGACTAAAATCGTAATTGACAATTTTTTGTATTGTTCTGCAAAATTGTTAACTATTGTGATAAAAAAAGTCCATATTGAAGTTTTATTTTTTTAAAATTCATAATTGTATATTATTTATGTGAAATTATTTAGAATTAAAAAAGCAATGTTTAATAATACCTCACTTAACTGCACTGTTGTGTCCATGAAGACTTGTTATTTATTAATTGTAAGTGCAACCAAATTATAGAATTGTACATTACATAATCGTAATCACATAGTTAATTTGAAAAAATAAAAATTCTAACATATTAAAAAAGAAAAAAAAGTATTTTATACAGTCTGTGTTTTCATACTGTAATCAATATTTAAGGCTTTTTTTAATACAATATATACTATGCAGATTTTAAAAAATAACACTTTATATATAAATACATTAAGCATGACATTTTTTTTCTGGCTTTGAGATGTCACATTTTATTAAGTGTATTAGTGATTTTTTTTGAAATGTCTTAGAAATTTTTCAGATAAGATAGTATTTGTGTTGGCAGAGATGCAAAGTATTTAAATAAATATTAAAGGCATGAATCTTTTTCAATTTATTTGTATTGCATTTTCATCATATAAAATTTATTATTAATTGGATAAAATTAAGCTTACATCTTTTTTTAAACTGAAAAATCTTAAATGCTAATAGTTCTGATTTGATTGAAATTAGCATTCTTAAAGATTATAATCCAAAATAGATTAACTAAATACTTTAGCTAATATTTAAACTATACACAATTTAAAATTAAATATTAATAATGTATGACCAAAATTTACTTTTATTTTTACGCTGAATGACACTTCCATTTTTTGTTTTTTACTTTTATACATTAGCAATAACATTTGCTATTCAGAAACAAATTATGAGAAGTTTTTAAATTGAGCAAGTAGATTGTTATTTACAATTTAGTAATTTTTGATCATATAAAGTTCATTATTACTTGCATAATCCATGAAATATGATGACTGTAATTTTTTGCTGCAAGCCAAGCAACATTAATAAGAATTTTAATCCATAAAAATGAGTAAATACAATGTACAGTTTTTTAAGTTAATGTGTATACATTTTAAAATTTAATACTGTATTAATACATTTGGTTGTAGTAATTCATCAAAATATGATTTTGATTATTTATTATATTGAATGAAACAGTTTTTTTTCACAATCATTAATGATAATAATCTTTACTTTGTGATATGCCATTGATGAAGTACTGATTGCCTTACAAAGATGCTGAATGAAAATTAAATAAAATACTGTTCTATACATTCATTAATAGTAGTATGAATGAACTTTGCACTGTACAACTTTAGTATGAAGGTCTATTTTGCTTTTGGATGGCATAGCTTTTATAACAATCCTATGATATCATCAATCTTACAAAATGCCACCAAAAAAAATTATTTTAGTGAATAATCAATGGTAAATCAAAATAGTGTGTATAAATTGATTATGACTGTTATTGTGAATCCTGACATAAAGATTAAGTGCTAAGCAGGGTATAAGTATATTTGTCTTCTTTTTGGATGTTTAACATTATTTAAAGGTTTAATGTTTTTGTAGCATTTATTTTATGTCCATATGTTAAGTATTGAATGTATAAAGCAGATTTATCATCTCAACTATTAATTGCATTGTTACATTCTTTGGCTTTTCCTCTGACTATAGTAAACCATATTGTAATGATTACAATTAATTTTATATACAATTTTTTTTGTGTATTTTATATTGCCTCTTAAATTATAATTCTTTATTAGTTTATCCAGAATTCTATTATTTGATCATTTAATATTTATATGCTTATTAATATTTTTTGTTTTTATTAATGTATTGTAAATTTTGAGATAATATGAAAGTTTCATCCACTTCTTATTTGAAATATTGTTATCACCATTATAATCATTTTGCATAGAAATGTTAGTATTTAATAGATTTTTTAAGCTTAAAAAGTATAATTTTAATAGTTTTAGGATTATATCAATAATATTTATATAATTTAATAAATTGATTTTTTGTAAATCAGCTGTAATTTTATCCATATTTTATTAAATTACATTAAAGATTTAAAAATAAGACAAATATATGAAACATTTTATATTAAGTATAACTTAAATAATTGTATGAATATTTATAAATCTTCAATAAAGTTCGTAATAACCAGTCAATATATATAAAGTTGTATATGGTATGTATTATTTATTCTCTATATTATTATGTTATAATCAATTCTTTGAAGTTATATTGGAACTCTATATGAAAAAAAAAATTATGTTTTACTAGTATGTTTTATTTTGTTATTATTTTATTTCCATTATAGAACACCAGGTAGTGTTTTATCTGCAATAATTAGTTAACTTTAAAATAGATGATCAACATTTGAAAAGGGCACAAAACTATATGTCAAAAAAACTTTATTTGCAGTTATTATTAATATATACACATATGTCACTGTTGTATATGATTTTTTTTTATTACTTATTATAATATATAAAAATATAAACTTAAATCAGTTGTGAAAGGATAAAAGAAAAGAAGAAAACAAACAAACAAAAAAAGCTACAGTTTATGTCTAATTTTTGTATTTAATCGTAATCAATGCTAACATTAAAAATTATACCACTATAAAATCCATAAAATAAATTTTTATCTTGTAAGAAAGAGTAAGATATCCATATAATTTAATTTTTGTTTTTTGTTAAAAATTTGTTTAGTAAAACTTTGGATTCACAAAAATAGATTTAGCCTGAAGTTTTCTTGTGTTCCCTGTATAGTTTCACTATGCCAAGATACTTATTTCTTGTTTTTTATTCTACTATTTTGATTATAGTTTCATAACCCAAACTCATATAAATGATTTCTATTGCTTTTATAAAACTTTAATTTATGAATTGAAAATATATAGAAAAATTTCTTTAGATTATGATTAATCTTTGAATTCTTATGTCATTGACAAAATGTAAAAAAAATGTATATCTAATACTAAACAATAGGAAATTTTAAATATCCAACATTTGAAGATTTTAATGAATTTACATAAGCATAACATTTTTATTTTATTGTTCGTTAGTTGATGTAAATGGCATAAATTTTATCAAATAAATAAAGCACAAAAACTGCATTACAATAGTGAGAATTAGAGTAATATATTGATATAATTTACTAATATTATAATAAATAATTTTAGTATTTTTAAAGTATATGTTATTCTATATTCAGTTATTAATTATAAGAATAACCATGACAATCATTTTAACATTATTTGATTACTAAAAAAGTTAAGTTAATGCAAATTAAGTATTAATGCTCTATCTTAACATAGTGATTTTTGAAAGATGTATTTAATAAAACATTTATTTTGTACAGTTATAGCATAGCAATAAATGTAGACCTTTAAGATAAATGATTATTACATTGGTTTCAGATGATGAAAGTTGAATAAAATTGCAATTTGATCATTTGGTTAGAACTATTTTGTTTAAGTTGTTGTTTGGATGCTCAAACATTATATGACTTGAGAAAGTAACTGTATAATAATTAATATTATTATTCAGCAGCAAATTACTTTCTCTCATCATATTTTTTGTCACCACCTAGTGAGCTTTACTAATCAATGCACGTCATATGTTCCTATTCAGTACTGTTTTATTTAATAATTCCAGACTAGTTTCTAACTTATGGCTTTCATCAGAAAGAAGCTTTTGGATCTTGGCACAGTGCACTTTTAAATATAGTGCACCTTTCTTCTAGAAGCTACATTTTACTTTTTTTTTTTTATTATCAAGATATTATCTCAAATTAACATGATTTTCAAATTGGGCAAATTGCTTGATAGTATAACATAAAAGTAAAAATTGAATTCTAGAAGAAAGATACATTTTTCTAAAAGATCCAGGTGCACTCCTTCCAGATATAAATAATCCACACTGATGAGAGCCATAAGCTATAAAATAGTTTAAAAATATTAGATAATGCAGCACTGGATAGGGGTTTAATAAGAACTACCATTTAACATATATTTATTATTAAAGCAATATACTAGATGGAAAAAATGTGTTGAGAGAAAAAAAAGTGTTTCTGAAGAGCATAATTAAATCAGGAATCATATTATTAATGAAATAATAATTATAAAAACATATATTACTAAAAGTTTTAACAATTGAGATAATTATAATTTATTCTAGATTTATAGAAAAACATATATAAAAAATTATTAAATAAAGCTTACTTTACTACTTGCTATAGTATTGTTATTCATTAATAATATCATTTCAGTTTTTTTAATCTACATTTTCTCCATGTACTCTCACAACTATCTCTTTTTCCTAAGAACATCTATAAACTTTTCATCTTCAGCTTTCATCCTTTTACTTTTCAACAATTTTTTTTTCTGTTTTCACACTAATTACATATCACTTTTTCTTCTTCTTAATTTTTTCAGTAAAACATTTTCATACTAAATGTTCCTTAATATTTTTTAACTTATAATATGTTTTCTTTTTTGCTGTCAAGATTATCATTTCTAGATGCTTCAATGTTTTTCCATTACTTATTTATTATTGATTCACATAAATTCATCTTTAAACAAAACATTTAATAAATTTGTAGTTGTCTCTTAAACTTTTTCTATCATGTAGTTGTATTGTTAAATCTTTTTTTCTTAGAAAAATTCGAACTTTATATAAAGTTTTCCAAGTAAATTTGTTTGTGAAGATCTTTATAATATATACACAAGCATAAATAAGAAGGATAGTTACAGTTAAGTATATAAAATTTCTACAGACTGTTGTGTTTGGCAGAATAGTCTAGTTGGTTAGAATGTCATCTTAAAATTCAATATTCATGAATCCAAAGATTACCAATTCAAAGTTTGTACTAAACTATTATATTGGTTGGATAGATAAAGAAAAAATAAAAATATCACTTGAAACATTATGACTTGTATAATTAATACTAATAAACAAATATATTTGCAAAAATATAAAGTTAAAATTTTTCTAAAAACATTAAAAAAATCAATTATATAACAAAAATAGTCTAACATATATCTACAAATAAAGTGTCATTATTACAAATCTTCAGACAAACTTAACAAAGTTTTACGTTTAAGTTTAATTCACTAAGCTACAAAATATTCATATAAATATTAAATAAAGTCTGTTTAATCCTTGCAAATTTCACTCCATTTTTAGTCAATATTACTAACAGCACTTGTTATTCAACTTTCCAAAAAAATTAAAAATATTAATTTGCTCTAAAGCTCATTTTTAAAAGAATCAAAAATTTTGGTATGTAGTTTTGAAAATGTTTTTTCTTTAGTCAACGCTTTTTTTTAATGTTTTATTTAAATTAATTTTTTTAACTAAACTAATTTCTAGCTAAATTACGTTTTATGTCATTTAGTATTAAAAAAATCTTGTGCTTATTAAATAAAATAGATAAAACAAAGGAGTACAGTTTAACTATTCATATATATATATATATATGAACGTTTGTAATAGTGGCCTTTTTATTATAATTATAAGTTGAATTATTTTCACCAATCTAGTTGAATTATCATGTATTTGGAAAGTATTAATTTTACTTATATTTTTTTTTTTTACCACACAAATTTTTATGGACTACAATGATTCGAATGGTATTCTCCTTTGTTCTTCAGATGTTTGTGGCCTGACCAATGAAAACTAATATAGGAATTAGATTGATATCTTTTAGATTTGTGAATACAGAATTTAAAGTGATGCTACAACTAAGTAAATATTCTATTAAAATAACAGCAGAAATTTTATATATTCATCTATGAGAATTATGCTTATTTTTCTATTTTTTATTTTTAAGATTATGATTAATGGGTAGTTTCCAAACATTATGAATTATCACACTATGTTAATTTATAGGGTTATTTGCCATTATCATGTGAGTTAAATTTTATTATTTTTACTTAATCATTTCTGCCCATTATTTGTGCGATTTCCCAATCAAATATACATTTATTGGTACATGCATAATTTGCAACACTGTTTTCTCTCTCTAATCATTTTAAATGATTTTTTAAGGGTGAAGTTAATTTAACTTATATGTGCACTTCCACACTCAGATAGTATTTCATAGATACAATTTTTGCATTTCACCATTTCAAGTTTAGATTTTGTAGATATAGAATATTTTAAGAAATCCTAATCTTTACAAAACCTAAAATTTAAATATTAGAAAACCAAAACTGCAAATATAAATATCATGGGTATTGGGGAAGGAGAAATCTAAGTATGTATCAATAAATATATGTTTAATTGGGAAAACATAAAAATATTCGGCTAAGACAAAAAAGTAAAAATAAAAAGAAGAAAACTTGAAGACGCTTTTTATTAACTATGACAGATAATTCCATAAGTCATTTTAATGTGATAATTCATAATGTTTGGAAATCATTCATTAATTTTGCCCCAAAAAAAGACAATATAGAGAAATTAGAATGGTCCTTATAGATAACTATATAAAATTTTTATTGATTGTTGCCTTTGATAGAATGGCCTAATTACTTAAAGCATTAGTTGGAGTAGTTTGAAGTCTGTTCATTAAAGTATGAAGATTGGTTATCTTAATATAAAGCTGGGTACTGATTATATATATATGTAAAAGATAGTAATCTGGACCAACTGATGATTGCTGGTTTAGCATGAAATACATATATTGGTGATTATTTATCTTTTCAACTTGTGTGTAATCAGGTGGGCCAGCAATATGAGATGGCATAGAGAGTTGAGGGTTGTGTGAAAGTCTGGGTTCGAATCCCACATACATTAAAGCATTAGCTTAATTTCAGTTTCATTAATCTAAAAACCATTAGTTCAGTTCTCATAAGTTAAATGGACTAATCAGGCGACAATATCCGAAGAAGAGAGGTCAATACTACTACTTAAAATTCATGTCTCGATTTCTGAAGAAGAGAAGGGGATAATACCAGCAATATCAGAAGAAGGGAGATGAATAATCCCATACTAATCTGTGTTTTGTTATTATTAATCGTTAAATCTATTTAGAAAAATATTAATAGAATTTTAATTTTCCTAAAAACATTTAACAATTCAACTAAATGATGAAAATAAACCAACTATATATATAATTAGAATTAAATAGCTCTGATTTATTGCTCCAAAACGTTATACATAAATATAATATCACCCTTTAATTAACATATGAAAGGACTTTTGTTTTTTACAAACTGTTGTATCAAACTTTTTTCTATATTTTAAAAACTTCTTAATAAGAAAGGATCCATAGATTTATGCGAAAAACTTCATTGATTTTTGTAAGTTATAGAATTAGCTGTATATTAAAATTAATATTAATCTTTTATTCGAAAATAATTTTTAAAAAGGAGTAAGAATAAATCAGTAATATATGAAATGCCACGAAATAAAAATGTTTAACTAACAATTATATGCTTATTAGTATAAATTATAATTTATTAGAGTTGACTAATTATTATAATTATTTTTTATCTGTTGTATTTTTTTTTCTTTTATTATAATACAGTCAGTAGTTGAGGTTTCCTCTTAATTTAATGATGTTTTTAAAAATCACTATTTAAATGAAGTAAGTGATGTGAAATTATGCTATTATAATTGTGAAACTAAATGTCATTACAAGCATTTAGATCCTTTCATAGAAGCTCAAAGAAAAGTTTATTTAAGATACTCTTAGTAGACATTCATCAATTACAGAATGCTCTATTATATTGAATACAGAATTAAGGATCTTTCAACAAATACAACTAGTTTTAAAATTTGTAAATTATTATTTATATCTTTCAGAGAAAATTTTGTTTGAAAGTATTTAATAATTTAAAATGCTATATCTTGAAACTTAATTTTTAATGTATCATCATCATTTTCAATCATTATCACTTCACTGCAGGATAAAGATCTGTCCAAGTTAAATTCTCCTCATCATCCAGAATCCTCACATCTCATTTATTTTACATGAGATTTTACAGATTTTTAGAATATATGATATAAAATGATTAAAATTTGTTTTTATATATTACATCATAAAGTGAAATCAAAATGAAATTTAAAACTATTTCTAGCCAGACTGATTTTTTCTTTTCATTTGTTTTTTTAAAAAAAATATATCTCAGTTTAAATTATATCTAAGCTGCTATCACATGCCTGATAATTTTTTTTTTTTTCACTGAAATGAAAAGCTATTAAAAACATGCAATCATTTAAAAATATTTGCATCTTAGTAGTTACTTATTAAAAAGTGAGAAAAAATGTTAATATTTTGACTAGTAAATGTTTTGTTTTCAAAAACAAAACTAATATGCAGGAGTTCTATTACTCTTCTATCTGGAAGTTAAATGAAGTTGACTATTTGTGTATATTTTTAATTTATTAAATACATATCTTTTGATTGCTTTTATATGAATAAAAAATTAAGGAAAATATACTGTAATAGTCAGAAAAGTAATGAAAAGTGAAGACAAGCATATTTCTCCCATAAAATGAATTAAACCATCAACAACTAACTATACAACATATGTATATTAATAACATGTAAACAAACAACAAATTAATAATTAAAGAAAATAGTTTGATTATCAAGTTGTAATGCCAAAATCAACAAAATATACTCAGAAAATTATATAAATATTAAAAATCAAATTTTATAATTGTTAATTATATGATTTTATTTTATGAGACTATTATTTGCAATTTAAACTTTATAATGGCAATATTATTCAATCTTGAATATTTCACATAACATGTGTGTACTAAATCATTTAATCTAAATATGTAAAATGAAATGAGATGAGATCTTTAGATATAGTTTAAGATCCATGACCAAAATATGTTGTCATATTATATGTGTTAATTCTAATAAAATAAATTTATTATCAACAGTAAACTTAAAATTTGTTATTATTATCTCATTCATTCACATTTAATATGAAGAAGCAAAGACAAGACTTGCATGTATAATACCAATATAAATCGTAATATTTAGATCTAATCAGGTGAATGAAAGTAGGTATTTAACATCATTATTCCCAAACAATAATACATTTATCTGCCTTCAATTGCATGCAAAAAATATTTGCCCATAAACAATATTATATGAATATGCATTAATGTGCAGCAAACTAATTATCACACAAAAAATATAAAATATATATAAATAAAAGGGCATAAATGCCTTTATTCAACACAATGCAGGAATACACTTCTGCAAGCATATCTATCACAATAATAGTTCAAATAAAACAGAAATTCCACATCTGCAATTTTAAAATATTTAAGACAGAACAATTTATGTGGGGTATAATTCCAACTTGGAATTATGTAACATCTATATGTCTCTTACTAATATTAGTTTTATATAAATATCATATACATGCATATCCTAAATTCTACATTTTTATAAATAAATAACAGATAAATCTATGAACTTAAATTAGATAAGTTATGCTGTAACTTGCAAAAAAAATAATCAAAATAAGTCATAAATATTTAACATTTATTACTTTAATACATATAAAATAAAATTTAAATAATTATTCAAAATTTAAAATATTAACATTTTTAACAATCTGAAATAATTTATTAAATATTGTTTTAAGTTCATATATACCCTTTCAAAGCTATTACATTTTATGTAAAATTATATATATATATATATTTAAATATCTAATTATTTTAAAATATCTCTAAATCTAAAAACACCAACCCAAAGCCAGCATTTATCTAAGAGTTGACTATTGAATAGAAAATCTGAAGTTTTTATACACCTAAATGTTTAAACCCAGCTATCTAACTCGAATGGTTTGGCTGAAAATCTCTCAACCCCATATAGCTATTTGATTTAGATAGCTGGATTTAAAGACATTTAGGTGTCTGAAAACTTCAGATTTTCTACTCAATAGTAAACTCTTAGATAAATGCTGACTTTGGGTTGGTATTTTTAGATCTAGTGCCTCTCTGAGGAGAGCCAAAAGCATAAAAACATTGATCGGGGGATATGGGGTAGTTATCAGATAGAGATATTTTAAATGCTTTCTCTTGCTAAGCATTTATCTCAAAACTTGTTGAGCAATTAGCAAAGCTCTTTAGTTACTTTCTAAAAACTTAAAAAAGAAGTGGAGTTATGTGATTTATGACTCTATTTTTTATTTTCCAATTATTTTATATGAATAGTAGAGTTTACTCTTTTAATTATTAATACTAAATCTATTATTATAAAGAGCTGAAAACTTTGAAATTATTCAAACAGAAGTTAATCTCCAATAATGCTAAATAAACCCATATGAAATTTTTATATTATTATCAAAACAAATTTTAAATCATATATAGACTTAGTATATTTAATATATATCACAATAACAAATTAAACAATCACTTTCTTTTTTAAAATATATATTCTCCAACGTTATATATATACGTGTGTGTGTTCATACAGTTAATATATGGAAATAAAGTTTTTGAAAAAAAAAAGTTTGTGAAGTTATTTATAATTAGTATATTTAAATTATAAGAATAACTACAATATATATAGAGTTTATAAAGAATTTTAAAATATAAATAACAATAATTTAAATTCGATATTTTCTACATCCAAAAGCTATTAAATTTAAGGCAATTTATTAAAGTTTATAGATTAAACCATTTGAGCTTATGTACATAAAGACATTTTTAACAAAAAAATTAATTTTAATTTGATGAATCTTATAATCACTAGTAAAAATATTCTTGGATTATTATTCTTTAGAACTTTATTATTTCCCGTTGTTGACTATGAATTCTGTTAATCCTAGTTTAATATTTGAATTTCATTTAAACATTTATTGTTAATCATTTTTTACACAAACCCTTTTATATATTAATCAAGTTGCTACAGAAGTGAGAATTCTTTATATTTTACTATAATCAATCTGGAGACAGCTAGGATTTGCTTATGTATCTCAGCCAAAATATTAATGTTTTACCCTGCTATAGAACTAAAATTCACTTTATAGATTTTAATTATTGCTATATTTACTACTCAGTTGTAGATGATTCTTCTTCAATTTTTAAAAATATGCAGAATATACAATTCCCAAGTAGAGTTTCCTAGGTTATCTACTTTTAGAAAATAATAAAAGTATGCATATCAAATTAATAACACTATTTAATGTTTTATACAATTAAAATATTAATTATTATTATTGTTATTATTATTATTATTATTATTATTATTATTGTAATTATTACATTTTTAATAATTTAAATTATCTTAATCATTATTAAAAATTAACTAATTAAATATTTTAATTCAAGTTAAACCCTTTGGAAATGGAAAAATAAAAAAAAACTTAAAAATGGAATTCTTATATGAAGAAAGAAGTAAAAGATAATTTTTATACACTTAATATAGTAAGCTGAGTATGCTTTTAATATCTCTTTAAAAATATCACAATCATAGTAGTGTGGCTGCAAAGCAGAGATGACTGGCAATTTAAAATATATGTAAATAATATGTGAATGAGTTGGGTTTACATGACTCACTTTTTAGAAAGAGGAAAGCAAGATTCTTTTTTGTTTCTAGTGTTCACATTGTTGGTGGTATGTCAAGCTTTTTTTATGTTGCATTTTGCATCATTGCATTCTAAACATATCACACTGGCTGTTATATGTTCAAAGAAATGGCCAAGCTTATTTTCATGATATAAAAATATGGATTTATGTTCAGAGTTGTTCTTGGCCCTATTATACAGATACTGATACTGGACAACTCTTGTTGCCAAGCTAGCATGGTATTCCCCAAAATAAACTGAATTGGAATTAGCATAATTGCAGGAGATCTTCTACATGATTGGGTGGATTTGTTTGTAGATCAGTTTGTCTTTGGAGTTATTAATGAAGCTGTTAAAAGTAAGTGAGGTATGGAGGCTAATTCAGTAAGTTTTTGAGCAAACCTTGTTTATACTTCTGGAGACACTGAGTATATAAGGAAGTGAAACTCAGGGTTTAACATCAATTGGTATGGGTTTGAATTTCATTTTAGTACAAAATCCTTTGGCAATATTAATGAGCAGATTATATTTATATCCAAAATGTCACAAGTCTTTGATGTAATTGTCAATATTGATTTTTCGATGTGCTTTGAATTTGCACAAACTGAAGTTTCTGTGTTGTGGATTCTGAACTTTGAGGCTGTACTGCTATGATATCATTATAGATAACAAAATCATGCTTATCTTACTATGTTAAGTATATAAAAATTATATTTTACTTCTTGCTTCCTATAAGAATTCCATTTTAAGCTTTTCTTATATTTTTCACTTTCAAAATATTTAGATTGAATTACAATTAGAAAAAAAAAAGAGTTAAAAAGAATATTAGATTAAATATATTTTAAATAACTATTAAAATGTATATATTTTATAATATATAAATAATAATTATTCACACACATATCAATGAGAAATCTAATATAACATATGCTTATCTAGTAGTATTATGAGTTAATTATTACTAATTATATATGTTTTATTTAATGGTGTTTAAATAGCTCATCGTTTCATTATCTTGCATAGTTTGTCTCCAAAATAAATATATTTGCTATGCCAGCCCCCCCCCCCCCATCCGTATTTTAACCTGCTATAAAATGATGAATGATTATCACCAAGTGAAATGATTATATCATTTCAATACATATTATCTAAATATTTATTATTCTAAAAAATAAATTTTCAATGATGATTCTTAACTTTTTATATTTATTGGTAAATGTGTACACAAATTAATTTATTCACTGTAAAAAGATCATCGTTGAAAATTTATGTGGGTAATTAGTAGAAGTTCTTGAATAATAGATATTTGGATAATATATACATTTTTTTTTAAATATTAAAAAATAACATTCATTAAATGTCTATAAATTATTAAGACTAATTACAGTGAGCTGCCTTTTTCTCCCTATCTTAATATAATTATGAGTGACAAGGAGAGCGTAAAGATCTATTCTTTAAATCCAAAACCTATAAATCAGAAAGACCTTGGGATAAAGAATTTTAGATTAATGGTGTTCTATCTATATATCATATTAAATATTAATAGATAAAGATAGATTCTTTTATTTTACTAGCCACAGTCTGAAATCAACTTAGTTAACGTCATTTTAATATCATTTTCTAAATAATTTGCCTTTTGTTATTCAATGTTTTAAAATTTTTTGTATCAACTATTTAACAAATTATGATTTTTTTTTTTAACTAATCTAATTTATGTATTATCAATAGCTCTTTTGTTTTGGGTTTTAGTGAAGTAAAAAAAGTCCTCTTGGATATATATATATATATGCCTTAAACACAGATTTTCATGCTCCCTTTATCTATCTCTCTATCCCATATAACTAATACAAGGAACAAACACATGTGGAAAAAATAAATGATCTCCAATATACATATTTCATGCCAGAACTCATCAGTTGGTCCAGATCATCATCTCCTACATACATATATAATGATTGCTTGATTTGCATTAAGATAGCAAATCTTTAAACTTTAATGGACAGACTTCCATACCATTGAAAATCTGATGGTGGAACACCAAATTCATTGTTGATACCAATATTATTGCCATGCCAATGTTGATCCCTCATGTATAGAATTTTTACCATTCAAATACACAGAAGAGTTATGGACAGGATAAAAGCTTAATCTGTAATATTTGAAATACAAGCATAATTCATATATGGAATTTAAATGTAATTATAGAGAATTTGAACACAGACTTTCAAGCTCCCTTTAGCTATTTGCTTTATTTCATATAACCAATACATATGACCATACACATGTGGAAAAGATAAATGATCTTCAATATATGTATTTCCTATATTTACATTTAAACTCCAAGTATATGAATTATGATTGTATTTCAAAATCTTACAGATTCCACCTGTATCCTGAAATATCTTTCTATGTATTTGAATGGACAATGTCCAATATATGAGGAGCCAGTGTGACTTAATGAAAACTGGACATGATAATAATATTAGTATCAATAAGGGATTTGGGCATTCCATCATCAGATTTTCAAGTATGGATAGCTGAAGAATTGAAGAGTGAAATAGATTGAAATCTGTCCATTAAAGTTTGAGAGCACTGGAACTAACTTATGAGAATTGGTTCAGCACGAGATATGTATATTGGAGAGCTTTTATCTTTTCCACATGTGTGGTCATGTGTATTGGTTTTATAAGATAAAGCAGATAGCTAAAGGGAGCTTGAAAGTCTGTGTTCAAATCCCCTATAATTACATTTAAACTCCAAGTATATAAATTAAGCTTGTATTTCAGAATATTATATACATACCTTGTAAGTTACACCCTTAAAAGAAAATAAGCTTTTAATTTGATACACATTATATTTTAAAAATTATGGAATGAAAAGGATTTATTTACTTTAGTGCTTATTACACTGCTAACACAGTTTTGTAAAAATATTACTTTTATTACATCTACTTACTTTGAAATGACAATGCTTGGAAATATTTAATTTTAAAAAAATTGCTATATTAAAATATAAAGGGGAAAAACCCATTTTTAAAATTTTAATTGAAAGATCAGTATTTTAGCAAATATTATACACATCAAATTTAAGTAAATAAGTGAAATTATTTTCTTTCAAAATAATCTGTATATGCAAAACAAACTAAAGAACTTAATCTCTTATATATATTGAAATAAGAACGCTGTTTCACATGTGTATTTATTTTAAGAGCTAGTTACCCTCCCACCTTAAAAAAATGGAAAATGTATAAAAAAGTCGATCTTATATTTTTTCTAGAAAAATAAAGCAAAAAGTTTAGTTTATAACGTTACAAGAAAATCATTATTTTCTATAATTGAGAAAAAAAAAATAAAGATAAATCATTATTGATTTTATAGTTTTAAATTACAATATAATTTAAATATATCACTCGTATTTATTTAATTTTTGGAATGATGTTTTTGAATAAAGTGTGATAACAGCTTGAGGCAGTCTTAATAAACTGAAAAACATGGCTTAATCCTCATGCTTTCTTATCTATCCCGCTAAAAAAGTAGATTATCCAATCATTATGAAGAGAAAGGCAATCGGACTTAAATGAGAGCTGTGGGATGTCTAGGATACGTGGGCTGAACTGTTTAATCAATCCAAGAATCAGATATATATATAGTAAAAGATTTTTAAAAAGTTTTTTCAAAGAGATTTTTGGGAGATCAAATAGTCATTTTTTTTTCAAAGAGATATTTTTCAAGTAGCTGTTAAAGAAGAATTTTGAAAAAAAAAAGATTTCAATTTTAAAAAAGATATTAAGAGCAGTTAAAGACCCTCTATTAAGGATGGAAAAAGAAAACATTATTAAGGAAAACATAACGATGGAAGGGTAAACGGTAACAGCTTTTCTCTTCATTCTAAGCCATGGTCCTCCAAGATTTGCCTGGATAGACATCATAGAAAGGAGATAATGCCATTCAGCTGAAATGTGATGCCCCTTTTGAAGGCAGTCACATCATGGATATGAAGAAACAACCTGGATAAATGAAGGTAATGATTTTATAAAAATATTCGATACTATGTGCGTTTATAAAAGACAAGACAAAACGTCTTTCTTAAGCTAAAATTATATGTGTTTATAAAAGACAAGACAAAACGACTTTCTTAAGCTAAAATTATATGTGTTTTTAAAAGATAAACAAAATGTCTTTATTATAAATAAAATAAAAATTATGAATAAATGTAGCTGCCTGAAAATACGTTCATTATTGGAAAATTATAAATGAAATTAAAATTATGAAAATCGTTTATTATTGATAAAGTATAAATGAAAATGCTGATCAACTTATATCTGGAAACATATATCTGTGCCAGACCAAACAGCAATATTTATGCTAGATATTAGAGTAACCAAATAAAATTACAAATGCTCACCTGCACAAAGAATATTACATATAACTATAATTAATTAAATTATAATAACTTATTTATAATTTAGATAAAATTAGAAAATATCAAAATGAAAATATACATACAAAATGAATGTATTTAGTAAATTTATACTATATTATGAACAAATTCAAACATTTAAATATGAATTAGTATGTCAATAAAAGTTAATAGATTTTATTTATTATTTGAAAACTCTGAAAAAAGTAATATAAACACAGAATTAAAACATGTTATATATACGAATTGAGAAATAAGAATACCAAACCAATGAACCTAGGATGTGCATATAGCATGGATTCAAACCTGGATTTGGATAACCATGAATAAAAATATATGTATTATGCTTTAACTAACTTAAAGTTAACTGGAACTCTGAATTAGACATAAAATGTAAATGTAAATGGTTAAAGAACTTGCATTCTTTAATTCATATTGCCCTATTATTGGATACATACCAAGATGCACAATGGACTGTAAATAAACTATTTGTGAATTAAATGAAACTCTGAATTAAATAAAATGCTAGCAGTTATCTTCATTATTATATCTGTAAAGGATATCTACATACAAGAATAATTAAACCACATTACATGTGACTACTATCTAAAATACTACAAATAAAATTTAAGAGGAACTCTGAATTAAATACAATGCTATTAGTTATCTTCATTATTATATCTGTAAAGGATATATTCATACATGAATAATTTAAACCACATTACATGTGACTACTACCTAAAATAATACAAATCACAATTAAGTGGAATTCTGAATTAAGTGCTATTAGTTGTCTTCATTATTCTCTCTGTTGTCTTAATATAACACACTCCTCTCTGTGAAGTAACTAAATGATTAAAGATATAAACTGTTAAAGAACTGTTGAGAGAAGGACTTTATTATACTCTCAACAGATTATATTTTCTAAGTCATCTAAAATGTTATTGGAAGTAGGCCAAAAGATACAAGGGACTGTCAATAAAATACTTTGTTTGATGGATATTTATTTAAACCTGTTATTAAATAAAATTATTGTTACTTAAAATTAATCTTAGTTATCCAGTTGTTCAATTCTATTTTGTTCTTATTGCATCACTCATCATTCAGTGCACTTGTTCATGAAAATTTCATGCCTCCTGAGCTACGTCTGGCATAACTAGACCCAGGTAAGTCACGTTGTAGTGAGATGGAACTCTAGTGGTACCATTTGGAAAACCAAACATAGAAATGTCTAGATGCTTCCAGCCTCTTTGGTGATACATCCTCTGATGAGCAGGAAATATTGTTGTAGGGGGGAGTTAACATCTGCATTGGGGAATTCCAATTGATAGTTCCTTTCTGCAACATGCTCATCAGGAAATTGTTACAACCGAGGTAATAAAGGGGTTGTGTGGTGGTCGGGTTACAATATATATATATTATGATTTTAGTTTAAAGTTTTTAAAACTTTTATGTTGTTATATTGGTGAAGTTTATATTTTTTAGAATGCTATTTTATTTTTCATTAAAGTTTTTTTTTTTTAGTTTTTATCCTTATTTCTTCTCTTTTATTTTTTAAACATTTATTTAATCTTCTCAATAAGAATGCAATAAGAATTAAAAATAGGTAAAAAAAAACAGAATACGGTCTATTTGATCTTATGATTTTGTATTCTTCATTTTTACTTTTTTTTGGAAAGAGGATGAGTTGATTGCTTTAGCATAACAGTTTTTTTTAAAAAACCTATATATTTAGAACATTTTTTTTTAATGAAAAGTTTTAATGCAATTTTTGTAATCTAGAATTTTGGGATTACAGCAGAATAGTAGAAAATGATAATGTGCTCATAGTAAAACTTTATATAACAATCTGTAAAGTTTTATTTCAGAAGTAGTGGTTTTTTCATATGTATATAATAATCCTGTTTTTAAATTGTAAAACTTTTATTTCTAAATGAAAAACTATTTTATTTTATTTTTATTTAGTAAGAATCTTTTTTTGTAAATCAAAATTCTTTATTTTAATAATTATTTAATTGATTAAATTTATTTATTGTGTGTTTCCTTATTCGGAAACTTTCAATATCTGAGTACCAAGAAGTACTATGGACTAAATTTATTGCAATAAGATACTTTTTATTTTCCTCACTATGGAATTAATTCAGAAGTATTTTGGTTAATAGCTGGTAATTTTTAATAATTATCTAATCTTTGTAGGAGGAAAAGATATCTAGAGAGATTTTAGCTTATTGATTAAACATCACTTGTTTTAAGTAGATGGGATTTTCTGATAGATAAATTGTGTTATTATTACATACTATAAATTTCTTATAATTTTTTTAATATTTCTGCAATACACAATTTTTAATGTAATAATTAATTTTTTGTTTTTGAAGCTTGAAGAGTTAGATTTTCAGATAAATTTATAGAGTTGTATTCATTAATAATCTTAATGATGTAAGGAAACATATATATATATATATATATTGTGCCCTTTTCTATAGGTCAGTAATAGTTTATAACAGTCAATTACTAAAAATTTTAAATTTTAGAATATGTTCTTTTGATTTATTAATTGTATTAAGTCAATTATATCTTTAAAGTACAATTTGAGGCTAAAGCAAGTACGTAGTATATAAAATTATAGCGAATTATTTAAAAATAGTTATGTAAAGTTTAAAATATTGTTTCATATGGTTGTAAAAAGCTGGCCATATTAAATAACACAGCTATAAATATTAAAAGTATATTTAATAAATTCGATTTTAATAGTTTAAAACTGATAAGTTAATAAATACAGTGTTTAAATTTATAATCATATTTAATAAACAAAAATTAATATAGTATATTTTAAAAATAAACTTTATGATGGTGAGAATTATATTTAATTCTATATTTTCTAAATTGTTCTTCCAAATTTTTTATAATTATTTTATATAATATAATAAGTGTATCAATTTTATAAATCTGGGCAGAGAAATAGATTGAAAATTGTCTGTCAAAGTTATTAATCACGTGACTTTTAATGTATACTATCACACACATGCTTGTTTGAAATAATAACAAAGTTTAAAATATTTTAAAAGTTATATTATAGAATTGGATAGAATTATTGCCTATCATAAAAGTAAATAGTATTAAACATTAAGTTAACTATCGTATGTAATGCTTAAATGATGTAATGTTTTAAATAGTATCATAAAGACGAATACAGTTATAACATAAAAATTAAATATTTTATTTAAATAAAAATAGATAAATTGAATATTAAGAAATGGAATAAGTTATTAAATGTTATTTTAAAAATTATTTTAAATGTTTAAATAGTTTTAATAAAATAATAATTTATTTAAAAGTAATATTTTAAATAATATTTTAAGTTCATTACGTCATAATTTTTTATTTTCAAATATAATTCTGCTATAAATTGAAAATATGTAAATTTGTTCTCAAGCTAAAGTAAGAATTAACCAATAGGAATAGGTATTCTTACAGACTATAAATATCGTCATAACTAAGTTATCGGGGGAGATTAATAATGTATTGAAACCGGAGAGAGGTAAATTATAACTATCAAAAGATAGTATTTTAAAATTTTTTATTTTAGTCAATTTTTTTTTAGTACTTTCTTATAACTTTATCTGCAAAAAACTAATTGATAATTTTAAAAAATATTTTTTGCAAAAGAGAGTATAAACTAAAAAATATTTTAATAATTTTGTTTAACATGCTTTGTTAAATTTTTTAAAGTTCTTTATCAGTCGTATTTTATCTAAAAGTTTAACCTAAACTACGCAATAAAAAATGGATATACTACGAAATAAAATGGATATAAATTGTAATGCTGAAAAAATATTTGAAATATTTATTGATACAGCTTTATTAATATTTCACCTAAGAACTGTTTTGGTACATAAAAAACCACAGCTCGGACATCATACGGAGTCTAATGAAAAAATTGGAGACGCATTATTATTTATAAGCTTATTCAAGATTTATTTTTAAAATGGTAATAAGATAATTATATATTGCATGAATTATTTTATATAATATGATATTCAAAGGAGTAAAATGTTATATCCTTTCTAAAGGTAACATTTTTAAAAAAATATTTTTGAGTGCAAAATTTAAGAAAGAACCTAGGAGATTATGTTATAGAAGTGTTTTTGATATTAAAATATCCGTTCTTAGAATTATTTAAAATGTATTTGGAAAAGATTTGTTCAAAAAATACTTGAAGTTTTATTTTAAAAGAGATTTATAAAAAAAAATACCAAACGAAAGTTTAAATGTATCAAGAAGGAAACATACATAAAAGTGAACACATAGATGAATAAAAGATGGATCCATGGAAATATAAATAGTACTTAAAAGTTTATTGAATATTTTTAAAATTAAATTAGATGGATTGATGCATCGGATATGCAGAGAATATTGGTAGAGAAGACTAAGAAGCTTCACGGGATTAATTAATATTATGATTTAATAATTATCGTCTTAAATTAAAACCAAGGATTATTTTCTAAATTTTACTTAATGGATTAATAATTATTTTATTTTAAACTTTAACGCGCTTGGAGAACATTTTTAAAAACTCTAGAGAAAATAATAAATATTTTGAACTTATCAGGAACTATCGTCAAGAAAATATGTAACTATAGTTTTGATTTTTTTTATTTTGTTAACCTAGTTTAAATCTAAATTTTTATATAAGATTAGGAAAAAAACATAAAAACATTAATTAATTAATATTAAAATTTTATAATATAACAATCTAATAATTTAGCTAAAAATATTTTAATATAAAGTGTATGGGTGTAAATTTTTATATCTGCCATGCTCAAGTGGATAAAGAAAAGCCTACTGAACATGATGACTAGATAAAGGTTATTGGTAATAATAATAACTATTGATAATTTATAGTGTATATATTTTTTTGTTTTCTTTAGATCATCCATAAATTGGAAGAATGAAGTGTAAAAGTTTTTTAATTATATGTATCGCATTTTATACAACATTTTAAAAAACATTATGAGATAGGATTGATTTGAAAATATGCATACGAGATTTTTTTTTATTTTTTTATTAGTGATATAATCCAACATAACAAATAATTATGTGATTCTTTTAAAATTTTCATGTTATGGGATATTCAAATATTGTCTAAGTAGATCGCATATGATTAAACATACAGAGCAATGAAGTAAGCAACTTTTCTTATGGGATAGTAAGATTGTTTAACTATTAATGAATTTTATTTATTGTTTTGTAAATGCAGATAGTTATTTTATCGGTGTAAGATGTAGAAAAATCTTGAGAAATAATGTTGAGATAGTGGCTTCGAAGTACTATAGTTAGCAGGAAACCAAGATGATGTATATTTAAAATAGGGTATGATAAGGAATGGGAATAATATTTAGTCTTTATGTGAATATCATCATAGTTAACATAGCCCTATGACTGATACACATTTTATTTGGACAGTGTTTATATTTCTTTAAATATTTGATGTTCTAATAAAGCTGAAGAAATAGCTTTAACATCGTCCCTGTACTAGAGGATATAGGCAGATAAATGTCCTACCTCTTCGCACTGTACCATGATTTTGAGATATGTTAAGAATAATACTCTAGCTTTCTTCCTTAATCTTATGCATCTGTTTTCGCTATCTTTATTTCATGTAACTGCATTGTTCAGTAAGATATTTTAAAAGAAATGATAAATAATTTAGAACTAAGGTTATGCTATCGTTTTTGGATAAGATTAGTTTGTTTGCTTATAAGGAGCAGAATATTATAACTTAAAATTGAAGATCCAAAGTATCCTAAGGAAAGAAAAGAATCATAGAATATATTTTGAATTTTATTTCGGAAATGAAATATAATTTTTTTTTTTAAAATAGAGTACCTAAACAAAGATATTTTTTTTTAAAAGTGATAATAATTTTAAATGCTTTAGTATTATTATTTTTTTAAGAGAAAAATAAGTATTGCATATTTTTTTAAAATACAATAGTACAAAGTAAATTATGTAAACAATATGCATAGTATATTTTTTGTTTATTGATTAACAGAAATATATTAATGATTACACTTATATCATACTAAAGTAAGGCTTAAAGAAGAATATATTATGATTAGTAAACATTGTGTGATAAATACTAAAATCTAGTACTGAATTTTGGATAATATTTTGTATAACATCTTTGGCTTTGCAAGATGAAATTTTTTTTAATATTTTGAGAAGTCCATACTCATTATAAGATTTTGTTTTCTATGGAATGTTTTCTAGGTATGAATTTTTAAAATAAGATAGTTTAATAATATTAAGGATAAAATGTTGTTGCTAATAAAGTAGATAAATATATTTTGTAATAAGTTAACCATAATGAGAAACCAAATAGTAACATTTTTTAAAAATTTTTATCCTAAATCTAAATAAAGATGTAATTGAAATATAAATTTTTTTTTTTTATATAACCTGGTAGATCAAACTGTAAAGTAAAAAGGTTAAGGATATCCACTGTAAATAGTATAAATAAATTGTTTATTTATTTATTGTTAGTAATAAACTTTGTTAAATTTTGTTATTTCAAAAATTTTGTGTCAGAGTTGTTTATTTCTCCACATCGCTGCATGAAAACACGATATATGCATAATAATCGAAACAAATATATAATTTTGCACAAAAAGATAAATAGAGAATTATTTAAATAAGAGTTTAAATATTTTATTTGTATTGATTATAATTAAATAATCATAATCTTACATTATTTATTGGTCATAAATCAGTTATCACAATATTATATTAAATTCTATGCTATCAGTTGCCACACATATTTTGTTTGTCAGATTATTAAAATGCTACCACGTATTTATTATATCATTACATGAAGAATATTATTATTGTTATTTAAAGTTATTAGTTTAAGTGTAGTAGATTATGACATAAAATCCCTTCTCATATTTTACTACCGTATTTTAAAATTAACTTAGAATAAATTTTATGAACCTGAGATTATTTTATTTGAGCTAGATTATTACAAATAGAGGATTAAGACTTAATTATTAGTTTAATCTTAGTGAGTAGAAGTTAATAAAGTCGTAAGAATACTATGAGTTTGTTATTTAAAATAGTAATAAGGGGGGATAGTGTTCTTATGCCATTGAGGTAGTATCCTGTAGGATATTGGCTCAATGTAATCTATCTTGTCACCTGTATTTTCACTTCAAGTCTCATGAAAATATTAAATATTTATTTAATTTATTTTTATAAACTGAACCTTATTCGTATTGTAAATTTGAGCTAGTGAAACATTTTAATTTTAATGCTGAATATTTTATTTATTAATTATTAACTGAGATAGAACCCGTTTTATTTTATATCATATACTATTCTGGAAGTGAAGATGCACGAGGGCAAAGTCAGAATATATATATATGTTTCTAGGGACTTTATATATATATATATATATATATATATATATATATATATATATATATATATATATATATATATATATATATATATATATATTATAATGGGATGGGGTAATCAAAAAGTGGAAGGAAGTAGAAATGAATCTGGGATGATGGCAAATCATCATTACTCCCAGTCAATTTAAAATGAAATATTAATAATTTACAAAAGTGTTCACAAAAGTATATATAAGTATAAAATATTTAAAAGGAGCATGAGATTAGAGAATCTCTGAGAACATTGAGAGATCAGCCAGTCACTCCTTAGAGTAACTAAAATAACTATACATCAATCATATATCAACCAGCATTATCAAAAAGTATAAGTACTCAAGAAAAACTGCCATTTATTAACATGAATGGTCCACAATATAATAAAATCAACAATATAAATCAACAGTCAACTTTGTGACTGGATTGGAAATGGGTCTTCTGTAGACCATGCTACCTATTGAGCCTTTGCCAGCTTGGGCAATTATTTAAACATTAATTTGAAGGCACAAACTAAGTGTGAATCCATCAGAATACATAAGAATCAAACAATAATGCTGGGACATCAAAATAATCATTATCAATGCTTAGGCCACTTGTACTGGCCAACTATAAACTTAACTTCTAATAAGACTAAAATAAAAAATAGTGCATGGGCTTTAAATAGTATCCTCTTTTGCACCAACCAGGATGATGATTGATCATCTCTGGATGCCCTAAAGCACTAAATACATATCCCCATTTATATATTCATCCTGTGCACGAATCTAGCTCAGAGAACACAAGCTCTATTACTGTATGTGACCAAGAGATGATAGAAACAATTTGTAACAATTAAATACTTTATTAATAACAATAAAAAAAAGGTATTTAAGATCTTATAGGATAAGGCTCTGATTTTGAAAAGTATACAAAATTATATACACAACTAAAGTTATTACATTGTTTTACAATATTCATTCTATAAACTAGGATATCATAAATTAATATTGTATAAATAAAGGTATAGGATCAAATTAAAATACAATAGATCTAGAATGAAGAGGAAAAAAGAAATTAAGATAGAAATGATAATAAACAACTTATTTTAAATTGTTCTTTATCATTCTAAATCAGGTGCATGAAACTTATTATCGATCAAATCACTGGTCACATTACAAAAAAGTGGGGGGGGGCCTCCAAATTAAAGAGAAAGCAGATTTTTTATTTTAACTTTGCAATTTGACATAGTCAAGCATTGGTGATCGAGAGGTCAGCACAACTGCCTTATAAGCAGTTGTTCTGAGTTAATGGAGTTGCTTCCTGGCCGATGCTATGGCACATGATAAAAAAAATATATGTACAAAATACAATCCTATTATAAATATACTTATGAAGTAAAAAGTTTTTTTTAAAGTTTATGTTATATAAATAAAACTATATTATTATTTTTTTTTGAAAAAACTGGCAATATTTTTCATTATCATATCTTCAAAATTTGGTTGAAATTTTTAAGCTGTAATTATTTTTAAAATTGATCGCATGTGCTAGTCAGTTAATCCTTATTTTTCTGTGGTTTTATTATTTTTTAAAGTTGTTGATCACACAAATATATGCTACTGAACATAATTAAAATAGTTTAATTGCATATAACAAATAGGAAAATCATCAAATGATAAATACTTATAGAAATGTGGAATCCCAACTTCTATATATTTTTGTTTTAATTTGGAATCATACTGAATTCTAATTAATTCTAGTTGGAAATTGTCATCAATAGTTTCAATATCAACAAATTGATGAAAGTAAGCGAAATTGATTTTCACATTTCTTGAAGTCTAAAATTTTTCTTTTGTATTTATTTTCTAATAAATTAATTTGATTAGCATATTCTGAAAATTTCAATTCTGGTGATTTTTGTAATAATGATTCAAAATGAGACAAATTTTCATTTTGAATTTTCTTTTTTCAGAACAATAGATTCTCTTTGAAAGCATTTATGTTATCAAATAATGTGCTAACTGCATTATGTTTGTCTTATAATTTAAGATTAAGTTGATTTGTAGGTCTTGTTATCCATTGATCATCTTTTAAAATTTCACATTTGTACTTTTTCAATTCTAAAATAATAATAATTTCATCTAACAATTGGAAGAATTGCTTTAAACTTTTATAAGTAGAAAATTACCAAATTTTTATATAATATATAGATTGTATTTGCTTCCTATATTTTCTAAAAATTTACCAAATTGGTGAGATTAAGCCCACATACATGAGTATAATTTACAATTTTAGCAAAACTTCTTATGACATGTCTGACATTTATAACTTTGAAGCATTATATCTGCTGATGAATAATGCAAGGAAAATGTTGAAAAAGAAGTTTTATCTTATTCTCTATATTTATCTTTTAGTTATGTGATAACTCCTTGTATAATACCAAACCTGGCAGGAGTACTATCAGTTGAAAAAGATATTTGATTTTTTAATGATAAATTGTATTCCTTAAAACTTCCTTAAGTGTATTAAAAATATTAATTCCAGTGATTATAACATGCATTGGAATACTTTCCAAAAGTTCTTCACTTACTTTTAAGTTCATATAAAACATCTACAAATAAAACAGACAGCTGAACTTTATCCCGTATGTCTATACTTTCATCATTTGCAATGGAATATGTCTCAAATGTTGTAATTATTGATTTTCAATTAATTCCTTAAATTTATGGCCATATCATTAATTCTGCTAGCAGTGGCATTTTTAGTCAAACTTATATTTTTTAATTTCTTTAATTGTTTTGGATATAATACTTCTTATTACTTTAGTAATACATTTGCAAATAAATTCCCCTTCAGTGAATGGTTTTGAATTACTTGTTCTTAAAAATGTGTCTTTGAAATGTCAACTTTAATTCTGATAATTTATTTCTGCAAAGATTCCCAATATATTTATCATAATTTTCTTTGAGTTTTATCATAGTGTCTTTTAATGTTATATTCCTTGCAAATTGCAATGAAGTTTCTACATGTCAGACATATATTTTTATTTTTTTCTTTGAATACAAAAATATTACTAATTTCCATTTTTCTTGAAAAGTTTGATATTCTTTCTCAATTAATCATTTTTTATTCAAATTCATAGAAGGCTTGAACATTATTTTAATAGTATCTTAATTAATTACAAAGAAAACCACATTCTTATATAAAGAATATTTTGAATAAAGCAGTAATTAAAATTTTAAGTTGAAAATAATAATTTGTTTAAAATAACAGTAATATCAATAGATGGATGAAATTACAATATCTACTTTTTCATAGTATATAGCTTGTTGATTATATCATATTCATGTCATGTATTCAATACATGAATTTTAAAATTGCTTAGTAGATTAACATACACTACAATTTTTAATGGAAATGTTAAGATTTTGATATGTGTTTATATTTATTTAACTCATGTATGTATTTATGACATTAATTAAAAAAATCCAGTATTGTCAAAGATTAAATTACCATATTGGTTATTTATTTATGCTTAAAAATTTCATAGTAGATTGATGTATATTACAACTTTTGATATATGTTTGTACTTACTTAATTCATGTATATATTTATAACTTTAGTTTTGTTAGGCTACAAACCAATTGTCTGTATGATGTATGTGGCCTATGGGCATTGTGCTTGACAAGCCTGTTCTAAATGATGCATTTATATTGTCTATTTTAAAGAAAGATCTAAAAATTTATTGTAAGTCAATAATAACAAATCATAAATAAATGGATCTAACATACTAAAATAATGTGTATAAACAGAATTAACATATTAAGTGGAATGATGCATTTAAATTTAATGATCTTCAATAAATAAATGATTTCTCACACTTGGAAAAATACTTTTATTCAAGTGAAAATCCAACAAAAACAGAAATTAGACATTGTAATGAATATTCTAACTAGAAAACAACAAATGGCAAGGCTATTAAATGAAAATATATTTCAACTCCAGTGGAAATTTAGAATAAAAATTGATGCATTAACAACAATAACCCACTCTTTATTACTCTACTCCAAAGCTGCCTATGCTAGCGTAAATAATTAATGGACCACCAATGATAATGCCATCCAGATTTCCAAATTAATTTTCAGCTAGTGATTTTAGTTAGTAACATTGAATTGCAATATCCAACTAGTAGACACACTTTCTTTTATTAAATTATTCAAACAAAAAAAACTTGAAATTTTTAAGTGTTTTATCTGAGGCAATAATCAGAAATTAATTAGGAACCTTTTATCATCTAGTGTCCTTTGATTACTCATACTTACATAGATGACTTTAAAATGTAGAAATGTACAATGTAGATTGGATTACTATTATTATTGAAGATGTTAAATGTAAATTAGAAGAGTCATATGATACTTTATTTTTAGTATAATGTTAGAATGATATTTTAGTCCTGACCTAGATTTATAAAAATGATATAGGAAAAAGAAAAAATTGAAATGAGAAAAATATTAAAAATAAAATGACTAGCAGAACATGAAAATGGATAATTCTGGAATTGATATAAATAAAAAAATAACACCTAAACAAAAATGAATATATTATAAATGTATTTTAGCAGTGAATTATATTAATTTCCTCAACCATTTTTTGAAAGTAAAAGAAGTAGAAAAATAGTGAGAGAAAAGAGACTAAAATCCTGTATTAAATAAAAAGTTAAGAAAGTAATACAAAGTTAAGACAATAAAAATATGAGCACTGTCAATTTTAAATTCAGAAAAAATAAGTTTATATTAGCAACCACAGAATATTTATTGAATGATCAACTTGCTTCTTTTTAAATATTTTAATCTGCTTAAACAGTCTTTATATCATTTATAGCATCATGATAATAGAGAGAAATTAAAAAGAAAAGCACAAGAAATAAATTTGAAGAGACTGATTTGATGCAGAGGAATCTGCTAAAGCAAATGAATTGGTTTTAAAATGTCATTTATTACACTGATTTCGTAGCTACATTGAAATAAATTTAGAGACAAATTTCAAATCGGTAAATATACAATGGAGCCTGCTAGAATGATTAATCCCATTTTTTATAACATTTGTTTGTTGTAGTTTACAGTGAAATGCATACAATTAGAATAATATGTTTACTATTTGAAATAATTATTTAAGCAGGACATAAAAAAAAAACAATAGAAAATGTAAAGATACATATAAAATTAACTACTGCATTTATTACATAGTTGTATTTTTTGTTATAAAAAAAAACCCAACTAAAATTCATTTTTTAAATGCATAAAGTTAAAATGTAAATATATAATAAAAATTAACAATGTTGTTGATTTAAGAATTTCAACCCATTTGTGAGATAACATTTGATACTACTCTTATTTGTACTAGTCTCTTTATATTTTGTAATCCTATACAAAATATTACATGATCACCATTTCTTAGGCTTGCTCATAACTGTTATTAAAACAGGAAAAACTCTCCATACAGTAGTGCCATTCAGTGCAAGCCAGAGTAATCAATGGATGCCAGAAGGCTTGTGCATAAAATCCCTATCTAGTGCCTACTCATCCAATATCCCGAGAATAATTTCTGGCATCCATTGATTACTTTAGCTTGCTCTGAGTGGCACTACTGTATGGATAATTTTGTCTGTTTAAATGCTATACAATCAAGTTTTTTTTGAATCCAGTGAAGTTTACTTGCTGAAATAAACTTCATATAATAGACAATAGCAAAATTTTTTCAAATAATCAATCAACTCTTTGCACAAATGATTGCCACATTGATGCTATCACTTACCATTTGTTTTTGATTAATCCACATTAGCAAAAAGAGTTTCTATTAAGTCTGTAATATTACATGAAAACTAAGTTGAAATCTTTCTGATATCTATTTCTTTATTAATTTTTAAACTTTGCTATACAAATGTTGATTACATAAGTAAATATTAACTTTCAATTATGATTGCCATCCTTAATGCTAAACTTAACCATAATTTAATATTTATATAATTAGTATTGGTATGGTAAATTTGATATAATTCTAGTTTTATTTTATATTATATTTGATGTAACATATATATTTGAATATCTGTTCAGATATATAAATGTATATCTATTTATCTATTTACTAATAATTTCAATCACGTATAATTGATTTTTACTGCTGATCAAATATATAATGTTTATGAATATAAATTTTTGATAGAACAGTCCACATTCTACTAATGTATTTACATGTGATTGTTCTATGAAATATTTATTTATTCATCTGTTTTTTTAACCATCTATCCCTTTATCCACTTCTCTGCCTATCATTCTGTTTGATTACTTTTCTGTCCATTTGCATCTATATCTATCTGTACATGTATATTTATGTATAAATTGCATGTAAATATGTATGTATGTTAAGTTTCTTGCTTGAAGGCAATTAAATAGACATATATTCACTTATAAATGCTAAAAATTGAACTGAAAAATAAATAAATAAATAGTATGTAAATATTTGTGTTATGTTTTTTTTGTCTAAAGATAGGTAAAGTATATAGACTTTAGTGTTGCGACTAACTGATAATGCTTATGAATATTTTTATTAAATAAAATTATTATACACATTAATAGTTGTTTTATCATAACTACTTAACAATTTAATTGCAGAATAAAATATTTTGGAATAATTTGACTTGTTCAAATAGGTGCAATACTGTAATCATAAAACAAAGCTGTAAGACACAACTTTCATTGCTAATAAGAAAGATATCATATCTATAAGCAACACATTTTTATATATATATATTTACATTTAAACTTAAGATCCTATAAAGATAAATCTATATCTCTAGGATATTTTTACGAATAGAGTATATAATTAAATGCTGTCAAAATACCTTTAATACTCTGAAGATTGCTATATTTTGTTTTATTGCATCAATAACTGCCTAAGTGCTAAAGCACATATTTAAACTTAAATAAAGAGGAACGTACCAGAAACTTACTATGTATATGTTAATATTATCTATTCTCTCTCTTTCTCTCTCAGTTTGAGTGGATATATATATATTCAAACCATAATGAAATAAAAAATAATTCTCGATAAGAATGTATTTAATAATTATTATGGAAGAAAGATCAGTGCTAGAAATATTGTAAATGTTAATGCCATAATAATTATTGTCTATTTACTTTGTAATATATATATATATATATATATATATATATATAGGTACTGTATTCAACCTATCAAAAGTTTCTAAAAATGCCAGGTAATGAAATTACTTATAGATATGAAGGTTAAGTGTGAATAAGAAGTAAATAGTCCCTGATACAGAGTATTTCATGCTGTTTTGTAGGATAGGTATCAGTTTGTCAATAGCTAGGCACTATTTCTGTTATTAACAGTTTTTTCTGTTTTAGTTTTAAAAGAATTTTATTTAGGGAGAATATTGGTTTTTTAATACATTAATTTTTTATAGTACATTGACAAAAAAAGAGTCTATAATGTCACTACTGGGTTGGTAGTCGATGATTTATGAAAATATTAATCCAGGGTATGGAATAAATCCTGTGGTTTATAGATTGTTGTCATAAGCTATTTGGAAATGTATTGGGCTTTGGAATAGATTCCAGGTTTCTTCAAATAAAAATTTGGAGGAAAGGATCATGTCTTTATTTTTGATTTTGTTTAAGAGAGAAATGAATAGACTGTTTGGGTCTGGTGGAGGATTTGTGAATACTAATTTGCATCTCACATTCCAGATAGAGTGGGTGAGAAATACTGACATTCTTATAATTGGAAATTGTTTACTTTGTAGAGATTCTTTTAGCGAGAGGATTCTGTAAATATCAGTTTTACTGTTTTGGAAAATTAAAAATTTGATACTACTAAGTCTGGTACATGAGCGAATTATGTGGTCAAATGTCTCATCATGCCTCTTGCAGATTGGGCAGATAGGGTCAATGTTGTTAAGAAATCTCTTGTGGTGGAGGAACCAGTTGGTATGCATGGCTCCCAGATTTACTTTTACTAGGTAGTTTAAAAATTTAGGCTCTAATGCTAAGAACTTGAATATTGAAGTAATTCTATGATTAGTGATGCCAAGCATTGGCAACATTGAGTTGATTTCAGGGTTGATTTTATGGTGGGCTTCCCAGATGGTGATTTTTGTATTATATGGATTTTGTAAATAGGATGTAAATTGATTGAGAAGCTGGAGAACCTGGTCTAGCCAGCATTTTTGAGGAGGAGGTCTGTCCATCGGTTGAACAGCCTCTGAAATATTGAAGGAATCATGTTTTTGTAAGAGGTTATGAATTAATGTGTGAGATTTTTGAAAGATAATTGAGGGGATGGAGTGAAAGGACATCCCATTAGATTTGCGATGGTATTGCATCCTTGTCATGCTTATAGACATTGTACTGTTTTTCCAAAAGAGTTTAGCACATAGACTATTGATTTTTTTGGTAAAGGCTTTTGTTGCTGTCATGATGGGGAGGTAGTATGCAATCTTGGACATCACTTTCATGTTCAGTAGTGCTACTTTTCCCTGTATGGAGAGATACACCCTGGAAAGGGATTGAATAATCTGGGATGTGGAGTTGATTAAGGAGTTCTGTAGTTTTTTGACATGGCTATTTGAGATATGGAGATAGGGAAGCCAAGAAAGTCCTGGGGCTCAGCTAGAAATCTAGATGAGACTTTCTTTCCCGATAGAATTTTCCAAGATGAAGATTTGTTGGAGTTAAATTTGAGTTGTGAATCACGGGCAAATTTATCCAAAATCTTGTAGAATGTTGGGAGATGTTTTTGAGATGGTAGTATTATGAGGACATCATCCATATATGCAAACAACTTGAAGGATTTTTTGATGCGAGGAATAAATACTCCGGTGAATGAGATTTCTATATCTCTCAATAGGGGTTTGAGATAGTATATAAAAAGAATGGCACTCAATGGAGATCCTTGAGGAATAGACAGGTCGGGGGAGAACCCATCTGTGTAGAATCCATCTAAGGAGATGTGAATTAGCCTATTGTAGAGAAGATTCTCCAGAATCTGTATAATATGAGAAGGAATGTTGAGGTCTTTTAGAAGAGTAAGAAGTGTGTGAATATTAATCGAGTCAAAAGCCTCTGTTATGTCTAGCTGGACTGCAATGGGTTTTGATAAGCGATTAGATCTAATATGATCAAGGAGAATCTTGACTTCACCCATTGCTGTTAGGGCTGAATATCCTTTTCTTGCATATTGTGACTGAACAATATTGTCTAAAATTTTTTGCTGGATTTTCTCTTTAATTACACCTTCGATAACTTTGATTAAAATTGGTGTCATGGTGATAGGCCTTATGTTATGGATGTTGGTTGCATCTTTGTTCTTCTTGATGAATGGCACTAAGGCAATCAGGTAGAGATTATTTATTTCCCTTCTTTTAGTGGATAGATGATTGATCATGTTCATCATGATTGGGATAGCAAAGTTATCAAGGAGGGAAATTAGAAATCTTGGTATAGCATGCATCCCAGGATGAACACTGTCAGAAAGTGCTGATAGACGGTTTTTAAGATCAGCTGCTGTTATGCCATGGTTTATAGCAGATGGATGATCCAGCCATTCACTGATAGTCTTTGGAATATTATTTTGAAGTCGGTTTTTGAAGTGAAGACCAATGTGTTCGATCATGTGATGACCAGTGACATAGTTTCTATTGACAATAAGGGAGGTTGGAGTGTTAAGTTTTTTCCTAGCTCCCAATGCCCATCGCAAATATCCCCGAGTCCAGCAGTGTTGGGTAGTAAGAAAGTTTTGTGATCTTTTAATAGAAATATACTCTGCAATAGCCATCTGTTTTTCCTTATACTGATGTTTTAGTGATAGAAGGTGTTTGATATGATCTGGTTCAGTTGAGCATGTCTTTATTTTATTATTGATTTGGTCAAGCTCATTCATAAGCGTAGATGGCCCTTGTTGTTTCTAGTATAGTGAGCAATCAAAGAATGGATTATCCCAATGAAGGTGAACCATGCCTCTTCTGGGGGCCTTTTTAGTATGTTGATTTTGTGGAAGAGGATGTATGCTTCAGATACAATGGCTTCAGTCATGGAAGCTTTAGTTAACATTCTGATTGACCGGTTGAGAAAGGATGAGAAGTAGTTGGTTAGTTGCAGTGTGGTGATAATAGCATGATGTCAGAGAAGGGAACAGGTTGAAGAGTAGCTTCCAGACAATGATGGAGTTCAGAGGTGTAAAACATCAGATCAATTAATGTATGATACGTTTTGGTGTAGTAAGAATAGGCGTTATGAGGAAAGAAGCCCCTGCTATTAATAAAATGTCTGTTGAGCAAGTAAAGATACTTGTTTGTAAAGTGATCATAGGAGATGTTGAAGTCCCCAAAGAGGAGTGCTGGGGAGTTATTGTTGGCTGTTATCATATTTATAGTGTTTATGATCCAAAGGAATATTGCATGGCTATTGAGGGTGTAGACATAAAATGCATTGATTATATTATTGCCATAGGTTATGTTGGCACATATAAGGTTCTTATCTTGGTAGGTGATCTTAAACTTGTTAGGGGGGTGTTTGTTATTTATTAAGATACCTACGCCTTCAGTAGCTGTAAGGTTGACTGTTAGATATGTATAGCCAAGCTTGTTAAGCTCAGTTAAAATGAGGCTATTGGACTTTTGGTGATATTTGGTTTTGCCCATAAACATAATGTGGGGGGTAAACGAATTAAACCAATGTCTTATGGCATGTACTCGTGTAAGCGAATTAATGCCTCTGACATTCTTTTTTCCTTTACATTTTCCAAATTTTTAATTAATTTGCAAATTTCTATTTTATTACATTTAATACTTTTTTGAATCAAAGCATATTAAAATTTCAGATTATTGACAACATAGATATGGGTATTAGACTATTCTACGGTTGTTGTTTTTTTAATTTTTTAATGTAAAATTTAATATGATTCTTTTTTTTTCTATCCTTATTTTTTTTTTAGCTGATATATAATTTTATAGCAAATATATTCTTATCATCTTTAATATCCTATTATTATTGTCTTATTCCTTTTATTTTATTAAAGAAATTATAATTAATTGAAATTTTATTTTAACAACTATTTCTGGTTTGCCATTATATTTATTTTTACACTTTTTAATTGCATCTTGTTTTTTAAATTCTTCATATTCAAATATAATTAAATGTAATCAGCATTTTATTCAAGTGATAATTTATCACTTTCACTTGCATGTACAATCTAGGATTGCCTTCACTTATTAAACCAAAAGCAAATAAATTAGAATAATTTATGGAAATCATTAAATGAACTTTTTTTTAATATATAAAATAAAAAGGCAAACTATAGAACACTGTAATGAAGGTAAAAAAATCTGCATTAAAAAATATATAAATTTAATATTGGTTTTGTGCTATTTAAATACATTGTAAATTTTGTTCATTCATATGTAGATTATTATACAATTTGCATATTCATGAAAATTTGCATTTCACAATGTACAAATTAATTGTATCATTACATATTTTAATTAAATTTTTATTCACGTTTATTATCTTCATAACAAATATTATCAATTGAAGGACAAAAAATTCAGACTTTATTAATTAAAAATGTGATAAGAATTAATATTTAATTGATTTAATTTGCATATTACATAGAATCATAAAAATTCTTATTATTTTAAAATTATTAATACAATATTATTAACACAATAAATGTAATTAATAATAAATTAGAATTTTTAAAACATTATTATTATTATTTGCATGCAATAGAAAGATAGCAAATAATTCGTTGTAATTGCGAATATAATGTGATATGAATTCTAACTTAGAAATTGTCTACATTATATCACCAGCAGTAATTCATTGCATATCACTTTTTTCTCAAGTCATCTATGTAAACATAAGTAATTATCACCAGAGGTTCCAAATCTGTTTCTAGCAGATGGCCTTGGTTGATGAAAACACCGGATTGAACATATCCATCTAATAGCTTTTGTTCATTTTGATATATATTTAAACTAATGACTTGAAATTTTAAATATGCAAGGATTGTAAATCTCCTTGACTAGTAATTGCTTGAAGATACATGAAATCTAATACTCCTTCCTGATGAAAGTTTAAATTTAATCATTGAATATGGTTAGCACTTTTATTTTACATCCATTGATTGGTATTGCTTATATAAATAGATATATAGAATAATCTAAAATGAATTATTTTCATATTAAATGTAAGTTAAAAGATTATATATGTTTAGGTTAATCTAACATAAAAAACACACACACACATATTTGACTTCTGTTTTAAAAACTTCTTCCTTTATCTGTGTTATATAAATGGACATTCTCCATTTCATAAAGTTATTCTGTAGAAGCTGGATGTAGCCTTTAAAAAAATAAACACATTATTTTTTTTAATAATTTAGATATGTCATTACTTTTAATTTATAATTTTTCATATAGATGTATTGAAATTTTATAAATTTTTTATTTAAAAAAAGTGGATATGTTATATAATTTTAAATATTTGGAAAGTGATTAATGGATGGAATAGTAAAAAATAAGATAAAAATATTTACAATAGCTAGTGAAATATAATGAGACTATGTGATTATTTTTATGAAGTATTACAGTTGGAACAAAGTTTATTAATGTAGTATCCACAAAAGCAGAACTTTCTGATGTTATAAAGAAATATAAAGGTTAAGCTCAGTAGACATATTTAATAATAAGAAATAATAAAAATGTGTTGGAAAAAGTTTACTGAAGAAATTAAAAGATAATTTAATTTCATTAAGTATGAAGAGGATAATTGAATAGTAGAGAAAACTGGAAAAATAAAGTTAATGAAGAAGAAATCATTAAGTGATATTAATAAAGGAAATAATTGTATATTTAAAAAAAAAGATCATATGCTTCTGCTACCTTCAGAGGAATTATTCCAAATTTTAAATCAAGATTTAGTTTTAAAGAAATAAGTTTTTGCCACAAAACAAAGTTTTCTTCAGATTCATTGTACTCTGTTATATGGAGAAGATTTTAAAAAAAGTTTTTTAGATCAGGAATTAGATATCAGTTTGAAATTATTCAAAATTTAACCTATTAAATGCTTTTATATTAACTTGCCCTGTCTGTGTTTTTGTTGGTATGACCACATTCTTGAATTAATTAAAAAATATCCATCCCCATTTAGAACTCAAACTCACATTCTTACCCTTCCCAAGAAAATTCCTTAGCAAGTGAACCAATGAAAATATTATATTTATAGAATAAAATTTTGTTAATATAATACTGATTTAATTAATAAATAATTAATTAAATTAATTAAAATTTTTAAAAAATCTGACAGAAACATTACATTTGTAGAATAAAATTTATTTACTTAATTAAATTAATTAAAGAATAAAAACATAAATATGCTTATATAGTAGATGATCCATGACATTTAAGTTTAGAATTTATTTGTTAGAGAGTATATTTTTTATTTTCATATCTCATTATTAAATTATAATTTTTGTCAGATTCTTTTGTTGCTTTAACTATTTTTTAAAATAATGTATAACTAAAAAGTAAAAAAATAAGATGTAAAAAAAGAGATTTTTTTTAAAATAATGCTTTTATTTAAATAGCCAACTAAAAGTACAAAATAACAAAATAATGCCCTCTTGGTTAATTTGCCATTCTTGGAAAATATCAGAGATCTTTGCTTGTTATAAAACAATTAGAAATTGCAGGATATTGTCACTTGCAATTATATAAATCAAAACTTTATGGGATTTTTTTAAAAGTATGTTCTGATATTTGTAAATAGTCAAAATTAGAATGGTTTATTTGTAATGAAGAATGTTTATCAGATCTTTTATTTTATTATTAATATTATCTTTACTTCTAATTAATCAATAAATTTATTAATCATTAATTTAAATAATTCCAGTGAAGTTATTTAAAGCAAGTATACATTTTGTATCTGCTCTGCAGTCATTAGAATCTTTATGTTCTTAACCTTGCATCTTGTGGGAATATCTATATAATTCCCTTTAGATTTTGATGGTTCTAAATTAATAAAGGTTACCTTTAAAGTCCACTTACTTTATTTATATATTTTTAGGATGATTTCTAGTTTATTGATGGCCAGTACATTTATGGTACTTAATAGCCCTGAATATTGATGATGATTACTAATGTTGATGATATTTGCTTTATAATTCATAATCCAAGTTTGGCATTGGCTTGAGAGAATGATTAGGCTAAGATTTTTATAGTATGCCTCTTAAATCTAGTCACAAATGATAACTGTTGTCCAATTTGGTGTAGTATTTATTACTTATATTTAATTATACATATTTAAATAATTTACAGTTTGATTACTGTAATCTAATCATAGCTTTTAGTTTTAAAAAAAGGAAAAATAAATATATTTATTAATAGCATTTTTTTTACTCCCTTATAAATCCTATATTTCCATACCATTGCAATTATATTGAGCTCTTTATGTTTTTCAAAAACTTGAAAATAGGTCTGTAGTAGTCAATATCTCACAATTATTTTACATTGTCTGAGTTACCACCATTAAACTATCTCTGTACTATAAGCAGACAGTGCTACTATTATAAACATTTAAAATTCAGCAAACTTATGTTTTAATATGCTCCATATGATAGTTCTATTTTCTGCTGCTTATATAATAAACCATACATCTAAATGATTAAATTTTATGGTTTTAATTTAATACATCTCACTTTTTTAAACAATACATGTATGTTAAGATTCATAACTAAAAAAAGATTAAATGTTTGGGTAATAGTCATTACAGTTAGCTGATAATAACAGATCATTATCAGTGGTAATTTGTTTAGAATTACATAATATATTTTTATGTACTATGCATCAGAAAAATGCTTCAATTCAAAAAGAATTGTTGCAGTGCTTTTACATAATTAATTTCTGCATATAAAGGATCTATTTTATTTAATTCAACTCTCAAGTTTCTGTATAGCTATTTTAGCAATATTTTTTTTATTCAAATGGAATCCATGCCTTAATTGTCTTCTTACTCAAGTTGAAACAGAAAAGCTCTTTCATATATAAATATTTATGAAAAATTGGCAAATGTATATTGTCTCAAAAAATAGAAAATATCAAAGTAATTTTCAGTAATAACATTTATTGATATATAAAAAAAATGTATGTCATTTCTTTTTTAATTTTCAAAATAGTTATTGATAACCCCATCAGTAAACTATATAATAGAAAATTAAATTATGAAAAGCTATATAATTTCTTAATAAATAACTAGATGGAATTGTGTATCTGCACTCTGTTTCATTGCCATAAAACTGTGTAGAATTCATCAATAAAATATCTATTTAAATACAATGTTATTTAGAGAAATCCCAACCTGCAATTGGTTTTGTTTTTGATCTTGTTATTATTATTTTAAATAATATGTTTGCAAACAATTTGAATCATGGTTTGCAATAAAAAAAATTTAAATAATGTAGTCATTTTATTACATTTACATAAAAGTGGTATTGCATGTTATGAAAAGTATATGTAATGATATCATTATGCTGTTCAACAAAGTGATTGATAGAGTTGGCTTCAAGAATTATAGATTACCAAATTGATTTATTGTAAAAAAAGCCTTAAGTTTTGTTAATTGAATGGAATTTCTACATTCACTCTTGCTAATTTGAATGCATGAACCTCTGAATAATTGATCACATATGATTATTATTTAATGAGATAAGAATTATTTTTTATAGTTTTCTCTTTCTATTCTCTCTCTATATATGTTATTCTTGTTCTCTCTGTATATATATAAGTTCCAAATAATTTTAATGGTACAAATAATAAAATGAATATTTTAATTAATCAGTAACATTTTCGATTACTTGTAATCCTTATCAACTATAAAGTAATACAGAAGTTTAATATCGTGATTTTCCATGAGTTGCATATATCAGTATTTGCTGCTGGTCTATTTATTATATTATCTTTAAATTTATTTATCTATATTGTTTCTTTAATTTTTCTCTTTTTATGATTTTTTCTTCCATTAATATTTGTGTGTCATTTACATTAAAAGTAAATTTCTAATTACAAGATTTTTTTCATTAGAAGAATACTGAAGCCATATATAATTGATTATTTACAGTTTTTTTTTTTACCCGATTATATAATAATTGGTAAGTTTTGATAAAAAAATATCAATTATTATACAATTGATTAAAAAAAACTGTAAATAGTCCATTAAATACGCCTCAGTATTCTTCAAACATGAAAAATCTAGTAATTATAAATTTACTTTTAATGTATATAACACAAAATTATTAATGGACGAAAGAAATCATAAAAAGACGAAAATTAAGAAAGCAATATTAATAAATACATTTAAAGTTAATATAATACATAGACAAGCAGCAAATATTGACATACACAGCTCATGGAAAACATGCAACATTAAATTTTCGTATTAATTTACAGGTTGATATGCATTACAACATAATAATGCATATTTAGTCTTTATATATATATGAAAAACAAAAAAACACAAGTTAAAAAACTTGCTAATGCTTGTATTTATGATAACAGATGGCGTTCTACCAAAAACACCGTCAAGTGTAGTTTTCTGTTTACATAAACGTCAGAGCGAGCATTCACTATCTCTAACTTTAATTCCACTTTCAGATCATGGTTTCAAGCTATTTGCTATCATCAGTGAAAGACAGGAATAAGAAACTAGATCTAAACACAAACTCTGAGAATTTATGAAACAGTTTCTATTCAGCTTGCAAGCATGAATCTTTTAGACACGTTAATGTCTTCAAACTCAGCACAGCAAGCCAGATAGCTACATGGGTCTGATCTCAGTTCAGCATCACCACATAGTAGAAGCCTCTGCAATATACATCATTGCAAGAAAGACCTCAAAGGTACATTTATGAAAAACAAAAAAACACAAGTTAAAAAACTTGCTAACGCTTGTATTTATGATAACAGATGGCGTTCTACCAAAAACACCGTCAAGCATAGTTTTCTGTTTACATAAACGTCTGAGTGAGCATTCACTATCTCTAACTTTAATTCCACTTTCAGATCATGATTTCAAGCTATTTGCTATCGTCAGTAAAAGACAGGAATAAAAAACTAGATCTAAACACAAACTCTGAGCATTTATAAAACAGTTAGAATTAGAGTTAGAGATAGTGAATGCTTGCTCTGATGTTTATGTAAACAGAAAACTATGCTTGATGGTGTTTTTGGTAGAACGCCATCTGTTATCATAAATACAAGCGTTAGCAAGTTTTTTAACTTGTGTTTTTTTGTTTTTTATAAATGTACCTTTGAGGTCTTTCTTGCAATGATGTAAATTGCAGAGGTTTCTACTATGTGGTGACGCTGAACTGAGAGCTATCTGGCTTGCTATGATGAGTTTGAAGACATTAACATGTCTAAAAGATTCATGCTTGCAAGCTGAATAGAAACTGTTTCATAAATGCTCAGAGTTTGTGTTTAGATCTAGTTTCTTATTCCTGTCTTTCACTGACGATAGCAAATAGCTTGAAATCATGATCTGAAAGTGTAATTAAAGTTAGAGATAGTGAATGCTCGCTCTGACGTTTATGTAAACAGAAAACTACACTTGATGGTGTTTTTGGTAGAATGCCATCTGTTATCATATATATATATATATATATATATATATATATATATATATATATTGTAACCTTCTCCTCTGATCATTGGACAATCAGTCCTACACATTTCTGGGTGCCATAATCCCATATAACCTACATCAACCTTAATCAATCAATCAAGCCACCACGTTGCGTGGCATAATCCCAATTGTAACCATCTCCTAGATTTCTGATAATCTGAATCATACCGCACATTTTAGACTATATCTTCCCTGTAGCCTTCCTGCTAATCTAACTAGTCCAATTTACATGTTTGGGAAAACATATATTTCTCTGTAACTTTCCTTGCTACAACTAATCTAGAATATATGTCTAAAATAAATGATAAACCAAAGATGATTTCTTTATTAGCTAAGCTCACATGAAATTATAATCTTAGAAAAGATCACAAGGTGATTAATAATTTCTGGTCAAGCTAGCCTCAAAATCCACAAACCAGCAAACAAACATAAAATTATAAAATAATGAATATGAAATGAATATGAAATTAGAAGTATAAATTAGGCCATAAGTAAATGAGGATGTAAATGATTAAATGAATGATGAAAATAAGTAATAATTAAATAATAAAATAAAATGAGTCTAAGAATGAAGGGAAAAGAATGAAGATGTGTAAGAGTTAATGGATGATTAAGATGAGAATGGAATAAGAGCTAATGAATGATGAGTGAATTAGGATAATAAATTAGAATGAAAAAAGAGAGTAAAGAAAGATTAAATGACAGATGAGAGGAATGACGATGATGAAAGCTGATGTACAGAACTCTAAATTTGATATTGAATTAAATGATAATAAGACAATTAAATAAAATACAGATTCTAAGCGTACTAAGACCAGAATATTCACCATAAAGTCAAAACCAACTATACATTTCAGACAAAAGAAGTAATAGATACTTTAAAGTTTGGTTGACCTTATATCTCACAGTGAATGTAACACAATTCCACTCTAATTACAATAATTAACTGGATACAAATTTACCCTAAATTCAAATCCTATCACAAATTTATATAACTTATCCTTCTCAGGGTTCACATAAATACACTTGGGTCAGTGAGAGGGATTTTGCCACTACCCAAGCATAACACACACAAAATAGCTCTCAATACTGAATTGAATTACTAAACAATATTCAATAATTTCAAATAAATTCTATAAATTCTCTAACTATGCTAAACTTTGAGCTTCAATAAGTAAGAGTAATTTTTCAATAGCTAAACGCAATAGCTTTCCAACTTTCTTTCTCCATTAATTAGAAACAAGGTGATCAAGACCAGTGAATGATAGATCTGTGGATTCAAATGAACTGATCAAACCAATATTAGGTTTTTAATCTTTTAGTATATAACTTAAACTAATATTCTTTAGGTTAGTATGTTTAATTGTTAAGTTAGGATACCCTAGATATACTCATAAATTATAGGGGTTAACACAATTATTCTGATATACCTACATATAGTGACTTACAATATTGATTGATGATGATTTTCCTATAATCACAGGATATGTTGATGGCAATAACAAATATAATGTGTGGGGTATGTTGATTAGCAATAAGAAACTGAAGACTAAATAAATTTTTAACACAACAAGATTTATTTACTTTATATACAAAACTCTTTCAGACACCTTACATGAAACAAGATAAATCCATTCCAAAATTAGGGATGGAAATTAATGATGTGGTAAGTAATGACCAACTAATATGTCAAACACTTTGGATATGTTTCTTTATTATTCTATTTGGTAGAATAAGATAGTTAAACTTATTTGAGCTATCTTAGCATTGAAATTGTGAACAAAATGTATTAATGTCCTTTGGATATACACAACTTTTTAAATAAAAAAATATTCTAAATTACAATTTATTATATCAAACTGTAGCTGTTTGAGTTATTAGAATATAATAAGGGCAATTATCACATTCCAATACAAGTAATAATTTATTATAATTTACTATATAAAAAAAATTTCATTGCATTGATGTGGGGCAAACATCATCAGTTAAATGCATATATGACACCAAAAACATTCACTATGTCTACAACTTAATCATTTATTAATTGACTGATCTTACTAATTCATCAGTAAATACTTTCTTGTTGAAAACCAATCCACATTATCCATGTACACACCTTGCTCTTTTATGTAGAAGTTCTACAAACACTAATAAGTTTTGGTTGGTGTGTTTATAAACTGATGAAGATTACACAACATCAGAAAGACACTATTTCAATTAGAAAACACTATAGCTATATCAGTGTCCCATAATCTGACTATCTTATCCTTGCTATTCGATTAAAAAAACACTACACTTTATCATACACGGTGGAATATTAACTATATAACTTCCTGAGGGATCTAAATAAAGGAGGCTCTACAAAACAACATGATAATTGTATAACAAGAAACAACATAATAGTTGTATAAGAATATGGCCAATTCTGATACTTTTTTATTGGTATAAAAGTGTGGGCAGTGCCTCATCACATACTCTAGAATTCAGACCATGGGATTATCCTCTCTTGGGATTAACTATGCTCTAAGCACTAACTCTTAGTCAGCCCCAATAATATCATCCTCTCATAGTAATCAACAATGGGGAATTCTCCATCATCCCATGTACAATATTAATTATTATTATTATATCTAATGCTCTTATATGTAGCCCAGACTCTTCCTAAAATCTATCACAAATTCTGATCAATACAATAGCAAGGTAAAACAACACTAATAATCTAAGTGGAAACATAAATATTCTATTGCACATTGCAGAAACTGTTGATGTTTTATAAACAGACCACCAATATCAGTAAAATGACCATTAATTATTTCAAAATAATAATTATACCTTTTATTATAGTAAGCCATGTACATGAAACAAGAAGGATTAAACTACATTTTGTATTTAAAGTGGATATTCTCATTCATAAGCCAAATTAATCAATAATTAAAAAAAATGCTTATTAAATTATTTTATATAATAGAACAATGGTATCATTATGTGTATATTTTTGACCAGTTAGAGTCTATTTGTTCCCCTCCTCAATATAATATTAACATCTGTTTTAGCAGTGAAAGATAAACATTATGCTTTCCCTTCATTGGGAAAATAATATAAACATGGATAATAAATGTAAGTAACTTTATACCCAGCTACATCATTACTTAGTATATTCTATACCTTTATATATATATAAAACATAATGCCTGAATAACACATGAAAGAAAAGTAAAAAAAAAAGCATTACAATATTATATATAGCAATTAACAAACTAAACAAACATTACATTTTTTACCATTGGACTTTATCAAAGTTTGATTCATTCTTATAAGTAAAACAACATCAAAATGGATATGATAAGCAAACATTCCTAAGTAATATATTTTGGTTATCCGGTTCAATATTAACATCTTCAGACAAAAATCAAACACTTCTCCAGTGGCAATAGAAATCCTTTATCGGTTTGTGTACTAATGTAAGCATACTGAAGCAATATTAAAACATAGTCGAGAATAAGTCACTTAAAATAGGTTTTATTAATATCTATTGATTTGTCTATTTTTGTTTTTTTTTTTCATCTGCGCGAAAATAATCTGGGTGATTTTAAAACCATTTAAAATATTATCATGTTGCAAGTTACTCACTAATGATAAAATAAATAAATACTTTTTTTCACTTCCCTTTTATCAGCAAATTATGATGTTTTAAGTTATACTGAGAAGAATCTATTTAATTATAAATACGATCTTCTAAGCAATTTTAATTAATATGTAACATATATATTTTTCCAAATATAGCACAATTATAATCAGTTTATTACGATGTTTGAAAATAAACTTTTAAATCATTTATGGATTTTGTTTACTTTGTTTTTTCTGTCCACAGTAATTGTCACAATCTTAAGTAATCTGGGTAATTTTAAACACTTAAAATATTGTTACTTTATATGTTGTATAATCAAGCGAAAAAAAAAATCAATATTTCTTTATTCACTATTATTGGCAATTTATTTCATATTTAAGAATGTTAAGCAGAATTGATTTAATAGTAAGCAATTATTAATAATATATATATATATATATGTGACTGCTTCCCAGGGAATATCAGAGCAGACAATTTCTTTCTCCACTGAAATAAGAAATACTTTATGCACTTTTCTTTTCAAACTAATTACTTTATATGATTTAAAGTGAAATTTTAATTTCTTCATTATTTCTTGAAACTTTTCTTAAAAATGATTTCAAATATTTTCTTGAAATATCAATTTATACACAAACATATTTTTCTGCTTAATGCTGAATTAATGGCAGCACAAAAATTAAAATACTTTAATCTTTTTTTTTTCTTCAGTCTAAATAACTTTTGTGTTATGATTAGTTCTGATAATTGATTAAAATAAAGAAAACAAAAATAAATGCTTACATTTTCTGGTATTATTTTTTGTTCCAAATAGTACATGTTTAGGCAAATACTTATTCAAATAGTGGTCATTCCAGTTTTTCCTTTAGTAGACAAAGTTAAGAATCTAAGATCGATGAAAAGTGGTGTAGAGATTTCACAGGGTTAGTAAATTTACTCCATACTATTCAAATACATATAACTATGAAATTTTGTCCCAATTAATTTTTCAAAAGTATTATTTTCTAGCTTATTTCTTCTATTTTACTTCAGAAGTGGAGAGTTGTAGTCTTGTTCCATTTACATTTCTTAGAGTAGTCCCCCTCCCCCTACAAACTTTTATATTATATACTGTGTATTACATGGCAGGGTTGGTTCTAAATGAGCCAATCACTGTAAAATGTGAATACATTAATAGTTTCATCCCTCTAGTGAGAATCATCTAGACTGATGCATTTTAATTTACATTAAAATATAGTATATTTAAAGATTGTTTATAAGAAAATTTAGAAGACTTATAAATTGATTTTATTGTTTATTTTTAATTATTGTTTAACAATACCAATACAATAAAGTGTTAAATATTTTTATGCTTCCCAATAATATTTTAATACTATTTAAACATTTGAAATAGCTGCCACTGGAACAATGTGATAAAATGTTTACGGGATTTATATCCACTCTATCAGACTTTCCAGTGTTCCACAAACAGTCAAGATCATCATCACTTCTTAAGATATGTCTTGGTGAGCTTTTGCTTAGTGGGAAAATTATAATCCACAAGCATTTCACTCTATAACTAGTCTCTACACATTGATGTTCAATATCTTAACAAATTATTACCAATTAAAATTTAAAATTTTACACATTTATCCACTGGATAAAACCTACTATCTTTGAGCCAAAATATATGGTTACAATATATATATATATATATATATTGTGTGTATTCATATATATACATATATATATATATATGTCATATTATTATTACTATTTGCGGGATATTCCGTGTAGTGAAAAAGCTAAATGCTGACGTTTCAGTACAATATCAAGTACCTTCCTCAAAGAGGACGCTCTGAGGAAGGTACTTGATATTGTACTGAAACGTCAGCATTTAGCTTTTTCACTACACGGAATATCCCGCAAATAGTAATAATAATATGACATCTTTTATCCATGAAAACATTAGAATTAACATATATATATATGAAAGTAAATAAATAACATTTCGGTACTATTTTATTCACAATTATTATATTAGTTTTCTTCTTTTTTTGCATTTATTTTTATGTTAATATTTCTTAAAATTAATTAACAGATAGTACATAATTTCATTTTGTTTGGCAAGTTTTATTTATTTACCATAATTTACCACCATTATATGTAGATGGACAGAATAATTACATTCTACAGATTAATTAAAAAAAGCACATCTCTATACTTTTTTAATGCATTAATTTTTTTTTTTATAAAATCAGGCAAAACTCACCATACAATATTGCCACTCAGTGTGCAAGCCAGAGTAATCAATGGGTGCAGTGCTCTTAAATCCAAAGCTCCTCACTGATGAAGACCAGAAGCCAGAAATTAGTCTGGGGATATTGGATGAGTAGGCACTAGATGGAGATTTTATGCACAAACCTTCTGGCATCCATTGATTACTCTGGCTTGCACTGAGTGGCAATACTGTATGGAGAGTTTTGCCTGTTTTAATAACAATTATAAGCAGACATAAGAAATGATGATCATGTGATGTTTATTGGCTTAATTTTTTTTTTATATTTTCAGAATTTAAGACATTGACTAAAGTAATATTTCTAATATAATAAGAACCTTTTTTAATATTTAATTTTTAGTTGTCTCATATCTATACTATTTTGCATAGCTAAAGGTTTATTAAATTTTGAGAAAAATCTTAAAATAAATACTAAGGGGGTGACAAGGAATAGCAAACTAACCAATTATGAACGAATATTATCACTTAATCATAGCACCTTGTTTCTTAATAATACTATTTCTTTTAGACAGAAAACTGAATTTGTCAAGATAAAACTTTTTGATAATCATGCTATATTTTTTTTTACTATAAATATTGTTTGTTTAGTAGTAATTCTTTTATTTGATTATTTACTAGCTAATAGATCAAATATTTCTAAAATTGAATTTGTTTTGTCAATTCAGTTTCATTAAAGTAAATTTAATTTTAGAAATATTTGTCAATTTACTTTCATTAATGAGGTTAGATAATTTCTACCTCAGTTAATGTTATTTGCTTTTGTTATAATAGGTAATATAATTCAGAATTTTGTTTGTTGAAATATTTAAAAACTTTCAAAATATTAATAAAATATTTTGACATAAAACAAATATAAAAACATTTATTAAAAATCACCCATTATGTCAATACTGGTAATAGACAACTAGATCTCATTATTTATTAGCAATCTTTTATATATGAGAAAGAGAGAAAAAAGTCAAAACATTAAACATTCATTTTATGATAATCAATCCATGAATCATAAATACATTCATATATATATATATTCAATGATCATTTTGATGGTTTTTTTGATTTTGTTATATAATGATTTCTTTACTGCTATCTCAAATGCAAATACAAAGTAATTTTTTAAAATTTTATTTTGAAAAGCAAGTTTAAAAAAATCTATACATAACCATAGTAAAGTGTAATATAATGTAATTTATTAGATTATAACATTTTGACAAATTCATTATCAGTTAACGAGTATATTCCATAAAAACAATTTAGCTGAAAAAACAAACAAATATTTTCACATGTACACATATAAATATGCTTACATACACTTGCCTTTTCCAAATATGTTATTTCATTTTTAAAAATCCATGCAATAAATCTTCAAAATAATGATAAGGAGTAAATAATATTACCCTATTTACATTCAAGTTTAAAAACTATCTTGTAGCTAATAACCAATTTTGATATATTATTTTAGAAATAATTGTCTAAATTTTTCAATAATGCCAGTGATTATGATGTAGCATTTATATATATTTTTATGTGACTCTTGTTGCTTATACTCACTCATGTGAGATAACAACTAAGTATTTAGAGTCTGTTAAATCTGTCTTCAGTTCTTTTTTTTTTTTGCATGTACTCATATTTGGCTGCATTTCAGATGTTAATTTTTTCAATGAATTCAGAATTGCTATATTTTTATAAATTATGGAATTGTGTTTGCACAATTATCCAATTTTATTATTGCAATTAGTGTAGAGAAATATCTATTAGCACAAGAGACCATGATTTGAATCTTTTACTAGCCTAAGTAGTAGAAGAAAGTAAGATGAAAATAGTAAAAGGAAATTTCAGTAAAGTCTTATAAAATAAATAGAACTATTATGCTCAGTAACCATTTATTTGATTATTGTGAGCTTACAAGGGATGGATTTTTAACAAATAAATATTTGAACATGCATACATACTTTGATACATAGTATGAGCATAATATAAGAAACTCAAGCTTTTAACTTTATTTATAATTGTCATGTGTTAAGTAGACACATTTTTATTTTGAGTTATAGCAAAAGATAAAAACAATCTTCTAAAAACAAATTTAATTTGTTCTCTTTTTATATACAAATATTAGTTAAAACTATCTTTTTATTTTATTTTATTTTTTTATTTTTATTTTTTTAAGTGTCATAGCATCGGCCGGGACGCGAACCCGCAACCCGGGCAACTGCCTGCTAATGCAAGGCAGTCGTGCTGAACTATCTTTTTCTACTTTTAATGCTTCACTTATATATATATATGATTGGTTATTTAAGATTTTTTAAAATTTATTTATAAACATAAATAATATGTTGTATTGTTACTACTTTTGTTTTTAACAGATGTAATATTTATTTTTATAAATTGTTTGATTATAATAAAATTTGTTTTAAGACATAATCCTACCTTATAATAGATAAACTAATTTTTTAATATTCCACTTCTATGAAAAAAACATCTACAAGCTCTTTCAAAGGAGAATCGTCAAAAAGAAGGCAATATTTATCACCAATTGCCACTCAATGACAGTTTTAATAGTTTTTCATCTTGACTGATTTTATAATTACAAATATCTTTATACCTATTTACATAATATTAGATGGCCAATTGTACTGGCCATGAATCACATGTCTAAGACTATTTGAAACCTGAAAATTTTTTGAAATTTTATTTGATCTCTATTTAAAGATCAGGCCTTTAAAATAATAAAAAAAAAGTTTTTAGATTAAACATATGTATGTTGTCAATAAAAGAATATTTAAGCATTTATGTACAATTACAAACAATTTATAGGGTTGAAATGATTAGGCAATAAAGGTTTATGAATAAACAGTATTCTTTGATTATATCATTAGTGATAATTTCCACTACTGGATACCCCTTAACCTAATTTATTGTAGCTTTTTAATATTTGTATTTTCATCATAAATTTTAATGAGTCCTTTATATCATTAAAATATTCTAAGATATAAATTCTGTAATATTATAAAGATTATGAATTTAGCTCATTAGTAAATTGTTAATCTATATTCAAAGAAGAGATTTAAAATTGAATCCAGTGTTTATGGAAGTGTGTCATTTAAAACAAATATCTATTTATTTATTTTTTTCAAATTCTTTTTATCCAATAAGGAAGTAATATATTTTTATTTATCAAATTTCATATTTAAAATATAAAGCAAGTTTATAATCCATTTGAAGAATGCAATATTATTTATAAATTATAAAATAAAAGTTTACACCCATGAAAAAATGTATACATATTAAATTGATATCATGAGGTCATAAAAAGGGTTTTTATTTAATAAAAATGTCTTTTTTTTTTTTAATATTAAAAATTATTATTATTTACTTATGAACTGTTGTATTTAGAATATCAGATTTATGGATTTGTAATAGTTTTTTTTGTGTATCTATTAACTTTTATTTTATTCTTGCATAAAATAAAAAAAATTTAAAGTAAGCATATATATATATGAATATTGTAATGAAGGTTACAGGCTTGGAATAAAAACTAGTTCCAGGCTGATAAAAATTTTCATAATCTATTTGATTAAATGAGAATTGACAATCTATTTAATAATAATTAATATAAAGTGATCCACAAGTCTTTAAAAATACTTATCAAATTATACAAAAAATTTATCCACCAAAAATGGTAATCAGACAATTTAATGGGGTTTTATTTATCTTTCTCAGGGATATACAGGAATGTTGTTGTAATAAATTTTTAAATAATAGTCTAAGTTTGAATATTTTATATTAGTTTCATCTGATGTGTTACTGTTTTCTCAATCTCAGATAAGAAAAATTAACTGGAAATTTATAAAGTGTTAACTGAATATATCAAAGGTAATACTAATACTGACTTAGATTAATGAAACCTTGCATATTATTTCTTGTGCACTTAAATCAACACCAGAAGAATGGTTACATGTACTCTCAAATATCCCTCCAGATAACTTCAGATACAGGTTGGCAACTATCAATGAATTCAACAAACTTGTTGAGCTATCAAATCATCTAATCAATCTTATTCTGAACAGCCCCTAAATATCATACTAAATCAAGAAAGCCTTTTTGGTTTACTGGTAATTCTCAGAAACCACTCATATTGGATATCAACAGAATATGGACACATGACTAGAATAACTCCAATATAAATAATCACACTCTAATAGTTGATCCTACTCCTCGAATACCTGGTTTTTTCCTTCCAAGGAAACTCTGACCAAAGATTAATAGAAATCAGAACAGGCCATGGTAGATGATGTTGCATAAGTGGGGATTTATAAATTCTCTAAAATGTAAGTGTAGAAGCCCACAATATATCATATATATTTACAGAAAGTGTCCAATTTACCAGGCTCCTGCTTGCCTCTTTGCTCTACATAGCTTGCTTGGAGAACTCTGCTCTTGAATTAAGAATTGTTGGAGCTAAATTTTGTGTTTCAAAAGGCTTTATTGATCTATAGGTTTACAAAAAGGAAAAAAAAGAAAAGGGAGACACAAAAAAAGAGGAAGAGAGAGAAAAAAAGAAAATAATCTTGATCAGAGCTTACCATTTTCCTGATCATTACATCAGTTTATAACACTATATAAATATTATTGCATCAATACCCGCTTTGTCATTATTTCTGGTGATCTAGTTCTTTGGTGATGGTGAGTCATTTTTTATAAATTGAAGCAAAGTCACATTAGTGACCAGGTGTTTGAGAAAATTGTTAGATGATGAAATTTTTTCATCTCTTGTGTGTATGATATCAGTTTTGTTTCTAAATGTATTAGGATGTTTTGTGTCTGGCCCATACATGAATGTACATCTAGTACACCATCATGAGTATAGTACAAATGTGCTAGTGTGAATGTGTTCATAAATACCTTTTTTAAAGGCATTGAAAAGTTTTGTATTCCATACTTATTATTTTTAACAATTTTGAGAATGTCCCACCAGATATTATATATGGGGCATATGAATAATAAATGTGATAGGGTTTCTGATTCTCTCTGACACAATTTGCATATATCTTCAATATTGGTACAATTTGTTTTGTACCTACAAAAGTGAAGAGTCAGAAGTGTCTCAAGATTTAGTTTTATGAGAAATTCATAGAATTTCAGTTCTAATGATCAATATTTGAAATGTTTTGTCATCTGCTTATTTCTTATATTTTGATAAGTTTTGCCATTATCATGGAAAGGGAGGTTGCAGATTTCATTTTATTCATAGGAGGCAATAGGTTAGATTAGGAATGCTTAATAGTGGAGAAATTAACTTATTCCAGAAATTACTTGTAGGTGTTGGCCTGTCTGTGGGTATGATTTTGAGTGCAACTTCCAGATATGGAAAATTTTGATGCATGCTGATATTATATTAAATGTTTTTTGAATTTGAAAAATGTTGATAGATGTAGGCCCAGTCCATTTTGAGATAAAGGGTGCAGAATTAGGGATATTGACACTATTTTTTTTGACAACAATTTCCTACACCTTGAATAAATTTTTGCTGTTAAAGATTTTGTGTATATTATTATGGGTGTATAGTATGTAAATCTTGTTATTACTAAAAGATTGAAAAGGGCAACTTTGGGATAGAGTGACATGTATGATTTGGTTAGATATTTAATTATATCCTCAGATTTATTCCTTAATTTCCTCTGTATCTGTGATCTCATTTGGAATGAAAATCCCACAAATGAGCCTGGTTTTCTTTTGAAGTATTGATCATGTTGACATCCAGTGCATATGGACCCAGTTTATGTAGATAAAACTACAATTTATATTCTGCTGAGTAGTTATCAAGAATTTTAATTAGCTTTGGTATCTAGTTTTTTTGTAGCTAGGAAGATCGTAATATCATTCATGTATGCAACATATGTCACATTAGTCTTCATTGCAGATATAAATATTTCAGTCCATCTCACTTTCAATTGCTCTAAGGTGAGAATTAATATAAAAAGTGAAGGGCACTTAGTGGTGAACCCTGTAGAATAAAGTTAAATGGAGTAAAAGATGGTGCATACTTCCCACTAAAAGTTATATGAATTTCTCTACTTAAAAGATATGTAATAAAGTAGATTAGTGTCCTGGCAATTGATGTGTCTGCTAGTGCATTAATTAGAATATTAATTGGTACCATATCAAATGTTGATTTAATGTGCAGTTGAACTACAACTGGTCCATACTTTTTGTCATTTCTGACTATAAAAAAGCTGCCTATGCAGTTAAAAATCCCTTTCTTTCAAACTGATTTTTCAACAACAATGGCAGAGTGTAGGGCTCAATCTATCTTTAACTATTGACTCCAAAATCTTGATGCCAAGTGGGTTCATTGAATTAGGTCTGAGATTTTGAAATGTGGTTATATTTTCTTTCTTCTTAATGAATGGAACCAATGAGATGGGATAAAGCCCATGAATGTGATAAATTCTTTTTGTTAGAAAATTGGCTAAATCTGCTAGATATTTTACTGTGAAAGGACTTAAAGATTTGTATACAAAGCAAGGTATTTCATGTATCCCTGGATGACATGAATTTGGTATTGAATACAACTTTTCTTCAAAATCTCTTATGTCCTGAAAACATATGCTAAATAAATTAAATATAAACTTTAATGCATTTTGAATGCTACATACCCTTATTAAAGGAAATCATTATTATTTGCTTCTTGGCCAATTATCTTTGTGAACAAAGGGGTTTCCAAATGTTTAAAAATGCATTTTTTCACTTTTTTTTTCATCTTTTAAATTTTTTTGTAGTTTCCTTTGTTGTATAAAATCATATAATTTTAGCTTTGCAAATATATTTAACATTTTTGAAATTAGAAGTAGGAAGTATATTGAAAGGCAAATATAGCTGATTTTTGATTGAAGTCCTGAAATTTTTTTATTTATGTAATAATAAACTTAAGAGCATGCTAACGCTCTAAACAAGCTTTTTTTTTATTATGATAAATGCTACTACAAGAGAAAGCATTCAAATCATCTTAATCTTAGATTGTCCCCATCCCTAGACCGGTTTCGACCTATGGGTCTCTTCAGTGAGGAGTTGAGACATTAGATTCAAAAAACCAACTCAAGCTAAGCATTTATCTAAAAGATAATTCTCAAGAAGAAGATCTAAACCTTTAGACATCTGCATGTCTTTAAAGTCAGCTCTCCAACTGAAAAAATTATATGGGTCTGAACTTAATTCAGATACTCCATATATTAATAGGCTTAGCCATTTAATTTAGCCAAAGCCCCAATAGCAAAATAATAATAGTAATAATAATAAATCAGATGTCACATGACATATATAGCTTGCAATTACCAATATGTAAACTTAAGAGCATTATCTTTTAGATAAATGCTTAGCTTGAGTTGGTTTTTTGAATCTAATGTCCCAACTCCTCACTGAAGAGACCCATAGGTCGAAACCAGTCTGGGGATGGGGACAATCTAAGATAAAGATGATTTGAATGCCTTCTCTTGTAGTAGCATTTATCATAATAAAAAAAAAGCTTGTTTAGAGCATTAGCATGCTCTTAAGTTTACATATTGGTAATTGCAAGCTATATATGTCATGTGACATCTGACTTATTATTATTACTATTATGTAATAATAATAAAATACACACACACATGCTATTTGATTAGAACTCTTATCTTAAGCAGGCCATTGAAACTTTGGCATAGTGATTTTGTGAAGAATTTCCTGTTTTTTGATCAATATTTTTAAAGCTTTGTAAAGTAATTTGTCAAGAATCACATCATAAAAAATCTATTTAGTTTAGCCCCACAGTGTTTTTCAAAGCATATTTTTAATGCACATTAAAAATAATATGCATATAAGCTAGGAAAGTCCACTTTCATTCTGTTTCTTTACAAATGTTATTTACTATAATAAATGTTAGCTTTCTATATTTTTTAGAAATTAATTTAAAAATCAAATTTGTGTTCTTCATTGATCATACTGTTAAAATGCTCTTATATGAAAAACAACTGGAAACATTAGACTTGGAGGTGTTGATTTAAATTGTTTTATTTTTTATTTTTTAATTTTTAAAAAAGTAAAAAAATAAACTTCCTTATGCTCTTCATTTAGAGATCTCAAGTAATTTATGATGGAGAAAAGTACAGGGGAATTTAGAGTGATTTTGCATTATCCATGCATGGTACCAATATTTTGCATTGAATGTAGCTGATAATTATTGTCTTTTTCAAAGTCAACAACACTTCTACAATTCACCATCTTTTTTCCTCCCCTCCTCTCCTTACTTTTTAAAAAGAAAAGAAGAAAGAAGAAATTTAAAATTTTTATAGACAAATAATAAGTATAAAAATTTCCAAAACAATTCTGTCAATTACAAATACTAAAAGTTGCTTGGAATTATCCATCAATTAATTTCGTAAGTCAATATTAGATAGTATTACAGCAAGAAATAAAAAAAACCCATTTAAAACCAATCCTGCCTATTAGGATAGTGGTGGCTATGGTTATTAAAGTACCAAAGACACCAAAATGTATACGTATTGAATTGAGTTCAGACCTATATGACTATATAAGATAATGAGCTTGGATTGAAAATATTAAGGTGTTTTCAATTTAAGACTCATAGTTTTGTAGTTAAGTGGAGATATGGCTGCTAGAAGGTTGCATTAGATCCTAAGATCTATGTGCAGTGCTCTCAGATCCCAGGCTCCTCACTGACAAAGGCCACAAGCCAGAAACTAGTCTGGGGATATTGGATGAGTAGGCACTTGCTGTGTGTAGCAATATGTATAGTGAGCTTTGCCTGTTTTAATAACAGTTAAAAGCAAGCATAAGACATGATCATGTGATGTTTATTGACTTAAAACCAATCCTGTCTAATAGGATAGTGGTGGCTATGGTTATTAAAGAACCAAAGACACCAAAATGTATAGGTATTGAACTGAGTTCATACCTATATGACTATATAAGTTAATGAGCTTGGATTGAAAATATTAAGGTGTTTTCAATTTAAGATTCATAGTTTTGTAGTTACGTGGAGATAAAAGGTGGCTGCTAGAAGGTTGCATTAGATCCTAAGATCTAGGTGCAGTGCTCTCAGATCCAAGGCTCCTCACTGATGAAGGCCACAAGCCAAAAATTAGACTGGGGAAATTGGATGAATAGGCCCTAGATGGAGATTTTATGCACAAGCCTTCTAGCATCCATTGATTACTCTAGATTGCTGTGTGTGGCAATACATATAGTGAGTTTTGCCTGTTTTAATACTCAGTAATAAAATATGACTGTAATGCAAAATGGTGAATGAATATTTTTTGTTGAATTAAATACATAAAGTTGAATTTAAAAATGATTGAAATTTAAATACCATATATAAGCAAATAAATGTTAAAAGAATTATTATATTTATTAGTTCTTGTTATGGAGATCTTATGCCATTCACTATATATTCTTTTTCTTATTTATTTATTTTCAAAATGGGAGAGTGTCTTAGTTCTAAAAGTATAACAAAAGTAAAAAAAAATAAGAGAATGAAAGATGAATAAAAGTTATTCTTTATATTTTTATAATAACCATTAATATTGTAAGAAAATTAGCATTCTTATATAAAAGATGTGAATTGATTTTGTTTTTGAGATGGATTATATTTAATTAAGTCCTAGTAATGTATATTATGATTGAAAATTAAGCTTATCATTTATTTCCAAAATAACAAATCCTGTTTAGAAGTTTCAATGTTTATATTATTGTTTTAATAGTGCATATTAGTTATGATTTGACTATATTAATAATATAATTTATTAAAATTGTTTTATAGCATGGTATGGTCTCTTTTGTTTATTTTAAATGTTTTAATCATGTTAAAACATTTAGTTAATTAACATGAGCAGATCTCCCCTTAATCAATCCTTGTCTTTTTTTTTTAAATGTTTTTATTTCAACATATTATAGTCATACATATTTATAAATAGAACATGCATAGTTTCTAAAAGTATATTAAATATTTATACATATACATTAAATTCTGCTTTTAAAGGTAGCATATGTCCAAGCAAAAGATTGTTATGACCCAGAGATAACTCTTAATCATCATAAGTAATAGTTTTACTATTGCATGCGCTTCTGCTAATTTTTTTCTAGTATTTCTATATTTGCGGTTACATCATAATTTTCAAAGAGTTTTTACATCATTAACACGCATGTGAAAAATATTTTTCTCAGTTCTATTAATAAAATTTTTAAAAGTTTTCCTTCATTACATTTCCTTTGTGTTAAGAATTGGAAGTTAATATTTTTAAGACTTATATTGAACACTGTTCTGGAATTTTTTATATCTTTTAAAATGCAATTAATTACTTTGTAACTGAAAGGTAATAATGTATAAAAAAATAATTAGCAAAATTATTTTTGACTTTAATTGGTTTAGATTTTATTACTAGGTTAAAAATAAACGAGTAAAGTATAAAATATTATAAATAATTAACTTTCGTTTACTCAGTCATTTTTAAATTATTGAAAAAGTGGAAGGTTGACAAAGTGTTTTTTTTATAAATGTTTCAAGGCAATAAATATTTGTAAGATCTGCTGTAACTTAACAAAATATCTTTGTGGCATATTAAAGTTTTTAGAAAAAAAAATCAATTAAATACATCACACAAACATAACAGAATCAATTTAAAAAACATGCAACTTTATAATTATTGGTTTTTGAGATGAATTATGTATTTTAACAATTAGAAAAAGCTTTTTCGAATATTAAAATTGATATTTTAAAATGTCATATTGTTATATTTTAAAAATTCATTGAACGTATCACCATAATTTATTTAAATTCAAAAACTATTTTGCAATTGGTTAAGAAATAATATTTTACCACACTCATTATCTGTGAATATTGACTGTGTTCAAATCTTAAAAGATAAATATTTTTTTACCTATACTAAAGTATATTTTCATCAAAAAGAGGCGATAAACTATAGATTTAGTGTCCCTAGATATAAAAGACACTTCACTTTCTAGAGGAGAGTTACTCTAATCAAACAGATCAAAGTTTTTCATCTTATTAAATAACTGAAGTAGAGTAAATGTTAAAAGTCATCACATTATTAAATTGTATGGAAGAAAATTTATCACTTTATGATGATCATTAAAACATTATTTAAAGAAAAATATTCCCAGGTGAATCAAATAAGATTTAGTAAGAGAATATGATTTTTACTAATGTGATAGTTTTATAAACAATTATAATTAACTACATATTTTAAGAAACAATATTTTTAATATAAATATTATAAATTTAGTCATTATTCTTTTGATGGAAGCACACCTATATTATATTCATCTTATCATCTAAGTTTTAATCAATATATAGTTTTATTTAATATCTCTCTTTCACACACAGAAACACTTTTTTTTTAAAAAAAATTATTTTTATTTGAACCAAAAAAGTCAAATCTTCCAACATTTCATGCCTTTTTATATGTCATTTTCAAGGGTTTACCAACTAAAAAATATAAGGAACAAAATAAAATCCTACACATTCCAGACATTTAAAATATATATTAAAATTTTAATTTATATATATATCCATTCTATTTTATATTATGTATTTATATTATATCCATAGAAAAAATTAGTATTACAAATTTAACAAAACATCAGAAATTATATAATACTGACTATTAATTTTTTTTTTTTATCTATTCCAAACTTTTACTTTTGATCTTAATCTAAATTTTCTTACTCTGCCTCTTCTATTCTTATTTTTTAAATTTTTAATTGGTAAACCCTTGAAAATGTCATATGGAAATGGTTGAAATATTGAGAAAAGATATGCTAGAGTGATTTCCTGCATTGAGGAAAAAAAAAGTAGTTTTTATGAAGATTAAATGAAAGTATAAATTGATTATATTATAGATCACATTTAAAAAGGGTTATTTGATATAAATATGAACCAAAGTTTATTAAAATTAATTAATGTTATATTATCTCTCTATTTCTCTTTTTATCTAGCATATACACATGAACTATTATTTATAAACATTATTAATAATATACATTTTAATTGTCAATTCCATAAGAACAGTAGTGTTCTGTTCTCTCATGTCAGCCACTTGACAGCAATACTTCTAGCTAAATTTCTAGAAATATGCCATTTTCATGGCTGCAGCCAAGCAGATAGCCTTTTTTCTATGATAAAACACAGAAAGAGTCCATTTACTTGGGTGCTGGCTACCGCTGTGGCTTTTTTTATGCTAAAAGCACAGAAAAATGCCTTCATTGGCTGTTGTAGTTGCTTGTATTACACACTTTATCATAATGCTGGGTTGTCTATTTTTTCTACAGTATCATGTGAGAGTGTGTTGACTGCATCATGTCTAAATAATTGAACTTTTCAGATCCAACTTTTTTTTTTCATGTGAATTGACCTACTGGTACCTTCTGACAGTTTTAACAGTGTCATCACTGTTCCATCAGGACTGTGTAACCCTCACAAATTTGGATTTTAGGGTGTGGCACAGCATTATTTCAAAGATCCCAATGAAAGTAACATATCGTGAGAAATTGTCCAAGACAAAGAAGATGGCTGCTTTGAACTCTGAAAACTGGTCATTGCTAGACACCAGAGTCGGCTTTCATTTTAATAGTTTGTTATAATTAGTAATTTTAGTTGGTAACTTGCAATCCAATTTACTCCCCCCCCCTCAAAAAACAAAACAAAAACAAAAATGCAATGTCTGATTAATTACTGTCCAAAAAAGGGTAAGATTTACTTTTATTTTTTATTAAAAAAGTACTGTAACTTTTTTGATCCACACACACACACAAAGAAGGTGTCTCTGATTAATTATTGTCCAAATAAGTCTCCAGTATATTTACAATTATTTGTTATTAAAAAGGTAAAGTAATTTTTTTATATACATACACACAAAAAATGCCACTGATTAATTACTATCCCAAAAAAATCAAAGTCAGCTTTCATTGTAAAATGGCACACACACAAACAAAAGCCAGTCTCCGATTAATTACTGTCCCAAAAAGTCCAAAAAGTCAGCCTACATTTTTATATTTTGTTTGAAATTTTTAATTTTATGGAAATTGTAATTCTATAGTATCGCTGGCCTGGGAACATTATATCTATGTGTTTTTGCTTGGCATCAACACCATCAAGCAGCTGACTTGATAGAACAGAACACTATCCTAAGAACTTCATTTGTATAGATATTTTATGACGTGTGCTGGAAAATTAACTTTTTGCTGTGTTATTATATTAACAATTATTATACCGGCAAAACTCTCCATACAATAGTGCCATCCTGTGCCAACCAGAGTAATCAATGAATACCAGAAGTCTTGTGCATAAAATACCATCTAGTGACTACTCATCCAATATCCCCAGACTAGTTTCTGGCTTGTCACGTTTATCAGTGAGGAGCCTTGGATCTGAGAGCACTGCACCTAAATCTTAGGATCTAATGCAACCCTCCAGCAGCCACCTTTTATCTCTACTTAACTACAAAACTATGATAATGAAATTGAAAACACTATATTTTCAATCTAATCTCAATTGCTTATATAGTCATATGGGTCTGAAATCAGTTCTCTCAGATCCAAGGCTCCTCACTGATGAAGGCCAAAAGTCAGAAACTAGTCTGGGGATATTGGATAAGTAGGCACTAGATGGGATTTTATGCACAAGCCTTCTGGTATCCATTGATTACTCTAGTTAGCACAAGATGGCACTATTGTATGGAAAGTTTTGCCTGTTTAATAACAGTTATGTGCTAGCATAAGAAATAATGATCATGTGATGTTTAGTGGTTTAACAATTATTATATATATATTTTACAATAAACATTTTACTAGATCAAATTAATTGGTTTCAAATTTACATATTTTTACTATTCTTGCCAAAAAAAAGTATTTAAAAAAGCATTTTAAATTTTAGATGGTATTGAAATGTACTTAAGCTTTCTTAAAATGACAAATTATTTTTGAATTAGTTGTTTTTAAAAATGCCAATCATTTTATAGTTAAAATAGGTAAAGATAATAAAGATTGTATTATTAGTTATATAATTTTTTATTTGCAATCATAATTGACCTTCAAACTTAACTAAGCCAGATTAACTTGAGATTCTCTATCTTTTAATTAATAATAGCTAAATATCATTTTTAATCAATATTGAATAATTAACTAGATTGATTATGAAATAACTATCTAAAAAAAAGTTCTATTTCAGACTTGGAAAAAATTTCAAGGGTTCCCGATCTAGACAAATCATAAGTCATGGATATAATAGGAAGATATGCTAACCACTACCTAAATCCCTTTTTATTTTATAATTGCCATAATTTAAGAATCAAAAGATGTGGTGAGTATACCAGAAAACTGACAAAATTTTGTCTAAAAAAGATGGTTTGATTTAAATCCAAATATATATTTTAAGAATAAGTTTAGATCCATTCCATTTATTTTCATTATATAAGCAGTATTTTTTAGTAAATTTTTTAAAAAATAGATTGTCTATTACACTTTTATATTTTAAATTATTTTTGTATGAAGTTAATTTATTGAGGAATATATTAATAATTGGTTGCAAAAATGAGTTTGCTATTAACTTAAAGGAGACCCTTTGATTCCTCTTGGAGACCTTAAAGGAACTGAGCAGGCATGTCCACTCCATATGTTCTTGTCATTGCAGCTGTTATTACTATGTGATTATTGATATAGTATATTAGCAAGGATGGGCTGCTTACCAACATGCATTCGGCAGCATGGTGAGTTTATTGGCTTTTTATCTCTGAGTTTAAGATTAAGAAACATCATGGTCTTTCTTTTCAGTTGCCTGATAAGGCAGAATTAATTTTTGTGTAAATGATAAATATTTTTCTAATAGATATATGCCATTATGACAGACAAAAATAAATCATGGCCCTGATTCACAGGATGCTGTAAAATCATCAACCAAGGCAGCAGTTGGTGGCTGAATGCAGAGGGTACTAAGAATCTCCTGATTGCAGAATCAGGCTGCCATTTGATGATGACTTTTTATTTAGGTACTTACAACTGCAGATCACTTCCAAGTGAAGCAATATTGCAAAAATTAGAAGAACTGTCTTATATTAAATGGGACATTATTGGACTTTGTGAAGTTAGAAGAAAAGGTGAAGAGACAATTGATTTAAAACATGGACATGTACTCTACTATAAAGGCACAAATATTGGAAATATAAGTGGAGTAGGATTCATTATAAATAAAAAGTGGAAGAACAACATCGTGGAGATTGATGGTGTATCAGACAGAGTGACAAGATTAGCTATACAAATTAATAGCAGATACCAAATGCAATTAATTCAGGTTTATGCCCCAACAAGTTCTCATAGTGATGAAGTAGTAGAAGACTTTTATATATGGATGTATAAAAGACTTTTGATCAGAGTAAACAATGTTTTAAAATTGTTATGGGAGACTTTAATGCTAGAATTGGTAAACAAATGAAAGATGAAAGTGCTGTAGATAATTTTGGTTATGGTAATAGAAATGAGAAAAAACAATAATGATTATTACTAATCATTTTCTAAACTAGAGGTTATCTCTAGCACAGATAAACTCAGTTAAAGATTAATATATCTGATTTTTGCATCTTGGAGATCATTTGTCTTTTATTGTATCTTTATTTATATTAATTTAAAAAGAATGGAGAAGTATGGAGGTTGTTTAATATATCTATTTCATTATTATATACCCATGAAGTAATATGCAGTTCTTCACTGCTGTGTCATGTGAGTATATAGAATTAATACACATATGTGTGTATATTTGTGTGTAAATTAAAATGAGGAACTAACATGGAGGAATTAACATTTGTTTTACATTAAAAAAACATTTGATGAAGTGAAATAAGTTATTTTGTTGTATACTCTGAAAAAATAAAGGCACAGTTTTGAAGAAGTAACAATTTTTAGAAATATGTATATGAATCAGAAACATTTGAAATCTTAAATGGTCATTAGACAGAGATGTAAGTCAGAATTATAATTTATCTCTCTTGTCCCTTTAATTGATAATAAAATTAATTATTACATAAGTGTTATTTTGATAACAATGAAGACCTCAGTTTAAACTTGCTAATGATATTGAAAATGAGGGTAAGCTTAAAATTGTGATAGAATTAGTAAAAGACTTTGTAAAAATAAATAAATGCAAATAAAATTAAAATAAATAAAAAATAAGAATGAAATGCAAAAATAAGAGTATGCAATACATAGGAGTTATAAAGCACATTAGTACTTTTCTACATATTTGAAAAATTGGATAATCAACCCTTGATAGAAATAGTAATAAAATTAGAAAATTACAATGAATAAATAGAATTCCTTTAAGATAAAATTATTTTGTGATTCATTAAAATGAAATTTGAAAAAAAAGAATGGCATGATGAACCTTAATTTGCAATTTAACATTCTATATAACGGAAATATGAATAATTTAGAAAAGAAAAAGATAATGTTAGATGGTTTTAAAAATGTTATTTAGAGAAATATGAAGGAAAATTAGAAAGACAAAATTAACAATTTTAGAAGAATTATATTAAAAAATCACTATTTATTAAGAAAATTATGCACAATATTTATTATGCATGTATATAAAAAAAGCATTTGAGTTGACATTTACTTTGAGACCAAAAATTATATTGATTAATTTAATAGGTAAAAAAGAGATAGATGGAAAAAGATAGAAAAGTAAAATAAAGGACAGAGAAATTTAGTTAAATAATATAGAAATAACATATAGATAATTGAGAGAAACTCCCAATTATGATTAAATGTTTTTGATATGTGCTTTCATTGCTAAATGTTACTTTATTCTATAAGATACAATATTAAATTATTAATATCATCATCAACCATTATCAATACACTGGAGGATGAAGGTCTCTCCAAGTTCAATCCATCTTCTCTGATCTTTAGCTTCTCTTCTCCACACCATCCCTGCACTCTTTCTTATTTCATCCATCCATCTCACATCTCTTTCTGGGTTTTTTACAATCTCTTGGAATCCAGTTTAAGATTTCAATTGTTCTATTATCATCTCTTCTAGAACTATGTCCATCCCAACTCCACTTGTCTCTTAATTTTTTCAATGAGTTCAGTAACACCTGTTTGTTCTCTTAGCCATATATTGCATTTTCGATCTCTTCATGTTACTCCCAACATGTATATTTCCATACTTTTTTGAGTGGTCTGAGGTCTCTGTATTGCTCTTCTATTAAGTATCCAGTTTCAGATCTATAAATAAAAACTGGTAAAACACATTTATTAAAAATCTTCCTTTTCAAACACATAGGCATATTTCCTTTTAGTATCAAGTTATTTCTATCAAAAGGACTCCAACCAAGTTTAATTCTATGATTAATTTCATCCATTATGTTTCCATCTGTATTAATAATCTGATTAAGGTATTTGTAACTGTTGAATTCTTCTAACTCATCATAATCAATCTTTATTTTCATATTTTGAGAAAATCCATTAAACATTACTTTAGTCTTTTTAACATTTATCTTTAATCCTATTTTCTACTTTCATCTAATAACTCCTGCAACATTTCCTGCAGCTCTAAAGCATTATTTGCAAAAACAACATCATCATCTGCAAAGTCTAAATGACTTAAATAATCTCCATTTACTTTTACTCCTTTAGCCTCCCATTTTAATCCACAAAATACTTCTTGCAGCACTGCTGTAAAAAGTTTTGGAGGGAGTCATTTTATCTTACAACTTTCTCAATGTTAACATTCCCAGTATCATTATGTAATCTGTTGCATTTTTATAAATGTTCTTTAAAATATGACAATATCATGGATCTATGCCTTGATGATCCAATGCTTTAATCACTGAAGAAATGTTTATAGAATCAAATGCCTTTTCATAATCTATGGATTCAAAGCATAATGGCATCTCATATTCATTTGTCCTTTTTATAACTTCTCTTAATATCTCAATATCTGGATATGATCTACTGTATTAAAATCACTTTTAAATCCAGCTTGTTCTCTTGGTTGGAGGAAATCCAATGTTCGCTGTAGACAAGTTGTAATTTTCTTGGTAAAATTTTTGTATAAAACTGATAAAAGACTGATAGGTCTATAATTTCTAATATCTTCTTTATCAACTTTTTTAAATATTAATATTCTTCCAATCACCTGGCACATCTTTATCATTTAGACATTTCGTATAGAACTTTGCTAAAAAAAGTATTTCTTCACCTGCTTCTTTTAATATGTCAATTATAATTTCATCATTAGCTGAAACCTTTCCTTTCTTCATACATTTAATTGCATGTCTCACTTCATCATTTAAAATTCTGAGCAATTTGGAAGATGTAATAGACATAGGAGGTAATTCTTGATAAAAGTCTTCTATCCATTTCATGATGTCATCTCTCTTTTTAGTAATAATTCCATCTTTTTTTTCTTGTTGCAGATATAAATTTCCTATGAATACCAAAATATTGTTTTACACTCTTGAGTCTTTTATTCTCTTTTACAGCTTTCCTTGTTAGTTCACAATTATACTTTCTTATATCATTTTCAACTCTTTTCCACACCATTTTACAAAATTCGAGATATTCAATCCTTTTTAATGCATCATTTTTGTATATTTTCATATTCCTTCTTTTTTTCATAAATTCCCTAGTTTCAATAAAAATAGTTTTGGTCAATTATTGCTTTTTTCTACCTGCTATCTTTGTTGCAGTTTGATGCTGACCAATAAATCCTCTATAGAGGCTTTCAGAAAAAAGCTAACCATATGGTAAGCACATAATATCCTTAATCCAGAATTCCATCCTACTCACCCTAGTTTAGGATGTAGCAATTATAAAATAACAACTACATTTAAATTTTTAATGATGGAACCTAAGTTTTTGAACTAACTCATTAAAATAAATGTAAACTCAAAGCTGACTAACTGGTTTTTACACCACAAGAAATACTTCAGGAAAATAAATCCTCTATGTCACAACTGCGGTAGAAGTGATGAGACATTTGACCACCTTCTTCAAACTTGTCCAGCTTTCTGAAATATAAAAAACATAATTGTGCACAACTTCTCGATTGATCTATATAGAATTCTCAATATCAAAGATTGTATAATGTCAAGGGATTCCCAATTATAAGATTATCTGTTTTTCTCACTTATTCCATGTGGATAGCAAAATGCAAAAAAATGTTCACTTGCCCCTCTCCCAAGACAGAAGACATTTTCATAGAGACTATGAAGAAAATCCAAAATAGGGATAAAGTCCTTGCCTCAAAATTTCTTATAGAAAACACCTGGAATCTCTTCAACTTCCCAAACATATATATCCAAGTGTGAATAACTAATTGTTCCAGCAGGCTTACAGTAACTTTCATAACAGATCAAATTTGACAGTTTTCTGACTTTCTCATTGTGTAACAAAATGTAATAAATCTCACAATAAATAATGTTTATATATATAAAAAAAAGTTGTGAGTGGAGTGAGTTTAACAATGGTAAATAAAAATGTAACAATAATGAAATACTATACTAGAAAACTTAGTTCTGATTTTTTTTTGTTTTGTATGAAATAACTAATTTATTTTTAATGAATTTTGATTATAGTGAAACCATGATATATGCTCTATCAACTAAATAAAATACAATTCACAAATTTAGTAAATTTTATGAGTCTGTGGCATCAATATTTTTTTCCATTCTGGAGCATACTCTCTAAATCTAATGTAATTTGTGTTTTGTATGTGTGTGTGTGTGTTAAATAAATTGGAAGCACAGACATTTTTTTTTCCAAAAGTTTGATATTGTATAGTTTTTTTAAATGATTAAATAAAAGTTATTTCATTACAAATCAATAGCTTTTGTTTTTTCACTTTAAAAAAACTGTACAAGAGCATATTTGTGCCACTGTTATTTGCATTCCTGAAACAGTTGAAATTATAATCATATTAAGAGATAATATTTTGGCAAAGCATTGAGCTAATAGATAGAAAAATGTGAATTTCCAAAACATTCCTGAAGTAATTATTATATGCATAAGAAAGCTCAAAGTGGTCATGAAGAACTGATTTTTCATTGTCCATTTTATTTTGTAAAAAATATAAAAGATGCAGTACAATAACTCATTATTACATATTATTATTATTATGATGATGACGATAATTCAAAGCAAAATTTTATTGAGCAAAAAAATAAGGTTACATCAGTAAGGTGCAAATTATACTGTCAGCATTGAATTGCAATGCATATATAAACATAAGTATGCAAGGTTACAGATTGATTACATATATACAGAAAAAAAGTTAATGGGAGTTATATATGTATTATTACCTTTTTTTCCCCAAGTCATGTCAGACAATTTGTAATGGAGAAATTGAAGGGATTATAATTCTTGATTTAGGTGCTCAGTGCCTTGGTATTAGAGATTTGAGGAGTGGTAAGACCAATGCCATTTATTTACTATTCATTTAGGAAGAGAGGTCTCTTGTTGTGAATCCAGCTGTGAACTGTGAACACCATATTTTGTGGGAGGGGGTAGCAGACTAAAAAATGGAATTGAGTGATTGTATTTAGAGGTTAAATTGATAATGCCTCTGGAGGCTAAAGATTGGTCTGATGACTCAATAGTGACCATGTGGTTGCATATATGTCTGGGTGGGTAAGGTTAAAGTATCTAGCTGTGAGTTGTTCAAGTTTATTTGAAAAGGTAGCTGAGGGTCATCTGGTATTGTTACCAAAGTAAAAGATGCATTCTGTTTACCAGAAGTCATATGGAGTAAATGTAGCTGCACAGATGGCAGGGATGACATAGCAGGGTAAGTTTCAAATATGGTATTAAATGTGGGGAAACTCTGCTTGTACATGGTCAGTAGTATTTCTCAAGTGTGTTCCAGAGCTGAGTAAGTGTGGAAAATTTAGTTGTTTGTTGTTGATGTTAAAAACCAAGGAGGAGAGATCAGTAGGCAGATTTGTATTTAGTAAATTGTGTATGTCCAGTAGGTGTATTTTCCTGGGTTTCAGAGGTTTGTTTATTTTATGATAAATGTCTGAAATTGGCCTATTAGCAATGATAGGTATCCATATTGGGGAAGGAGTGTCTGTGGGAGCTATGTGTATGATATTCTAGTGCTGGAAAGTGCTTTGTAATGGCCATGATAGTCTTGACACTTTTTTGAATGTAAAAAACTGATGGAATACAGTCCTAACCCATTTTGGATCAGTGGAAAGCTGTTATACTCAATGGAGATAGACACTGTCTTCCTGTGACATGGCAACTTATTACAAAGTGATGAGATTTTTGAGGTAAAGAATTTTTGAAAATTTTATGTTAGGCAAATAGCAAGTGATTTTTGTGATTATCTGTTGATTAATGAGGTAAACCTTGGAGGATAATGAGATATGATTTGAGGTGATTATTTGCTATCATTCTTGAATTTGTTTTGGATTTTCTGCCTCAATGCAGTAGCACTGGGGTAAACCAAGAAAATCAGGGGGGGGGGGCTGATAATGGTAAAGTTGTGTAAATGGTGTCTCAGTTTAAAGAAACCATTGAATTTATGTCTGGTAGTATATTCATCAAATATTTTCTTTAGAATGGGTAGTTGCTTTTTGGAAGTTAGGAAGATGGTGATATCTTCTATATAGGTCGGGTACAGTATTCAATGGCTGTGGGTCATCAGTGCAAACTGGATAGGCCAAGAGTGTTATGTAGAGAGCAGAATGATATGCAGAGGAGGGTTAAGGAGGCATGTTACATCATGTCAGATGAACATGTGATGGACAAAAGGGAATCATTTTACGCCATATTGAAGAAATGGCAAGTATAAATGTTCTGATTCTGATTTGCATATTTTGCCTGGTTTTATCACATATTTGCATATTAGTACATTGTGAAAAACAAAGAGAGAGTGTGTACTTCTTGATAATGAAGGTTATGCCTTCAAAAACGTTTGAAAATTCAACAAAATTTATTATTATTTATATAATTGTTCAATATATTATATTATTTTAAAGTTTTGATTTATATATATTTTGCTTTTGAATTATAGTGTGCATGTTTAATATCAACACATATTAAAGTTTTACATATAGTATGAAACACACATTTAAACTTTATATATAGTACAGTATTTGAATGTTGATATGTGGAATTTGGATTCCTGGGATTTTTTCTTGGACCTTGGTTTTAATTAATATATATGATGCAATAGGGGAACTGAGAAGCAAGCCTTAGGGAATGGTAACATGAATTTCTCATTTAAGTAGTATATAGAAGATATATATATATTGTAACCATATATTTTAGTATAAAATATAATAATTGATGTAACTGGTATAAAAATTTCTCTGTCTTCTTTTGGTGATTTGATTGGCTTGATTTGCACTTTGAACAGATTACTCTCTCATATTCAAAATAATTTATTAGAGAGAATGGGTAATATTTTGCCTTACTTGTTGTCTATATTATTTTAATAAATTTAAATTGCTTCTTTCCATATACTAATTCATATCAAAATGTTTAACTTTTTAAAAATTTTGACAACACATTAAATTTGGTAAAATATTATTAAAAATAATAATAATTTTTATTTGTTTAAAATGGTCTTAAAAATTATTTCCATTGAATTAAAAAAAAAACCATTTGTTCAACTAAATTTAATTATTAAAAATAAATACAGTAATTACGTATGCGTTTCAATGTAAAAAAGAAAGGAGCGCGAATTTAAAAAAAAATCGTCTGATAGTGTTGCTTTTGGAGGGAGAAAGAAAAGAAAATGGTAAAAGGCAAATGGTGTAAATATGATAAGCTTATTTTAAAATAGTTAACAAGTAAACGGATTACCACAAAGTTTTCTATAAACGTAAAAATAACATAGTGGTATTTAATAATAAGATGAATTGCTAAATTTAAAAGTCTGTTCAAGTCGGCTAGCCAGGTGGATCAAATCGCCAGTAATAATTTTCCAATATTACATTTGAAATATGTCGGAGCTTTCCAGTTTAAAAGCAGAATTAATTGCAAGATTTTGGTATGTTTTAAAATATTTATTATTCTACAATTTGGAAAAATTAAATAAGTATTTTAATTACAGAAGTTTTATAAATATGAAAATTTGCTTTTTAAAAAAAGAAGAAGTTTAAATTAAAGTAAAATGTTAAAGTTATTAACATAGTTTAATATTTCCGTTTATAATTTTAATAAAAAAATATAGTATTGATTGATATTTAACTTTGCAATGCCAGTAATATATTTGCTAGTTAATTTGTTTACCATTTGGATAATAAAAACAGTCTTCAAATAATTAATCAAAGCTATTTTCTAATTTTATCGTCAGTTTGGAATGATTAAATTAATTGCTATAATTAGTATTCCTAGATTTAAGCGTGGATAAATAAATATTAGCATGGATGTGATAAACTTGGAACAGTTTTAATAGAGAAATGTAGAAATTAATAACTTATGAAAAAACATTTTCATTTAAACTCTGCGTGTCATGTTTTGGAATTGTTTCATGTTTATGGAGCCACGTAAAATCGTTAATCTAATAGTGCTTATAATAACTAATACAAATGGATAAAATTACATGTATGGAATTCAACTATAATTGTAGCTATTACTTCGTATATTTATTGTTCGACACATCGTACATGGATTTCACGGATCATATTTGTAGTTATAAAATGCTATACAATTTAATTTGTGATACACACACCTGCTAGAATTCATGTATTGAACTATAATATGCTATACATTTAATTTATATCACACACACACCTGTTAGATTTTATGTATTTGATGAATAATGCATTACTTTAATTTTATCGTTAGATGAACTTGCATGTGAAGTTCATAAGTTATATTTTATTAAGTTTAAATTAATAGGGGTTGAATAAAATACTTATTCAAGAGAATAGCGCTTGCGAAAAAGCTTGAAAAGTACTAAATGAATTTATGAGATGTATCAATTTTTATGAGGTATTTTGTGAGTCTTTCCAGATTTCTATTCCTATACTAATATTACTTATATTATATTACATATGTTTTATCTTAAGCAAGATAAGTTAGTACATTAGTTGTCCTGATTAGCGTAACATTTTATTATGCAAGAACCCACATTTGCTAAAATGTTAGTGTTTTCTGAATGGTCAGAATAACTGAGGAGGATGATTTTGCACTTTAATGTGAAGTAAATAGTAATGTTGTTTTATAATGTTAAAAGGCATTAATCTGTGCCGGTGGTTAATCCGCAGATTACTTAATTGCCATTTTTTGTATTTTACACTCATTCCTGTGCTGGTGGTTAATCCGCGGAATTGTGTAATTATACTTATTACTTTATGATGGTGTATAAATCCACAAAGCGTTTAGTGTTATTTAATTCCTATGTGTAGATGAATGCATCCACAGGAATATGGTTTTACTTCATAGATATAAGTTGGGCAAAGTATTTTAGTTATTCTGCTAAATCATCTTCTTCCATTTGTAAGTATAATTTATAAGTTAGATTATTAAATTGTAGCAGGACATTCTATTCAAGTTACCTCATAATAATTAACTGTTGGTTGATTATTATTTACCTGAATGTAAGTTTAAATTTTCACTTTATTTAATGATTGCATTATAGCTAAATCCTACAGATATAATATTATTTATTATATTATTATAAGTTTACGGTATAGATTTATTGAATCTGGAAATGACATTAGATGTTTCATGAGTTGATGTTGAATTTAGTATAATTTCCTCAATACATTCATTATATCAAATTGAAATATAAGGTATGATTAGGTTTTTAAAAACCGTACCTATGATATGTTATTGAAGAAAGTCGATGGAATTATAATTTATTTATTTTATTTGTTTATTTATGTCTTTAATTATAACATTAGAATTAATTACTTATTATTCATAAATTTGTAAATAAACGTTGATTTATAATTAAACTTACTGTGCCGTTGCTATTTGTCATTCGTAAAATCAGAAATCATAAACCTTGGATAGAGCATACATTGAAGTACATACTATCGTCAACATGATATAAGAGTTTAGTGATATTTTGAGAAAACATTTGGATGCTTTTCGTCTTTGGTAGTTTATGATGTGTAAGGTACAATAAAATCCCATTTACCTTTTCCATCATTTTAGCTTTGCGTAGTTGATTCTAGTATACAATATAAATTGATTATTAAACCTGTAAACAGATTTACCAGATAATGACATGATTGAATATATTTACTTAACGTTTTTAAATTGTCATTTGTCAGTATAATAAGAGTCTCAGTGATATAGTAAACTATAAAAAAAAGAACCCAAGTATTTATGTTTATTTATTGCAAAGCTTTACCTGGACTAGCATTTGTATTAAAAATCATATAGATGGTTTAAAATTTCATAATCTTATGTAGTTCCACAAATTATGCCATCTTGTACATGGTCGGCCATCGGGTCTCATACAATGAAAATCGCAAATTAAGGTTTGAAAGATAATAACATTACATACTTATAATTTGTTTAATGTATTTTATCATACTACTATGATAGGTCTTCGCGGTACACCCTGGCTGCGATCAAATTAAATCATAAAAAGTTTATGTTATATCATTGGTTTGGTCTGTGGTAAGTTGCTCCAGATGTTGGTTGTGGTCTTTGGTGCATAATATAGATAGCATGATATGCTTTTGGTTACAGCTCTTAATAGCTGACAATGTGCAGCGGGAATTGATCGGTGATCGAGGTTACAATTCTTAGCGCACTTATGTTTTGGTGATATTATGTAGTTGGGACAACAATCGAACGGTTACAATTTTTGGCGCCACAACGTGTTCGGCCCGATATGTTGAGGTTATACAGTCATTATAAGTGTGCGATTACAGTTTTTAGCACTTTATAAACATGCGACTTGATTAATTGATCGTTGCAGAGTACAATATGGTAATGTGTGAACTAAATTAATTAATGATTGTTGATTACAATTTTAATTTCCCATATTACAAGAATATTATCATGTGACAAATGCTCTATAATGGTGATAAAATATTGTATGTTTTATTGCTATATATTTCTCCAAATTACTTATATAGATTTCTGATGACAATAGCAATCGTATTCCAAGATATACCAATATTTATGATTGAATTGGGAGAAGTTGAAATTATCAAGGGTTTATAAAGTAGTTGTTATAATACTGCAAATATTTATAGTGGGGGTTCAGATTATTTTAGTGTGAATGTGATATATACCATCTGGGATAGATTATTGGTGGTGATGATTTAGTGGTTGGTCGGCTTGAACAAGATTTTAATTGATTATTGTTATTAAAACATATATATTTTAGGAAAGTAAAAATTTGGTTTCACAAAATATTGAAATAGTTGTTATAAAATACTCAAAATGAGTGATTCTGAAGAAATTAATTATCCTGAGAGAACCCAAGAAGTTCCTGATCTTGATTTCCAACAACGGTTTATGTTGATGCTTCAACGCATAGAGATTGGAATGAACGAACAATCTCATTCCCAAAGAGAGATGTCTGAAAAATTGAATGAAAAATTGAATGAACAATCTCATTCCCAAAGAGAGATGTCTGAAAAATTGAATGAAAAATTGAATGAACAATCTCATTCCCAAAAAGAGATGTCTGAAAAATTAGATAGTTTTGAGAATAAAATGGCTGAAGTTCAGGAGTTTGTGAAAGAAAAAATAGAAGCTGCTAGGATAAAAACAGTGGAGGAATTTAATCAAAAATTTCAATCATTAGAAAATAGTTGTAAGGCAGCTAAAGGGGAGTCCGATATTAAATTAGAAGAAATTAAAGCTAATTTCTTAGATTATAAAAAGCACTTGGAAGTTCAGATAGAAGAAATTGGAAATAAGTTTATAACCCACGAGGAGAAGGTGGACACTAAACTGAAGGTGCTTGATGTGGCAATGGGAGACTCAAGGAGTCAGTTGGCACAAATAGTTAGTGAAATGAACTATAAAGTTCAAGAAGTAGAGTCTCAATCTGCTAAATCTATTGATAAAATTAAAACTGAAATGGAAGTTAAACTTCAGAATATGAATGAGAGTCATTCAACTTTTGAACAAGGCATATTTAAATCCATGAGTGAATCTGTAACAGAGAGCAGAGCAGAATTAGGGAGCATTAAAAAGATTTTGGAGGAAACTATCAATAGGTCTAAAGTAGAGAATAAAGAATTGAAAAAGACTAATGCTAAATTTAGTGGAGATTTAGAAATGATGCAGAAAGAGTTGAAGGAAGTGAGGGATAAATGTCAAGAGTGGCCAAATGAGTCAAATGAGTTTAAAGAAGGACAGAAACTAGAGGCAAAGATTGAAAATCTTCAGCTAAAAATGTTGGAAATTCAAAAGGCTCAAGAGAAAAATGATAATTTCATTGGTCAAAACACCAAGTGTTATGTGGATGGGACAGAGACCTCTGTTAAAGAAGTAGTTGTATCAGATGGTAATTTTACTGGTCTCCGCACAACTCCCATTTTCCAAAAACCATTAGGAATTGAATCTGTGGCCAATGATGTCAAGAACACAGATATGTCTATGGGTGGATCTACAGCTCTTAAATTTCTAAAGATTAAGCCATTTAAAGGGGAGTATTTGGAAAACCCTCTAGAATTTCTTCAAAATCTGGAGGAATTGTTTACTTTATGTGCATTTTCAGAAAGAGAAAAACTGGCTATCTCCAGCAACCATCTTTATGCTGCTGCAAAAGATTGGTGGCAGTCTTTGTTTGATTGTCCTCAAACATATGGAGATTTTAAACATTTAATAATGTCAAGTTTCTGGGGTGAAGATCGTCAGGATAACATGCGTTATCAAATCACTCGAGAAAAGTACAATGCTAATAAAGGTAGCTATACTCAATTTTTTCGTGGACAGGCGGTCAAACTTAAAACTTTAACTGCTTTTCCATTATCTGAGCATCATATAGTCAGGATCTTAAGACATAACTTACCTCGACAGATTGAACAAGTTTTGATTGCTGCGGATAAGTATACAATTGATGAGGTGTCAGAGATCTTAGATGCACTAGAGACAAGTGAATGTGACCTGGAAAACAGATATAGAGGTGGAAAGGATGCTAGAGCTTCTCATAACTGTTCCATTGCTAATGTTAATGTTGCTCCCATAAGAAGTCCTTATCGTGATAAAAGATACCAGAGTAGGAGTCGTAGTTATAAACGACCAAATTTTTATCATAGAGTTAATGGTCAACCTAGTCTAATTAATAAGACCCAAGATAGAGATCAACCTTCTATTAGTGGAATTAAACCACCTCACACAAAGGGTATTAAGACGAATGTTAAAAGTAATACATTAAACTAGAAGGGGCCTCATGGAAAAGTTCCTCATGTTAGCAACTTAAAGAAAAACGAATTTAGAAAATTTTTAAGCTTATATAATGGACCTTTCATGATTGAAAGCCAGGTGGGAGAGAATGCATTTATGCTCTCAACCCCTGAAGGAATCCGAGGCACCTACAATGCACGTAGTTTGAAACCTGTACCTTCAATAAATTAGGGGGATTTATATCGTGTAAATGTTATACCATATTCAGATTGATGATAAATTATAGATAGGATAATAAAAATAGTGACTTATGATGTACCTTAGTAGAATTTGATGAAATGGAATTCTGAAGAAAGATAAATTTTTTCCATAGGGGGTGTAAACTGTAACCATATATTTTAGTATAAAATATAATAATTGATGTAACTGGTATAAAAATTTCTCTGTCTTCTTTTGGTGATTTGATTGGCTTGATTTGCACTTTGAACAGATTACTCTCTTATATTCAAAATAATTTATTAGAGAGAATGGGTAATATTTTGCCTTACTTGTTGTCTATATTATTTTAATAAATTTAAATTGCTTCTTTCCATATACTAATTCATATCAAAATGTTTAACTTTTTAAAAATTTTGACAACACATTAAATTTGGTAAAATATTATTAAAAATAATAATAATTTTTATTTGTTTAAAATGGTCTTAAAAATTATTTCCATTGAATTAAAAAAAAACCATTTGTTCAACTAAATTTAATTATTAAAAATAAATACAGTAATTACGTATGCGTTTCAATGTAAAAAAGAAAGGAGCGCGAATTTAAAAAAAAGATCGTCTGATAGTGTTGCTTTTGGAGGGAGAAAGAAAAGAAAATGGTAAAAGGCAAATGGTGTAAATATGATAAGCTTATTTTAAAATAGTTAACAAGTAAACGGATTACCACAAAGTTTTCTATAAACGTAAAAATAACATAGTGGTATTTAATAATAAGATGAATTGCTAAATTTAAAAGTCTGTTCAAGTCGGCTAGCCAGGTGGATCAAATCGCCAGTAATAATTTTCCAATATTACATTTGAAATATGTCGGAGCTTTCCAGTTTAAAAGCAGAATTAATTGCAAGATTTTGGTATGTTTTAAAATATTTATTATTCTACAATTTGGAAAAATTAAATAAGTATTTTAATTACAGAAGTTTTATAAATATGAAAATTTGCTTTTTAAAAAAAGAAGAAGTTTAAATTAAAGTAAAATGTTAAAGTTATTAACATAGTTTAATATTTCCGTTTATAATTTTAATAAAAAAATATAGTATTGATTGATATTTAACTTTGCAATGCCAGTAATATATTTGCTAGTTAATTTGTTTACCATTTGGATAATAAAAACAGTCTTCAAATAATTAATCAAAGCTATTTTCTAATTTTATCGTCAGTTTGGAATGATTAAATTAATTGCTATAATTAGTATTCCTAGATTTAAGCGTGGATAAATAAATATTAGCATGGATGTGATAAACTTGGAACAGTTTTAATAGAGAAATGTAGAAATTAATAACTTATGAAAAAACATTTTCATTTAAACTCTGCGTGTCATGTTTTGGAATTGTTTCATGTTTAGTGGAGCCACGTAAAATCGTTAATCTAATAGTGCTTATAATAACTAATACAAATGGATAAAATTACATGTATGGAATTCAACTATAATTGTAGCTATTACTTCGTATATTTATTGTTCGACACATCGTACATGGATTTCACGGATCATATTTGTAGTTATAAAATGCTATACAATTTAATTTGTGATACACACACCTGCTAGAATTCATGTATTGAACTATAATATGCTATACATTTAATTTATATCACACACACACACCTGTTAGATTTTATGTATTTGATGAATAATGCATTACTTTAATTTTATCGTTAGATGAACTTGCATGTGAAGTTCATAAGTTATATTTTATTAAGTTTAAATTAATAGGGGTTGAATAAAATACTTATTCAAGAGAATAGCGCTTGCGAAAAAGCTTGAAAAGTACTAAATGAATTTATGAGATGTATCAATTTTTATGAGGTATTTTGTGAGTCTTTCCAGATTTCTATTCCTATACTAATATTACTTATATTATATTACATATGTTTTATCTTAAGCAAGATAAGTTAGTACATTAGTTGTCCTGATTAGCGTAACATTTTATTATGCAAGAACCCACATTTGCTAAAATGTTAGTGTTTTCTGAATGGTCAGAATAACTGAGGAGGATGATTTTGCACTTTAATGTGAAGTAAATAGTAATGTTGTTTTATAATGTTAAAAGGCATTAATCTGTGCCGGTGGTTAATCCGCAGATTACTTAATTGCCATTTTTTGTATTTTACACTCATTCCTGTGCTGGTGGTTAATCCGCAGAATTGTGTAATTATACTTATTACTTTATGATGGTGTATAAATCCACAAAGCGTTTAGTGTTATTTAATTCCTATGTGTAGATGAATGCATCCACAGGAATATGGTTTTACTTCATAGATATAAGTTGGGCAAAGTATTTTAGTTATTCTGCTAAATCATCTTCTTCCATTTGTAAGTATAATTTATAAGTTAGATTATTAAATTGTAGCAGGACATTCTATTCAAGTTACCTCATAATAATTAACTGTTGGTTGATTATTATTTACCTGAATGTAAGTTTAAATTTTCACTTTATTTAATGATTGCATTATAGCTAAATCCTACAGATATAATATTATTTATTATATTATTATAAGTTTACGGTATAGATTTATTGAATCTGGAAATGACATTAGATGTTTCATGAGTTGATGTTGAATTTAGTATAATTTCCTCAATACATTCATTATATCAAATTGAAATATAAGGTATGATTAGGTTTTTAAAAACCGTACCTATGATATGTTATTGAAGAAAGTCGATGGAATTATAATTTATTTATTTTATTTGTTTATTTATGTCTTTAATTATAACATTAGAATTAATTACTTATTATTCATAAATTTGTAAATAAACGTTGATTTATAATTAAACTTACTGTGCCGTTGCTATTTGTCATTCGTAAAATCAGAAATCATAAACCTTGGATAGAGCATACATTGAAGTACATACTATCGTCAACATGATATAAGAGTTTAGTGATATTTTGAGAAAACATTTGGATGCTTTTCGTCTTTGGTAGTTTATGATGTGTAAGGTACAATAAAATCCCATTTACCTTTTCCATCATTTTAGCTTTGCGTAGTTGATTCTAGTATACAATATAAATTGATTATTAAACCTGTAAACAGATTTACCAGATAATGACATGATTGAATATATTTACTTAACGTTTTTAAATTGTCATTTGTCAGTATAATAAGAGTCTCAGTGATATAGTAAACTATAAAAAAAAGAACCCAAGTATTTATGTTTATTTATTGCAAAGCTTTACCTGGACTAGCATTTGTATTAGAAATCATATAGATGGTTTAAAATTTCATAATCTTATGTAGTTCCACAAATTATGCCATCTTGTACATGGTCGGCCATCGGGTCTCATACAATGAAAATCGCAAATTAAGGTTTGAAAGATAATAACATTACATACTTATAATTTGTTTAATGTATTTTATCATACTACTATGATAGGTCTTCGCGGTACACCCTGGCTGCGATCAAATTAAATCATAAAAAGTTTATGTTATATCATTGGTTTGGTCTGTGGTAAGTTGCTCCAGATGTTGGTTGTGGTCTTTGGTGCATAATATAGATAGCATGATATGCTTTTGGTTACAGCTCTTAATAGCTGACAATGTGCAGCGGGAATTAATCGGTGATCGAGGTTACAATTCTTAGCGCACTTATGTTTTGGTGATGTTATGTAGTTGGGACAACAATCGAACGGTTACAATATATATATATAGTAGTGGCTGCAAGCATGTGAAATAGGTATCTATTGAAACTCATTGGAACTGAGTCAAAGACAGTTTCAATGTCAAATGGAATTGCTATTGGAGCAGATTTTTTCCTTCTTGAACTGAGTTCAGAATCATTTTGAACAAGAGTGCCACTTGGCCTGTAGATAATTCCTTTTTGGCAAATTGCATTGCTGATATTAATGGGAGGTAGGTGTGGTTATAATTTTTCTTTAAGGACATGCAAAACTTTTATATCAAATTTTTATGTCAAGGGGCCCCATGGAAATAGGATGTAAATTAGATATTTGGTCATGTCTCTTATTGAATGGTACTAGTGAGATGGCATATAAACATTGGATAATGAACAGTTTTTGTGATAGAAAGTTTGCTAGATGACATAGGTAGAGATGCTGGTAAAGACATTGAGGTCCGAAAAGAAAAAATTGGTGATTTCATGGGGACCAAGTTGAGTTATACAGTATTGTGGCAAGGTTGAGAGCAGTATGGAAGGGGTATCTGATTCTGGTTGGCCAAATAAGTTAGTTTTGGCTTTAAATGCATTGTGTGCTTGTAATTTCAACTTGAAGTGTTCATATGTTATTTTAATCATGTTATATCCAGCAGTAGTCATACTCCCAACCTTGAGGGCTAATGGGACTTATTTTGGAAGGGTTAGCAGATCTTTTTTTAATAGCCAGCTATTCTTTCAGTTTGGAACATGCATTGTTTTAAGCATTAGTGATAATGTGAACAGGTGTATGAAGAGTAGAATGGCACATGATGATCCATTTGTGCAATTTGTCTGCCAAGAATAAAAGCTTGGAGGATGGAGGGATGGCTCATGTAATTTGATCAGTGTTGAAAACTAGATGTTTATAAATTATATGTAACACTGGATGGGGTCAAGGGACATGTCTTTGAGTTTGTATAACATGAAGTAGGTTTCTGATAATAAAACTGTGGGTATTTGTGGGGAGTAGTATTGTTGGTGTTGTATTTAAATTGAGTGTAAGAATTTGAGCAGAGTTGTCAGAGAAGGATGAGGGGCAGAGATTTAGCATGATCTGATGGATGAAATATTGGTAAGTAGAAGCATAAGTTAATGAGAGAAACATGATAACAGTTGTGAAAAGTAATGGAATCAGATGGGAGAAACCCTTCTGCAATCATTAATGAAAAGGCATGTTGGTGTAACCATTTGAAGGTGAATGTGTGATATGTCATATTGAAATATCCAGTAATATGACTAGGTGAGGAAATGACACAAGCAGAGAGTTGATATCAAGATTTATTTTTGTAATCACAGTGATACCAGAGGGTATGTAGACAAATATGGCATTGAGCATAATCATGAGGCTAGCATAGGTGTTTGTTTGTACATTGATGGAATTCCTAATGAGGTGATTGTGGCTCCAGTTTGTCATTCAAATGAGACATTAGCAGCCATATTTAATTTCTTTTAATCATTGTTGAAATCAGTTATTAATGAGTTTCTTAAAGATAACAAAAAAAAAAATGTGATTTGTAATTAGATTTTTTCTTTTCCTTTTGAGAGATTAAAAATTACTTTTAACAATGTTGATTTTGATTGAAGTTTGAATGTTTAAAGCTGGAAACACTCTTGCAGTCCTGCAGTTAAGCTAAGATTTGCTTGGACATCATCATCATCATTATTGTTATTTTTAAAGATAACAGTAAAGATAAAAAAAAAAAGATTTACAAATAGATTTTTTTTTTCCTTTTGAGAGATGTAAAAAGTATCTTAAACAATGTTGACTTTGATTAAAGTTTGAATGTTTAAAGCTGACTACTACTATTGCTACTGCTGCTATTATTATTATTTCAAAGCAAAGTTTTATTAAACAAAAAAAAAAACAAGGTTACAGTCAGCATTGAATTGCAATTCAAATATATATGTAGGTATACAAGGTTAAAGATTGATTACATATAAAATAAAATGTTACATAAATTACATGTGGAAACATTAGGTCTTAGATACAAGTTGATATGTGATATGACATAGGCAATAACTGCTTACAATTTTGTTTGTGATACAAAAAAATAAAACAGAACATGATTTACTGTAATTTACAGAATAAAGATTATTACATAACAAGATACATGTGTCAAACTAGATTCACATAAATTTTTTCCAATGTAATATTAAGAAAAATACATGGAAACACTTGGCGATATGAGTGAGAACTAAATGTGGAGGGTGGGAGTTTGAAGTTGGTAATAAATTGGTATATATCTGTATATAAGTTTGGTTTATTTTGTCACTTTTTTGGGCCATCTAGATGCCTTTTTTGCTTGATTGGGGCTAGTTTTATGGGCAGGATAGGAGTGGTCCCATTTTCATCTGGGTGTAGTATTTAGGTGGAAGATTGGCCATAGTATTCTTGTAAAGCAGTGATGTCTGTGGGATATTTTGTATGCATATTTTCAGTTGGTCAGCTATTGTAAGAAATTAATCAATAAATAAAATTAATAAAAAAATATTTTTTAACCTTTTTCAAAAATGATCCGAAAAAGTAAAAGACAGTTCAGTAATTAAAGCATTATCAGCATCATTTTTGGGCCACCAAGATGTAGATGTAAAGTTTGTGGGGAGAGGGGGGAGAAGGTTTTGCCACATGGGCAATTCTACTAGAATAGAATATTTGCAATGATGTATGTTTATGTAAAATTGTTCCAGTAAATGTTATTAAGGAAATTAATGAATTACGTTAACCCATACGATTTCTATATTCTTTCACAAAAAATGGGGTGTGCCCGGTAATACTATATGTATGTATTTTTGCTTAGCATCAATCCCTTCAAGCCTTTAATAACAAAAATTACAAAAATATAAAAACATTAGGGTTTTTGATAATAGAAACTGGAAAATAATATGTAGGAATAATATTACTTTATAATTATTAATAATTACAGTAGTATTATGAATGAAATTAATTATAAAATTAAAATTGGATGGATGGCTGCATGGGTAAATAGAATGTTTGTGGTAAATATAATATTAAAATATGCTTATAAATTTAAAAATACATACTTTTTTAATAAATTTATTTTATCTGTGATTATTTAAAGGATTGAAATTTAAACTGGATCCCAAGAGATTATAACTAAAAAGAAATCATATCAACAAGTTTGCTAAAATGATATGGAAAGTGAAAGATATAAACTAGAGATTTTCATTCTACAATGGTTTGATAATGATTGAACTTATTGGAGAGAAATCAATTTTTTTACACATATTTTTTAAAAAAGATCAAAATGATTATAATTCTAAAAATAAACAAAAATTTTCATTATTAAAATTATCATGTGTTTTAATATAAAAAAACTATTTGATGGCTTATACATGCAAATACATTATTAGAAAGTATTTTTATTAGATCATTAATTTTCTTGAAAGAGTTTATTACTGTAATTAAATAGACTGTATTGACTTATGTTTTTTTAAGTCCTTATATATGGTAAAGATTATGTTTACCATATAACAAGAGATGGATTTTTTCACACAATAATAGGCAGTTTGACAAATCTGTTTTGAAAATATTTGGAAGAATTTGAAATAGAAACTAATAGTATCCAAATTTTGACTCATATTAATTAAAATCTATTTTTATCCCATAATTTATAATAAAGTTGATCAAGGTCTTGGGTGTACAGTGGAACTAAAATGCATTAATTGAAAAATTATAACAATTCAAATATATATAAAAAATAACATACTCATTTAGAATAAAAGACAAATGCTTTAAGTAAGAATTGAAATTAAGAAGTAAGAAAGAAAAAATACACTCATCAACATATAATTTGTTTTTTTAAAAAAACATCTTTTTATTTAGTAAACTGCTGAGAATTAATGTACTTTTTTTAACTATAAGTAGTTTGTGATGAGAATCTAGAATAAAACTTGTTAAGAAAGTGGCATAGTAAAATTTTTATCGCTTGCTTATAATACTATATATTCTTTATTATAAATACTATTAATATTTTGATATTAGTTTTGCAAAAATGTTTTAGATTGTGTGGTATATCTTTATAAATGTGTTTGTTTGATAAATATATGAATTTTTATAAGTTAAAACCCTTGGCTAAGACTCTCCCATATACAAATGAAAATAATATTTAGAGAAATGTTTAGTGATTTATAATTAAAAGTAAATAAACAATTATTTAATTATATAATTGCTTCTGAGTTTAAACTATTAGCTGACTCTTTTAATTTAAAATTTTTATTCAGCATTTATTTGGTATTGAATAGTTCACTACAATTTTCACAATAATAATATTATATATAAGTTTGAAAGAACATTTTTATATTTAGTATTTGACAATGTTCATGTAATTTCAAATTCTATTATTATTGGATTTTTCATGTTTAGGGTCAAATTAAAATAATCTAGAAACAAATTATAACCATTTTTTAGATGGTAAAGACTACATTTTAGATAGTTTCTTTTATTAATTGAAATCTATTTGTTAATTAATTAGTAAAAAAATAAAACTAAATTAAGTAATCTGTGACTGATAATTAATTATTATATAGGTTATTACATTAAAGTTATTATGTGAATTTTCATTGCTATGACAACAAAGTAATAAACAATTATCAAAGAAGAAACGCTGCCTTGATTCAGCTGCTCTAAAATTTGTAACATCATTGGTTTGATTAAAGTTATTTTTTCTTTTGTAAATATATAATAATGATTTAATTAATATTACATAAATTCTAGCTGGCAGGCGACATATGAGGAAGTGTCAAAAAAAATAGAATGTTGATATTTATTTAAAAAATTAAGTTATTTGTCATTTGTAAAACTTAAATTTAAAAAAAAAAATCAGCTAAATGATTCAAAATATTTTGCAAATTAATATGCTTTTATTTATTCAATTTTATATTTAAACCAACTTTACTAAGCTTCTCAAATTTTTCAAGACTTAAACATTATGAAGAATTTTTTTGTTTATTGTTGTTATATCCTTTTTATCTTTTTATTTGAAGTTCAGTTAAAGGATTTAAATGAGAGTTTAAACTTTTTTACTACATTGTTTATGCTTTTTTTTTTATAGTTTAACTTGAACTGTAGGCCAATATAAATAAGTTATATTAATTAAATATCTATTAAGTGTAGATCTAAATACAGTAATTAATATAAATAAAGTAATTAAAATATTTTTAGTTAGGAAAATAGTTTGCTTTTAAAGTAAAAACAAATCAAACATATTGTATTATGATTGCAGTGTTTTAAAAATTTATATATATATTTAAATATTAAATTCTGCCTAACGCTATACTAATAATTATAAATAAAATAGAAATTCATATAACATTACAATACTAGCCAAAAACAAAACGAAAAGAAGATAATGACAAATTTTTTTGAATTTAAAGCCACCAATCTCTTGAAAACATCCTTTGATGTTAAAGGAAGTTGATTATTAAAGTGAATGATGGGAAGCCTGTTTTGTTTTGTATATACTGTATATGTTTTGTTGAATATCACTTCACAAGGTCTATTTGTTATGAGACGAAACCATGGTTGGGGAAGAATTTTAGTGAAATTTGGTTTTTGGCTAGTATTGTAATCTTATATGAATTTCTATTATATTTAAATATTGCTTTTAATATTTTTAAAATATGATCTACTTAACTAATTTTTCAAAACTTAATTATTAATGTGGAATATTTTCTGTAAGCTTTTTTTTATTTGAAAAGTAAATATTAAATATCTTTCTTTAAATATAGTGTCAAAGGAAATAATACTGTATCCTTAATTGGTTTTTATTCAGTTTTATAACTTACAACAAACCAAGTTAGGAATCAGAATTTGCATTAAAAAGAGAAAATATTATATTTGACAGTAATAATAATAATAAATGCTACTTGTAGATTTTGATTTTTTTTTTTTCAACATTAGATACAGAATGTAAACAGTGAATAAAATACTGTACAATATTTTTAGGTTTCTGGCTTGGCAATGCACATATCCGACTCATATCCAAATCATGCCTGGAGAGTGAATTGAATAGGATTGTGCTTAACTATAGGTTACAATAATTTGATAGTGATCTGGTGAAAATTGTGGGAAAGAAAAATAAATATCACAAAAGTGTCAAAAAATTTAATTAGTAATTATTTACAATATGAAGCTTCATCGAAAGAATTTGTGTATTAAAAAGAAATTGTATATATGAAAATAGAATTAATAAAAAGAAATGAAGTTTATTTATCTGAAGGTTTGTGATGATGGCATATTATTAGTTGTGATATGAAGTTTATGTTTCTTTTTTAAGAAAAAAACAAATCAATGTATGCTAAATGATAGTGCAACTTGAATTGTGCTTATTTGTTTCTATCTATTGATTATTTTTGATAGAGGGATTAGTTTTCACTGAATACATTAAGTCACCATTTTTAATTCTTATTTTGATTATTTACAATAATGCCTCAAAACTTTATACACATTAAAAAAAAAAAAAATTACTATTGTGTAATTCAAGTAGGCAGAAATCAGGAATTATTATTAGTTTTCTATATCATTTTGAAACTATTCAGAGGAATACAATAACAGAATTAAAAAGGTCAATCAGCTATACTTATAGTGTATGATTACTCACCAAATGGACCACATAAGGCATACAATAAATAAAGAAAAAGTAATTGCTAAGAAATAAAGTGTAAAGCCTAAAAATAGTATATTTAACAACCAAAGCTATATAAATGAATAAGTTTTATTTCTTATTTTATGATGAAACTAATTTACTATGAAAAGTTGTGTGAAAACATAAAAATAAACAACACCGATAACAGCAAGTCTATTGAATGAGAGCAATCCATAAAAATTAAAAATCTAAATAAATCCATTTAGGAAAAAAATGAAAAGCACACAAATGAAAAATATACATTTCTTAAAATATAAGCAGCTGCTTTACTATTTTTATACTATACCACCGGATAGCATTATATTATAAGAAAGACATGGTAATATTAAATCATATTATTTGTTTCATGTTTTCATTTAACTCTTCATCATAAATTAATTTAACAAAGATATAAAACAAAATGTATTCATTTTGTATTGCTTTGTTTACTAAATATATTATTTATAAGTTTTTATTTAATGCCCTTCATGTTCTTAGTAAAATATTAGTTATTTTTATGTTTTCATTAACTTCTCATCATAAATTCGTTTCAATATAAAATATAAAACAATATCTAATCATTTTTCATTTGGCTTCAAACACACATTTCATTTCTTATGGATTACTTTCATTTAAGATGTTAATTGCCATGGATCATTTTTCTCTTGCTAAAGTGTAAATTATTTTTATGCTTTTATTTAATACAGTTCTCACCATAAATGAATTATTTTTGAAATTTCATTCCCTGTGGATTTACATTTGGCCTTTTAACTACAGATTGTTTTAATATACTTAATAACAATTAATTTTTCATGGATTGATTTAATATGTTAATTATTTTTATGTTATCATTCAGCTTCTCATCATAAATTAGTTTCAGTGTAAAATATATATCTATTCATGTTATATTTTACTTGATAATTACATTATTTTTACATTTTTATTTAATATATTTCTTATTGTAAATTTAGTAATAATTATTTATGTTTTACTTTTTTATTGATTAGTTTTTTTGTGATGTGATGTGGTGCACTGTGACTTCTCCTTAAACAGAGTTAGGAATCTCTCAGCAACTATGCCCAGAGAAATCTCTTAGCCACTTTGTTTTCCATTCTCCACTCTAAGTTTTCCTATATTCTGCTCCATCCCATTTTCACAACAAAATGTTTGTCAACTCTATGGCCTTTATATCTAAATCCCTCTTATCTTTTCCCAAACTCAGCATAAAAACCAATAACCCACTTTCTGTATAACCACTTTTTTCATATTTATTTTTCCATAACTTTATTATTTGTACCCTTTTGTTTTCAAGCATTTACATTCAATTAACAGATGCCTAATATTTTCTATTTCTTCCTTACACAATTTAGACTAAATCACCCATATTTTTCCATTTAAATGCATATTCTCTTGTTGCTAAAGATCCCATTCAAGCCTTAAACAATAAATTACTTTTCTTACTATTATCATACATTAACTGACACTTAATGTTGTTTACTTTTATATATATTTAAACTCTTTAGTCATTAGTATGTCATAGGTGGCCATCTCGTGAGTGGATCATATACTATAAGAGCACCGGAGTATTAGAAAAAATAATAAATTTGTTTCTAACATTTGAGTAGTTTTAATGCTATTTGTATTGTTTTAGATTAGATATTTGATTATTAAAATAATTTTTTAGTCATCAATGATCCAGATCATGATTAAATGACACTGCATTAGTAATAATATTAAATCAAAAGTTAATTTAGGAAGTAAAATAGCTTGAGTTGTTAAGCAGTTTGTTTTCTGACAGAGGAAATTTACTAATATATATATTAAATCTTTTGAAATGAATGTATTATACTTGCTACTTATTACACTTAAAATGAACATTGTCTAATAAAATAAGCTAAATTATTAAAAGTGAATTTACTAGTATGAATTTCAAATCTTTTCCAAAGATTCCCATTAGAGAAAAGTGAAAAAAAGTTTATTAAATTTGGTTATATTTATCATTAATTAACAGTACAGATAAATTTATAATAAAAATAAAAAGAAATAGAATTTGTGGGATTCTATATGGCTTATTATTCTTTCAAAACATGCTTGTATATGTATATGTTAAATGTTTTACCTAATTGAATTATTAAATTTAATATGATTCTTTCTACTATAATAAAAGAATTTTGTAATCTGGGTAGATATAAGAGCTGTATATACTTAGTCATTTCAAACATAGAAACTATGAATTATAAATAGAGCACTGTTCAAAATTCGTAACAATCTTTTAAATATTAGCAAGGCTTATACTATAAAAATATTTGACTATAGACAGAATATTTTTGATGATCATTTCTATTTCTATGCATAAAAAAACAACAACTCCTGAGTCATATATTCTTGACAGCATTTTTTCGAATTAAACAAAAATTATCAAGAATAAAAAAGCAGATGCAACACTTAAAAGCTGGCCATAAAACAATGTATATAACATGTCTAATTATTTGTATTTTTGCATGCTATTTACTTTTTTTAATGATTAGTTATTTTTTATTTTTTTGCAAAATAGTTTCAGTCATTGTCATATTTTTAGAATTTTGAACTTTTGTGTAAGATTTTTTATATATATTTTTGTATACTATAGATCATTTATTTTTTAATGATAATTATTTTAGAAAGTTTTTGTGCACATAACCCTCTTATATTTTGCCCAGGATTTAATAATATTATTTTTTCAGTCAGAAAGAATTAATAGAGAAAATATTTTCAGGCAATAAATTTTAATTATGTTTTACTTTTTCCAAGTGGAAAACATTTAAAAATCAATTAATGCTAAAGAGTGATTTGCCACTATTTTAATTTTTGCTGAATTATCCATTTCTTTTATTAAAAAAAAAATCACTCATAAATCATTCTATACTAAAAATCCCAGACTTAGAAATGTAAACTTTGTTTTTTTAAGTAATAACTATTCATAATATATGTATATGAAAACTAATGATTGACTCGGTATATGAAAACTAATGATTGACTCGTCAACTATAATGTAAAGAATCAAATTCAACGTTGATATGGAGTTAATTTCAAATTCAAAATTGCTAAGCAGTTTTCAACACTTTTATGTTATATTTATGACTAGTATTGAAATAATATCTATTAGAATAGATCAAACTTGGCAATTTTGAATTTAAAGTTAAATCATATTTGTGTCAATGGGTATTTGATTATCACATTTATATATGTCCTTAGCAGTTTAATTCGGTGATGGATTAAAGTTTATGACCTGAAATTCTGAGGTGAAAATAATTTGTTTTGTTTAACTAAATGAAATTTTATAGTTGTAAAACCTGCAACATTACATACACATCTGCCTGCCATACTCTTAATCTATATTTTGAGTCAGAGCCAAAGTAAATTGTTATTTATTTAGTAATTAACTATAGAATAATGATGCCTAGTTAATTTGGGTTTATCAAGTAATTTGAATAAATTCCATCTTTTAAAATCTTTATGTATCACTGAATTGTTAATAATTAACAGACATTCCTGAGTAATAGGTATATATGATCTTTATCAAAGGATTACAGTATACATATGAAAAATTAAAATTTTAAAAATTTTCAGTAATTATTAAGTCATATTTAAAATTTCAAAAATATGATTACTTACAATCTTCACTTTTTAATGTAACATTTATTCCTTTACTTTGCTTTTTTCATGGTTCCTCTCTTTTTTAATTAACACACTCATAATAATTAACATTTTATATTGTAATGGTATGGATCATAAGAAGTAAACATTCTGATATAGTGATGCACCATCACTCCCATTTATCACAAATATAAAGTGAATAAATATAAAATGGAGGGGTAATATTAAAAAAAGCATGAGAATCAACATAGGACAATAAAAATAAGTTGTTATACTAATAAGTTATAAACTACAAATTACTCATTATTACCTATAAACAATTAACTCATCAACAGTCAACCTTGTGACTGGATCTAAAAGAAGTACTTTATAAATAGGCTAATTATCTTGCCACTATCAAACTTAGGGCAAAACATAACACAATCATCTGGGTCACATGTCTGAGTGCTAATGTATCACATAATAAAAAATAATGCTAGATACTACAGTCATATGGTACATTAGTGTACAGACCAACTATAAATGATTTTTTTCTAATAAAAAAATAATATGCAGTGAATGAACATTAAAAATGATACCTTTGTGCCATCCAGGGAATTATCTGGATATTCAAATACAAAGTCTCCACACATAAACAACTTAACTATTATTACTTTCTAGAGCTAGCTCAAGATCACAAGATCCTATGAACTGTGATTGTGTACAAGAGAAAATACAAACATAAACTTACTCTACTTTAATTTGAATAATTTTGCTGGGATAATTTACAAATCCCTAAAACACTATGCTATTATTAAATAAAGTCACACACATTGCCAATTTATGGAACAGATATCTGTAGGAATATAGACATTAATTTATAATTTTTTAACAATTATTAATTAATTAATTAATTAATAATTAAGAAAATTAACAAAAAATATGATAATTCAAGCTTAAATACATTTTTATCAACAAAATATAATTTTTCATAGCAAGTAATATTAACTTGTTATTGGTTGTTATTAATTCAGTTAATCAATACTAACCAGAAATATAATTCTTCTTCTTTTTCTCTTTAATGAATAAAATTTCAAAACAACATTTCAAAGATAAAAATTTAAATTAACTACTCTTTCTTTTTTTTATGAGAATGAAAAGATTCTATACAATTAAATTTTGAAGGGAAAATAAGATAAAAGAAAAAAAAATGTTTGAATTAAAAATATATACTAATGGAATTATTCATTACCATAGCTTTGTTTTACTTTTGAGTTCTTCATTGGTGTTTGTAATTTTCAGAGTTTTTTATGTTGAATTTCTCCACTAATACATGTTTTAAAGAGTCATTCACATTTGGAACTAGCTTTAATAACATTGATATACTTTATGACTAAATTTAGCACTTCACTTAGAACAGGAGAAATATTTTTAGCTACCAGGTTTTTTCTGTGAATAACACAATGTACAAGAAGCATTTCTGGATTCTCATCTTCTCATCAATTTTAAGCAGCCATTTTTATTCCCCATCATATTAGGAGAACCATCTGCAGCCCAAGATGTTACATTTTTCATTGGAATATTATTGACATCTAAGTAATTTTTTAGCTTACTACATATATCTTTGGAGGTAATGATGCTTTCTAATGATTCACAGAACATTTCTTCAGCAAAATCACCTTTATCAATATATCTTATGTAAATTATAAATACAGCCTCACTGCCTCTCAAAGTTAATTTATCCATTTGCATTGAGAATTTTCTTGTTTTCAGCTTATCAACAAGTTGTATTTCAATATCCTCATTTATTTCATCTATTTTTCTTCGAACTGTATTGTTGCTCAGTGGCATAGCTTTCATGTCTTTATCATATTTTTCCAGAACTGTTTTAAGAAATGCTGATGTTGATGGTTTGATTAAATTTTCTTCTACAGTATGACTTTTCCCAGATTTAGTGATGAGCAATGAAATTTGATAACTAGCCTCAAGAATATGATTGATAATTGCATTATGAGCAGTAAATAGAGACTTTAATGTTACTTTTTTTTCAAAGTTTTTTTTTTAAATTTTGAAAGTAATTCAAATCTGAATTAATATGAGCATTATGTTTCACCTTCAAATGTGCTTTAAGTTGACCTCATTTCATTGATTCGTTACTCAAACATTGTTGGCATAAAAGACAAAAAGGTGATCGTTCATCTTTGACAGTGGGTATGAAACCAAATTTTAAATATTCCTCTGAATGCTGATGAATTTTTTTTCTTGCTTGCTCCATTCATTTCACTATGGGCTGAAAAAATAAATATATAATTAATTAAAAACTAAAAAAAAAAAATGAATTGGAGCAAATGTAGACTAAAATTGCATATTTAAATATGTATGACACATTTACTTCACTGCAAAAAACATACTTTTTCATATGATAAATTTTTTTTGGAAAATGAAATTACCAATTAAATTTACATACCATTTACATATAACATGTTTATACATTGTATATATATTTTAAAACAACAAGACTTTTACAACAATTTAACATGTGCTTATTTCAAATTATCACCAATGGTAAATGCTGAGTGTTACTGCAAAACACTACTAAAGTACGATCCCAACATAAACAGTAGTTCAATTTAGTATCTAACAATGAAATCATGGCTATGAACATAACAGGCAGAAGTTACTTATACTGGATATTTACCCAGCTCTAGTAGTGACTGAGAAATTGCCCTGCCCTTAACAATTGAATTGCCCTCTGTGGGGTATAGACCCCACATTGTAAAATACTGATCTAGACCAGCTGATGAATGCTGGTTCAACATGACATAAGTATATTGAAAATCATTTATCTTTTTTATATGTATGTAGTCATGGGTATAGTTGTATGAGATAGAGTGGATAGCTGAAAGGAACTTGAAAGTCTGTGTTCAAATCCCCTATAATTACATCTAAACTCCAAATATATAAGTTGTACTAGTATTCAAATATTACAACTATTTTTAATAATTATTTGCTTTGAATTTGTTAAATTATCACAGTAATAAGTGTAAATAATGATAATGATTCTAGTGATGAAGCTCTCAAACCATAAGATCAGATTGTAACTTGTATAGGAGGGTTTTGATATTAAATTGGTTCAGCAGATTTTTATGAAATCTACCTTAATTGTTAGGAGTAACACAGACATAGCTTTTTATCATGGTGTAAGTTATTACATTTTGATTTACAAGTATCAAACTTACTTCACCCACAAGTTTGATACAATTCACTCTAGATAAATACAATAATGATTATAAAACTGGAGATTACCTCTAGCACAAGTATAAACTTTAAACCTTAGTTAAAGATTAATATATCTGTTTTTTAATTACAAACACATGGAGTAATTCCAATGTGTAATGTCTTTTATAGATTTACTTAATAATTTCCACATCTCTGACATTCTTTTTAAAACATCTGAATAATATATTTTAATTAAGAAAGACAAATGATCCCTAAATTGCATTTTATGTTGAACCAACCTTCATCATTTAGCCCAGATCAGCCTTTCTCACATATATATATATATCCATAATATGTTTAATATTTTGTAGTAATAAATTGTTACATTTTGATTTACAAGTCTCAAACTTACACCATCCATCTTTAGTTTAATAAATAAGTAGGGGTAATAATTATTGTATATATATATATATAGATTAGATTGAGTCAAAATCGTGGGTGGAGCATAATGTGAGGGATAATGACCTGGGCTAATTGATGAATGCTGGTTCAGCATAAAATGTATCTTGGAGGTCATTTTTCTTTTAAGATCTATTTAGTCATAGGTTTTAAAAAAGTTGATTGGTGGTGTGGAAATTATTAAATACATAGTGTAAGTATTCAAACATTTAGATGATAAAAATTATACTGCAATCGTTGAAATGCAAAATATGTTTATCGATGTTCAGGCTATAGGCAAAAAGATGTTTAAAACATCTGATTAAAATTCTTTGAAATAAACAATAGAACAAATAGCCACACTCCATTTATATATTTATATGCATAATGGTAGTTGTTGGTAGAATCCACCAAAAGCTATTAAATATTTATCAGAATCTTTAGTTTTTCAATAAAGTTTTATAAATATATATACATGTATAAAAGTCAATAATATCAGATCATACTCAGTGGCAATTAAAGTAAAAAACTGTCAAATGGAGGGCATAAAGATTTTATATCATTTTCTATATATACTATACATATGTACCCATATTGACTTTTTCTTTCAATTTAAAGACAAACTTTTATTTTTTGTGAAAAAAAAAATTGTGAAGTTATTTTCATTTGTAGAAATTCGGAAGACTAAGTTTTAAGTGTAATCATTTCTAAAATGCTAAAATATTAATAAAAGAAGAGGACGTCAAGCCATCAAAAGATATATTTCACTGGTAATAAATGCATAAGTAGTAATGAAAATTTTAAATTATTTATACAGAATTTGTTTTTAAATGTCAAGTTCAAAAAAAAAAAATATTGAAAAAAGTTTTATAATATTAAATGATTTCACATTTTAAAAAAAAACTCTCAATTTTTGTTATCTTAGTTCCTTGATCTAAAATATGAGATTTTTTATTCTTGTTATTATCTATGACAGATGATTGATTTAAGGTGTGGTCTGCTTTATTTCCTGCCTTGTTATTTTTTAATGTCTTGTATGATTGATTGAGAAGGTTTTTATATATTTATTATTGATTCTTGGGAAACATTTTATTTTCATTTAAAAAACGACATTTGATTTTAAACCTTCTGAGATATATAGTTGAAAATTCTTTATGCGTTCATGCTTTTGTATACACTTTGTATATATATATAAAGATTAAAATCTATTTATGATTGGTTATTAAAAAATTAAAAACATTCTAATCCTAACTTTCGTTAGCATAATGAAAACAAAGAATTACTGAATCATTATGGTAAATAAGGTTGAAGACAGTTGATAAAAGTTATTAGAGATTTTTGACTTTTTGTAGAGTGTTTGTATATGTACATACATACGCTTGAAAATTTTCCAGAAATTTTTTTTAAATTTTTGTTCAAAATGAATTTATTTTTTTTTTTTTGGCTACATTCAGTATTTGGACTTTGGAGTATGGACTAGCAGATTCAGAAATTAATACACTAGAATAAATTGTGTTAACTAAATGACATACAAGAGCAATTGCAAATATAATCAGGTATTATAATTGAGTTTATTGTTTAATTATTCTATATAATTTTTGGACTGAGAACTTGCTATATATAAATACATACATACAAACAGTATTTTGAGCTTCTTTAATCATTTTAAATAACATCCTTATAATGGAAAAGTTTATCTTAAGTTTTTTAAAGGATCTACTAAAAAGCAGATTTGTGATTATAATTTTTTATTTTTTTTTTGGAAACTGATATGCAATTGAGTAATAAGTGTTTTGTACTATCTTTACAAAAAAATAATAAATATATATATACAGTCTATACATAACAGCTCCATTATTGTACTGGTATAACTTTGGATTTTAGTCTTTTAAAAATGGTCCAAAATCTTAACCTACTAGGTAAATAATTATAATATGTTATATATACATTACATCCAGCACAATTATTTTCTGTGGCAAAGACATTGTTAGGCAGCCATTTTCACAAAGATATCTATTGTACTGGTCAAAACATGTTTATCCATCTAACAAGCTGGAACTCACAAAATGTACTTCAAACCCAGCCAAGCCTGAGATTTAGTCAGAGACCAGCCTGGATTCGAACCCACTCTCTAAGTCCCAGATCAAACACCTAATGAATAACATAATAGTGATGGCACATGAGAATTAATTTTAATCCGGCTGACTAGCAAAGCTGAGCAAAACAATGAGACATCTATTACTATGACTAAACTAAAATATATAAGCAGGCTTTACTTTTGGAAGTGGAGAAAAGAAGGAATTTGAACTACTCAAATAAGTTAGACAATAAAAATATAGTTTAATATACTGACAAATTATTATACATTTATAAATTAATTATATACATTAGTGTGTGCATGAATGTGCAAGCAGTAGATGATTACATAGTGTCATTCACACTATTATTTCTCATATGCTCATTTATTAACTAGCTAAATAATATATTATAAATAAACACATATCTTTGGTGCGTCCAATATTAAGATGCCAATCGAATATTAGAAAGAATTATATAATACTGCCATTAACGCTTTGATTTACGATTCTGAAACATGGTGACTAATATTATTACTTCGGGGAGTGTTCTGAGATTCATTACAGATATAATACAAACTATTTTCATGCCACTGAGGTCATGAAAATAAATAAAATACATTTGAAAACATATTTGAAAATGACATTTGATTATATGACAAAATATTTAATGAAACTTCTGTTAATTAGCGCTGGTAAGAAGAACACTTTATTTTCTCAAGACAAATACTCTTAAATAGATAAATAACAAAATACGATGATGGGATTGTATACTAAAACTAAAATAATATTAGTAATTAATCTAGCTATTAATATTTGGCATTGATATATATTTTGAGCAGAGCACATTTTTAATACTAGAGCATTAAAACTGGGTCATAAAGCAAAAGAAATAATAATAATATGAAGTAGTTTGCGGTGCTGATATAATAGCCAAAAAATAACAGGAAAAGTCATGTTTCTGGACAAAAGATGAAGTGGATGGGCATGGTATATGCCAAACTTAGGGATTACTGCCAGAGGCATTTTATACAGAATAAATAATGAGAAATCTATGGGTTCGATCTTGTCACAACCCCCAGATTAAGAAGCACATATATATAAAAACATGAAGATCAGGCTGAATGTCAGTAACACAGTACGAATGAATGTAACTAACAACATGAAATATGATTTACTGCTTTAAAAATAAATGACCCTGGTTTGAATGCTATAATTTATACAGATAATATGCTATGCAGTTATAATATATATAGAGAGAGATTTAGATTTTATTTATTAAAATATACTTGAAGATTTTATTTAGCAAAAGAAACATTAAGATTTATCCCCTTCCTTTTTTCTGCTATTTAAAATAAATCAATCCCACCTTCATTGATTTTACAACAACTGGAATATATAAGTACTGTATTTGATATTTTAAGAGTAAATAAAAAAAAGACTAGCAATTATTTAGAAAACAAATAATCGGTCACCTTTTCAGAATTGAATAACATTTACAAAATAACTAAGGTTTCAAAGTGTTAATTAGCCCAAGCTCTGAATTCACCCCGGGTAGAAAATTCAGAGTTAAACAAATATATATTTTTATATTAAAACATAAATAAAATGTTGGCCCATAAAAAAATCTGGCAAGTGTATTAGTTAACAATGCGTTGTTTTAAATGGATGTTAAAAACCTTAATTCATGAAGGTTTACTTAAAAAGAAAAAAAGATTTTACAAAATTCAACTCATCAGATTGTTTGAGATTGGCAAATTAATAACTAAAATAGACATATAAATTCAAGTAATAAATAAACGACCGCACCAAAATTAAAGAAAGTTAGAGCATAGGATATAAGATTTAATTTATGAAAATCATTTAAGAGCAAATTACATTTACATATTTAAATATCACGATAGAATGACAGCCTGTTAAGCTAATTGCGCAGACGCTGTGAGAATGTTATTAATAAATGAATACCTTCGAACAACCACATGATATAGTATTTGTATAAGAGTAAAAAGGAATCCTCTTACTCTTACGACTCAAATGTTTATATATGAGCAAATCTAAAGTAGTTGTAACGAAGGCGTGACTACATAATAGTCACTTTAAATTACTATATATAATGTCTGTATGAATGACGCCAATGAAATTTTCTAGAATTTACTAAACGCCACTCTAAACGAAACTAAATCATATACATGAATAAGCATTTATTTTATAACGTCTTGCGTGCGATTATAATTACGATAGAATGACAGCCTGTTAAGCTAATTGCGCAGACGCTGTGAGAATGTTATTAATAAATGAATACCTTCGAACAACCACATGATATAGTATTTGTATAAGAGTAAAAAGGAATCCTCTTACTCTTACGACTCAAATGTTTATATATGAGCAAATCTAAAGTAGTTGTATATGATTTAGTTTCGTTTAGAGTGGCGTTTAGTAAATTCTAGAAAATTTCATTGGCGTCATTCATACAGACATTATATATAGTAATTTAAAGTGATTATTATGTAGTCACGCCTTCATTACAACTACTTTAGATTTGCTCATATATAAACATTTGAGTCATAAGAGTAAGAGGATTCCTTTTTACTCTTATACAAATACTATATCATGTGGTTGTTCGAAGGTATTCATTTATTAATAACATTCTCACAGCGTCTGCGCAATTAGCTTAACAGGCTGTCATTCTATCGTAATTATAATCACACACAAGACATTATAAAATAAATGCTTATTCATGTATATGATTTAGTTTCGTTTAGAGTGGCGTTTAGTAAATTCTAGAAAATTTCATTGGCGTCATTCATACAGACATTATATATAGTAATTTAAACTGACTATTATGTAGTCACGCCTTCATTACAACTACTTTAGATTTGCTCATATATAAACATTTGAGTCGTAAGAGTAAGAGGATTCCTTTTTACTCTTATACAAATACTATATCATGTGGTTGTTCGAAGGTATTCATTTATTAATAACATTCTCACAGCGTCTGCGCAATTAGCTTAACAGGCTGTCATTCTATCATAATTATAATCGCACGCAAGACGTTATAAAATAAATGCTTATGTTTAAATATCAAAAAAGGTAAAGTTAAATAACACATTAGAAGAAATCTTCATAGGTAAGTTAGGCTAAATTTAGTTTGAGGTGATGGCTTGAAAAGTTATCTTGCAATTTTAAGAGTCCAATTTAGTAGTGCACATGCATGGCGATTGAAATGCAAGTTCTCCTGTGGCAGCAAGCTTCTATTACCACACTAAAGTTCTTAGGTTGGGCTTTTACTTCACTCTTGGGCAGCAGAATGGTATGGCCCAGAAGATGATGACCCAACAGGGCCGAGAAGTGATGGATTTACTGCTACATTATTTAAGTTTCAAGCGATGTGTAATACGTTTACAATCAGTTCTCTCAATAGTAGCTAATCTAATCTCATCCAAAATACAGCCATTTTATACTTTTTCCCTATCAATTGTTTTTGAAGATGCAACAGTAAGATAATGTCCAAAAATAAATTCAAATCTATTTCCAGATTAGAAATAGATTTGACAACATGTTTAGAACAAAAGTATCTTTAATCTTAATCCCATTTTATTTTAAGTAAAATTTTAATTAAAATACCTTCCCCAGATTAAAACAATAGTTTTTCCAACCCCTTTAATTATTTTTAGACAATCAACTGTAATTATTTTTAGATAATCAACTGTAGCATCTTCCATATTGGATTTTACAAAATATACAGTTTAAAAGAAAAAATACTCTAAAAAGAAGAAGTTGCACAAATGACATATAATAAAATATTTACAAAAAATTCAATATTTTGTTAGTATTTTGCTCCTATATATATATATTTGAGCTGCACCTATGATACTTTAATAAAAAAAAAGAACTAATAATTAATAAAAAAGAATTAATAATAATTTTAAAAAATGTTATGGAACGTTAAAATTTTATAACTTAGGCACGATATCAAATATATAGATAAAATAGATATATATATAACAAAAGGAGTGGGATGGGAAATAGGGTTTGAATAAAAGTTAGTAGATGGAAACATGAAGCTCAATCTTAAGCTAAGATTGACTGTTTCACTATGCTACTAAAAAATGCTTCTTCATGATGGTTTTGGTCACAGAGTTATCAATAGGGTTTTTTTTTTTATATATTAAAAAAAAAATATTTTGATACTTCAAAATTAAGACTGTTCTGCCATATATGAAGGGAGTAACTGATAAAATTGGCAATGTTTTAAAGAAAAATAATAGCCACACATTTTATACTACATTAAAAAAATTAATGAAATATTTCCAGGCCCTAAAGATAAAATCCCTATGGAATGTAATGGTGTATATGAAATTCCATGTGGAATTTGTTTACATTCATTCATTGGACAGACCAGTCATAGAATAAACATAAGAAAGGAAGAGCACATTTTGACAGTTATAGAAAAATCCAATTTATCAGCCATTTATTTACACATTAAATTAACTAATCATGACATCCATTTTAATAAAACACATATTGTGGAAAATTTGAACATGACCAGAGACTGTTAAAGGAGAGACTGCTAAGGGAAGCTATAGAGATTTTTAAAAAGCCTAAGAGCATAAACAAAAAGTGTGAATTGAAGAAAATTAACAATATTTGGAGCAAAAAAGCTATTGGAGAATGAAATATTTTTTTAAATTTTTCAACCAATAGAATTTGAGAATGAGGAGAAAATAATAAAAGAAAAAAAATAATGATTTTAAATCTCACCACACACATTCTTATGATTTAAGAAAGAAGAAGCTCTAAAGAAAGTACTTGTTATTGTACTAAAATATATGCTATTTAGCTGTTATATTTTTAACATAAGGAAACTCCCAAAAATAATACTATGAATTCATCATGTATCCATGAGAATATTAGAATTAACACATGCACATATATATCTATATATGCTTTTTTTTTATAACAACAATAACTGTTAAGTAGAAACAAATAGGATGGATTTAGCAGATTGTGAATCTCGAGTTGTAATTTTGCTAGAGGAAGAACAATAACAGTGAATTAGCTTGCAACTGGATTTAGTAGAAAAATTTCATTTAAAAAATGCTTGTATACTTAGACAATTTTGTTTAGAAAATTATCTGTTTTCATAAGTATGAGCATAGAAAAATTAATTTAAACATGGTCAGTCTCACAGAAAAATGGCAAATTGCTCATTTAATTGAATAAAATAATTATAATCATTGTAATAGTGATGATATCAATGTAAAAATTAATAATAGTAGTAAGAGAAATCTAATTTTTTTTTTGTTAAATATAGATATACAGAATGAGTAAACTTTGTCTGATATAGACTCTTTAAGATGTGAGTATAGGGCAATACTTTTAGTTAAAGAATTCTCAAGGTTTAAGATTGATATAGTTACTCTATATTGAAATTCATTGCATAGAAGAATGATGTTTAATTGAAAACATATGAAACACAGCAAAAAAATAAGACAATTTATTGTCTAAAACAATCTTTTAATAAGAGATTTTTGGATGGTGAAATAAGAAAACTTTCTATAATATTATGAAGAAGAAAAAGTTGTGACAGATTTTTTATATAGCAGCATTTGTCTTGTAATGAGTTATCGATAATTAAAAATGATAATATAAGCTATACGTAGAATCCTGCATTTTTGCACACCCTAATTATATATAAACGCATACTTGATTTTAAAATATTTATTGACATAAAAAGATTTAAATATATACACTGATTTGTAGATGATTTAGAAATTAAATTAATTTTGTTTTTATTATACTTTGAAAGGAATTTTAGTTAAACAATTTCTAAAAAAGTTTTACTTACATAATTTATTGCAGATTTTGTTTTGATTTAGTGAATAAAAGTATTATTCATTTCATTTGCCCGTTTATTTATACTATGATAAGTTTTGAGATTGTATAGATTTGGGGAATTAATTTTTTCTTTTATTTTTGTTGAATTTCATTTTACAACTAAGATTATCTTCCATTCTCTTGAAGGCTTTAATAGGACCAACATCAGTCTATGGCTTAATATGAAGCAACTAAGATTTATGGCATCAGCATATTAAGTACAATATATAATATTTGAAATTGAATGTATACATGTATATCTAATATTTTATAGATACGTTTGAAACAATGTACATTTATTGTTGAAACAAAATTATAGCACAGTATGGGCCTCATAAATCTGAAGGATCGTAAGATATTTCCACTCATTCACTTATGTCCTGTGGTGGGAATATAAATTTAAGAGAACTTGATAATTTTTTTGGGCAATTGAGAATTTTCTATATATATATATATTTAGATAACCACTCACTACTATCAATTATTGTTCAGTAAATAATTCTCTAATATTCTAAAACAGTAAAATAGAACAGAAAGCATGGAAATTCTCACCTACTACATTTAATTTAGCTGGCTGAGTAATGCATTGATGTTTGTTAAAGGATACTGGAGTTGCCATTATAGTGAGTAACTTGAAGTTATTTTACATTTCAAAAGGAAACTTTATTTCACAGAGCAAAATACAAGACCGAGAATACACAAGTAAATTGTAGCTGATGATCTACGTGCATTATATATCATGGGTTTCATGGGTTACAGTATGACAATCCAAGACAGCATCATAATTACAAGGTGATAAACCGAGCATAATATAAAAGGAAAATTGCATAGATAATCCCATTGCATGACAATAGTTATTAGAGTTGAACACAATTGACATAAGGTAGGGATCTTGTCTATAGTGTTCCCTAGATACTCAAGATACATTAAATTACATTGAATTAAAAGCAATACAAATTGGGTTTAATAACAAAATTATACTAGGGTGTAAATTACACTGATGGTCAAGAGACCTTTTAAGCAATTACATGATTTAACTGATTGGGTTATGATGGTTACAAATTTTGCCCAATTGGAAACCTTAAATTATTAAACTAGAGTAAAAAAGCAATACAGTTGGGAACTCATATATATAGTTCTATAGTTAAGCAGAATATAATAACAATATACCAAATAGGTGTTGGTTACTCAATGAGTTTAACAACAATATTTATTTATATAATTGTATGTACTTAATTTAGCATTATAGAAAAAGTTAACAATAACAATAAATATTCAAAATATTTATAATTTGTAAACAATGATAATAAATGACTTATACATTTTTTAATAAATAAAAGATGATTCGTTTTCCCATGCTATTATAATTTAAAACATATTAAAATTCAATAACAACTAATTAATAAAATGAAAGAAAAGTTACGATAGAAAAAATATAATTTAAAAAAAAAATAGCAAGAAAATTTGTCTGCTCAAGGTTTCTCCCAGTCTTGATTTGTCTTGATATTTATAAAATCACTTTCTAAAATACTACAAGGTTATAAAAAATCATATGTTAATTTTTAACTAGCTTATATGACATTTGAATACCTACATGGTAGATTCAGAAATAATTTTTTAGTTTTACCTCTTCATCTGTTACCAAACTTTTAATATTAGTTTTTTATTAATTAGTCTTTATTTAAATTTTTATGCATTCGATTGATCAAACTTTTTTTCCCATTATTATTACACATTTTTTATTGGACTTTATTTATTGCTGATATTACCTTTCAGTCATTGATAATTTAACCAAAACTATCATCAAATTAAGAATGAACACCAACACACATTAAATGTAATGCATAAAATTTAAATATATAGATGTAATACAAATATTTTATAGATATGTTGAAATCAGTGTGTATTAATTAATTAATATTATATTTTATATCAATATTTCACGAGCAACTAAATAATATATGTTTTTTTAGAAATTTTATGTACCTCATTTTGTTTTATTTATACATTTTAAATAAAAATAGTTGTATAAATCCAGTTTTCTAAAAATGTAAAGCAACTTAGAAGTTAATAAAAACATATTTTATATACGAATTGTTAGATTTAGTATTTTTGATATTTTTTAAAATAAATGATACAATTTATCTAAAGAAACAAATTTATCATGATTGATTGGTTCTAGTAAAATTGTGCGATGGATAAATTCATGTTGATTGATGTTCAAGTATTCTTAAAATAGTGTTAAAGATGCTTAATTAAAATCAAGGTAATAAAACCATGGTACTTATTTTTATGCATTTTCCTATATAGTATATGAATATTAATTTTTTACTATATTAAACAAATATTTAAAGAATCAAAAAACATTTTGTCTTCAAAAAAATGTAAAATTATGAATTTGAAAAATATAAAGTTAATATTTATTCCCTCCTCCTCCTTACCTGTCCCTTTGAAAAAAAAAAAAGTCTCCCCCCCCTCATAATTTTGCCATTAAATTTTACTTTTAAGTTTGCAACAAGTGTAGAAAGTGGATAATTTTCTTTAATTTAACTATGAATGCCTTTTTTTTTTTGTTAGATTTCAAGTAAATAATAAAATTGGTTTAGCAATATTTTCCAGTGTTTTCACTTTTACAAGAAAGTTATGCAATATTTTGATGTTTTAAAATAAGATTCACTTTGTGTTCTTTTTGAAAAATTTCAATGACAGATAATATTCAATTCTTCTTATCAAAAGGAAATATTTATTTTGAAATGTAATTAATTCCAATGTTAAGAAGTTTTATTTCATCTGAATGACATTTCATTAAATTTTTATATACACTATACTCCCCCCCCCCCAAATCTTTCTATTTTTAGGTGTAGCCATTGCTTGCAAGTGATCAGTAATTTTTAGGCAAGTCCTAATTTATGATCTCAAGTTTTATATTTTCAAGCTGCGGGTATTATTTACATTTCATTCATCTTTCATAATTTCAAATTTTACATGCATTGCTTTTAAATTTAGAAGTTATTAATATTAAAAAATAATTGTATAGTTAGTTGTTTGGGAGGATTCAATTATTCAAATAATTCATTGAAAACAACAGTCTGTTTACCAAAATAAGATTTGTTTATATTTTTTAAATTGAAAATTGATAAGGAATTCTTAGTTTTAAAATTTATCATTTCATTAAACTGCACATAGCTAGAAATTATTGATGACATTTTTTTTTAAAAATTTGTATATTGTAATATGGTTTTATTTTGTGAGATTTTGTTCCATTAAACTTTTCCATGAAGCTTCTAAAACTATAAATAAGAATCATTATGTTGTTACTACAAATATAGATTTTGAATTGCTTTATAAGACAAATAATATCTTTAAATAAATTTTTAAAAAATCACTTATTTTTTATATTTTAACAATATTTTTATTCAATTATCTCTGCAAAATACATTATTTTTGCTTATAAGCACAAGTATACAATTACTCTTATTTTAGTTTGTATAATTTTATAGTTAAACTATTTAGTTTATATTTCATCTCTGTATTCCAGTACTATTTTGTAATACTATTTTTATTGGATTTTTTCCTGTATACTGATGTTTGTATTTCTGTTTTTACACTAATAATTTATTAATTAAAATGTCTAAAAAAACTAATTTTATTACCCCTTTTTTATATTATAAATTTAGTTTTATTTTGCCAATTTTATTCATGTCATTTATAATTGTTTCCATTTGTTTTTCAGTATTTTTGAATTTTAATAGTCATATATATGCATTTTATAAAAAGTGGGGTTGTATTTGTGTTTTATAGCATTTTCTTAAATTTATTTATATAAATAAATATTACTTATTTTTATTTTTTTTTAATTTTAAGTATTTACCTTTATTAAAGGCCATTATATATACATATTTACAAGGTTTTGTTGTTTTCCAATCTTTTTTTGTTTTTGGTTACTTACAATTTTTTATACATTACTTTAATAAATTATTAATTTATAACTTTATGCTTCTCTGTCAATAATTTGTCCCTTTGCACATAAAATTCTTTATTAAATTTAAATGTCAATTCCTTCAGTACTTCTATTAACTTTATAAGTATATAGATTAATATTGTAATATTTAATTTTTCTCCTACATATGATGGAATTTTTTATTTAACTTTCAATCTTTATATCTGTAAAAACCATGTTAATTTTTATAAATAAGTTTTTATAGAAGAGACCATGTTTTTTTTTAAATATCTAAAAAGTTCTGATATTTCCCAATTTTATATATATATATTGTAACAGGATGAGGAGGGGGTGAAAAAAAAAGGAGGTTGATCATAGTCATATTTGGGGTGGTGGCAAAATGATCACTCCCTGTCAAATCAAAATTTAAAATATTAATAATTTAAAATATTAAATATAAATACAAAATATTTAAGAGGAAGCATGAGATCAAAAGAATCTCCCTGAGATCTTTGAGAGATCAGCCAGCTAATTCAGAAGAGCAACTAAAAAAACTAATCATCAATCATATATCAACCAGCATTATCAATAAAAGTAAATATCAGTAATACTCAAAGTGAAGTATGAGTACTACTCAAAATACCATTCATCATCATGAATGATCCACAATAAAATATAACAAAATCAACAGTCCATCTTGTGGCCAGATTTGAACAACAAAAAATATAAATTAACAGTCAACCTTGTGACTGGATTGCAAATGGGTCTTCTGTATACCAGGCTAACTATTGAGCCTTTGCCAGCCTGGGGCAATTATTTAATCATTAATTTGGAGGCACAAACTAAGTGGGAATTCATCAAAATACATAATTAGAAAAATCTAACAATAATGCTGGGACATTAAAACATGCTGATCATCATCAATGCTCAGGCCACTTGTACTGGCCAACCATAAACTTAACTTCTAATAAAGACTAAACTAAAATAAAATATAGTGCATGGGCTTTAAAGAGTATTCTCTTTTGCACCAACCAGAATGATGATTGATAATTTCTGGGTGCCCAAAAGCACTAAGATACAGCCCCATTTATATATTCATCCTGTGCACGAATCTAGCTCAGAGAACAAAATCTCTATTACTGTATGCGACCAAGAAATGATGATTTAATACACTTTTAAACAATTAAATACAAGTTTATTATTAACAAAAAAAAAAAAAAAAACGAAATTAAGGTCTTATAGGATAAGGGTTCTGATTTTGAAAAGTATACAAAATTATATACACACTAAAATTTTTACATTGATTTACATGATTAATTCTTTAGGTTTACTTAAAATTCATTCAGCACACAGGCATATGGCTTGATACAAAATAAACATGTTTAAATTGATATTTAATGAAAAACAAATATTAAAATTTTACATCTAAGTGTTTATCTGACACACATTGGTATTTGCCATACAATTGACATATTTGCCTGCATGTGCATGAATTTTCTGAACATATTTGATTTGTTACAAAATAATTATCAAAATCTTAAGTTATATAAAAATACAATAAATGATTAAAGTTTCAGTTAAATGATATATATTTTACATATTAGGTTTACTGAAACACTATAATTTGCACCAACGTGTGAAACATTAATTTATCTACATAACATTTGTATTTATTACAATAAAATTATTAAAGATTATTTTCACAATTTAATTCTCTTTGCTGAATATAGTCTTTTTTTTTTTTTATTTAAAAAAAATAAGAACTACCAAATTTTTGATAGTTAATTGATTTAAAATGTCTTTCTTTTTCCTAATCTAAAAGATTTTTGGAAATGTTTTTCTTGACTATTAATTATATAACTATGTTTGTACTTTTTTTAAAAAAAATTATAAATATAACTTTAAACAGTTTTTTTCTTTTTTAATAAACGATTTTAAACTAATATCGGTTTATATATTTTTATCAGTTATAAAAATATCATTTTACTAAGGAAATTATTTAAAACTTCGTTATCATATATAAGACTACTCACCACCAGCTGTATATATGTTTATCCATGCTTCTCTGCTTTTATCTGATGCAGAATCCATGTAATTAATTCTTCAGCTGGCTGGGATTCTCTGGGCAAGCTGGAAGATTTTTCTTGGTGAGTTTGGTTTTAGTGATTGTCATCATCAGGAAAAAATATCCATATAAAATGTTGGTCTGTAGTTGGTCTTTTTCTATCTAGGATTGTTCCAGGCAAGAGCTGTCTTGGTTTGATAGATTTCAGGCAAGCAACTGTCTTCTCCACATTTAAGGCTATGAATTTCAGCACAAAGAAATGGATCATTTTCTCCATGTAAATTCAAATTCCTGCAAAGGAAAATAGTAGCAGTTCCTGGATCTACTTTTCTCCCTTCAGCTATATCAGTTCATGGTAGCTATTCTACCAACTCTCTGCTACAGCTAACAACAAACTGCAGCTATCCATTTTGGTCAGCTAATTGCTGCCACTTACTCAAAAAATTTTAGTAGCCAAGCTGTTCTGTTCAGCTCTTACAAAAAACTACAATCCAGACTGTTCTCTTCAAAAATCACTATCCAGACTGTAGCTGATATTTTTATCAGCCCTCTTATAGAATCATCTGAGGTGATATCTTGATTGAAAACAGACTTTTATTTTTATCTCTCTAATCCCTTTTGAAAACAGGCTTGAAATTTTATCAAGGTGTGATATATATGTTTTCACTTAGGGGATTTCTAATAGATAGAAGTTTTGTTTAATTAATTAAAAAATTTCACAAATACCATACCTGTTTTTAAATTTCAAAATCAGAATAATAATAATACAATATTTATATTTATTCAGACCTTTTAAAAGTTTAATTTATAAAACAATATTTTAAATCAGAGTTATTATTATTTTTTATTTCAATGAATGTAGAAAATATCGACTACAATTTTTGTCTGTGTTTATTTCTACTTTTTCTTTACTTTATATATATTTATGCATACACACTATATTATTGTGTGTTATGTAATCCAACTGGTTACAATATATATATATATATTAGGTCTGACTTGCACTCTTATAATATCTAGAGTACTAAATTAAAAGCGGTTTATTTTTAGTGTAAATGTGGTTAAGTCATAAATACTATTGCTAGATAATATGATTTCTGTTTTTAATGCCAGTTTTTAATTAATTATTGCCTAGTTACATCATAGCTTAAATATATCTAAATAAATGCATGAAAATTCTTGTTGTATTTTCAGTAATTGTGATTGTTTCATAATAAAAGTCAATAAATTAAAGGTAATAATAATACAGAATATTTGGATAATACATTGAAAATATTAAATAAAGGTTTAATGCATTTTTGATACTTACCAATCTTTTTTAAAAACAACCATTGTATTTAAGCAAATAGAAATATGAAATTGTACTAATTAATAAGAAAGTTGAAAAAAATATATATTATTGATTTTTTTCATTTGAATTAGTCCAGATATTATTTCTTATTCATTACTGCCTTATTCAATAGTTAATAATAAAATAAAACAATTGCAACTGATAGAAATTTCTATAAGTAATGTAACCAGCAATTTGATATTAAATAACAATGAAAAAAAATTATGCAATGTATTTTAAATAATAACACTATAGTGTCTATGAAATATGTTGATATTATTATTATTATTTGTGATCTTTAGAAATAATTCCAGACATTTTTGAATAATTGACTGAAGATCTACCCTTAAATAGATTTGTCAATTGTGATAATAGAAAATATATTAAATATCTTTAATAAAATGTAATATTAATAGCATGTTAGACTATAATATAATTTTATTACCTATCTATTTTACAGATTATAGTAACTCTAAATTATTTATGTAATATAGTGAGCATACCAATAGCTCAAAAAAGCTCTTAATTGATAAGTGCTGTAAGAGAAAATACCTAAAATATGTATCTAGAACATTCCTATCCCCAGACCAGTTGGTTTTGGGATTTTGGCTCACCTCAGTGAGGAGCTAGAATATTCAGATACTAGATTAAAATATCATCTCAAAACCAGCACTTATTTAATATGTAACATTTAAATGGAAACTCTGAAATTTTCAGACATGGAAATATATTTAACTTCAGTTATCTAACTGAAATAGCTATATGGGAATGAACCAAATTCAAATCTATCATATATTAATAGCCTTAGAATTGCTAAGGTATTAATGGAAAAATTATAATAATCAATAAAGCAAGTCATACATAGTGTGACATTGCTTTTATGAACTTGTATTACAAATAGGTAATATAGGGAGTGTACCAATAGCAATGCCACACTATATATGACTTTCTTTATTGATTATTTCTCTAAATCACTTATATGTGGGTTTTAAAATTTATCTATTGCACTAACATAATTTGTGAAAGCTTGAATCTGATAAGATATGTAATATTAGTAAATGAAGATTTCTATAAATACACATTATTTAAATCTGTAAAGCAATTTTATAATAGGTCAAAATGGATTAGAAATAAAATTACTGATAATAAATTTTGAATGACTTTCTTATGTAGTTTGTGTTCCTACAAAAATGAAGAAATTCTTTAAAAAATATTATACAGTAATGTAAGGGTTTGTTCACTGGTGATATAACATCAATTAATAAGTAATAGTAAAAATAAAATTAATTTCAGAGAATGTCCACACATTATTTATATAATTAAATATCAAGAATGAAATAGTTTTTATGTTTATTATAATGAATCAAGTATCATTAATGTAAAATTAAAACAGCTTATAGTTTTAATATTAAAGAAGTATAGATGGTTTGCACTAAATCTAATGACAGAAAATGTAAAATTAAAGACTGGTTCAGTAATAATGTAATCTCTGTGATAAACAGAAAATCTAATAATGTTTGGTTATCTTCTTTTTGGAACATATTAATTCTAATATTCTCACAGTTAAATGATGATTTCATATTATTATTTTTAGAAGATTCCATGTAGTAAATAAAATAGTTAAATGGCTGGTGTTTCACTACAATAACAAATGCAATATGACCAGAGACTGTTAAGGGAAGTCTGAGAACATAAATGAAAAATACGAATTAAAGAAAATAAACAATATTTGGAAAACGTATTGGAGAATAAAATGTTTTTTAAAACTCAGCCAATAGAATTTGATTATGAGGAGAAAGGGGAAAAATAATTATTTTAAATCTCATACACATTCTTATGATTTGTGAAAGAAGCTCTCAGAAAAATACTTGTTATTTGTACCGAAGCATCAGCCATTTAGCTTTTATTTACTACATAGAATCTTTCAAAAATAATAGTATGAAATTATATATATATATATACACACATAAAGATAAAAGAACCTTTATATAATTCATTGAGGCTTGCTAAGAAAAGAAAGATATACTACCTAACTTTTTCAAACTTTGGATAATAAAGATTTATCACTTTTTCATTCTCATTTTGCTAAGAACATCTAGATATTCCTGTGCTATCTAATCCTGGATGGTTAGTTCAGTTGGTTATGGATTGACTAATTGAAAGAAAAATTCCATGCTATTTAAAATTTTAAAAGAAATTTCAGTTTTATCTAATTTAGACTTGAATTTCAAGTTAATGGGCATATTAAATCTCAAAGAAAGTTTACTATTCTTTGCAATAGTATATTCGAGCATCTATGAAAATATAATTCTGACACTAATGCTTAATTGTCTTAATAATAATGAATCAGGCTAATAAATAAATTGTTGTGAATTTAATTTTTTTGTGCAGTTATAAATTTATGTATGAATAGGAGAAAGTGAGAAATGATCAGAAGTATGCAGTCATGCAGGGCTGTCATTAGACTAAATGACTGCAGATATTCATATAACCAATTCCGTTGTCATAGAAACAGCATCACTAATGGAATAGATGAGAAATGACTATTTTTGAAGTAATAAACATATCACATTGCTTGCTTAGTTAAAAAATGCTAAACGGATCAAAAATACTCGTTTTCCTAAGTATTAATAAATAAATCTATTGAGTTATTATTTTACGGTTTTTTCTTTTTTTCTTCGGTTACATTATGTACAATTTTTTTTAACCCTTTAAATAATGAAGATTAAATTTTTTTTATTATACTTTTACAATATTAAAGATAATATCAGTAAAAGTTTTTAAAAATTATTCATAGATTTATCATCCTTAATGAATACTTAAAATGCAAGATCTATATACCAAATTATATCACTTTCTTCGAACATTTCCATCTCAAGCTCTTTCTTTCAACTACTCCTATCTACTTCTTAAAACTATTAGCAGTTTTTTTAGCCGAACTATTTTTTTCATTTGCTCCACAATTCCTATGTATCCTTCATAATTTTCCTGTCTCTAAATGCATGCTTAATACAATTACTCTTGATTTAGAAACACTTCTAAATTGAGTAATTTTATTGTTCCACTATGTATTTTCATTCTTCTCTTAGTCTGTGTTAAAGCTTCTCTCCAAACAAATTTTTAGATGTGATTTCAATGAGTCGCATAATAACTAACATCTTATCCTATTAAAAACCGGGTTAACAATTATAAGATTTGCCTGAAGGTTTATGATGATGGGATATTAGATGTGATAATATGTTGGACTATTTCCATCATCTATCAGTAAATGTTGATAAAAAATTTTAAACTTGATTTAAACTTTTCAAATACAAAAAAATTGTTAGTAATAACATTTACTGATAGATAATGGAAATAGTCTATCTTATTATCACATCTAACAATTATAAGTTTTTTTTTATCACTAACCTTTATCATCAGTTAATCAATGTTCTAATTATTTGAAAACACTAACTTCTATTTTAATTTTCTGTGTAATATTTATTCTTAATTTTTTCATCATTTTAAAATATTGTTTTAGCTTTATTTGTATTTGTTTTCATCTCAGGTTTTCCACAAGCTTCATAAATCCTACATATCAGTTTGTTAAGTTCATTTTTATTATTTGCAGCCACATCTGCCCAATGCATTTTCCATTTTCATTTTGATCAAAGGATTTGCAATTTTTTTAAATGTTTTTAAAAAAACAACAACAACAGACAATTAACATCCTGATATTACTTTTTTTTTTAAAAAAATCTTTATAAGGAGTAATATTTAATATTACAATATCTTTTTAATCTATATAAAAATATTAATAGTCAACCTTTTTTAATGTGTACCTTTTTTAATGAATATCTCCAATAAAGCAACTCGATTTCACTGTTTTCAGTATCTTCTAAAGACCATTAAATAAATATTAAACTCTTGATTTCTCCTCCTTCTTTTTAAATATATTGAAGGTTCTGGACTTATTATTTATAATATCAATATCTTATAAATAATTTAAATTTTTTACCTTGTAGGATATTGGTTTGATTTATATAAATGTGAAAACCTGTTTGTTTGTGACTTTATAACTCAACAAAATATTTTAACAATCTTGAATAATCTTATATGATTTTTTTTTGTATAGAATTTTACTAGCATATACATTTTTGTCATGTTTGATAAAAAAATAGTAATTTGCAATATAAAAATGTATGAAAAATTTATATCATAATTGTTTTTGAATGATATCATAAAAACCAAAAAGAGAGCACTATTGATCAAAAGATTACAGAGATGTTAATTTTTAAAATAAAACATGTAGTTTTGATAAAGCAAGATAAAATATGATTTTGTAAATATATTTTAAATTAATTAAATTGCATTTACATTTATGCATTTAATTCTTATCTGAATAATGACTATTTAAATCAGTTATAATAATGAATTTGATGAACTTTTAGGATTTCAATTTAAATACACATTTAATTAAACATATGTTAAAGTAAAATTTAAAATGACACTGAATAGCAAAAAAAAAAAAATACTGCTAAATTTGATAATTTTTATTATGAAAAATGTCATACTTACAGCAAAAAAAAAAAAAGAATTTGATAAACTTTTATCATTTTCCTTTAAATGTATTCCCACATAATAAAGTAAGATATTGTGGCTTGCACATTGAAATACATACTAGAGAAATGAAGATATACTTTTTGGTAATCCAGATAAAATTTTATTGAATAAATATATTTTAAATTATTTAAACTTCATTTGGTTCACATATTTGATTTTTCACGTGCATATATTATGATGTTCAAATGTTATAGCTATTTTAAAAATTATTACATGAGAAATATAAAATAATTTATTTTAAAATTATCGTTTATTGTATTTAATAAAAGTTATATTTTTGTGATATTGCTGTTGATAATTATTTCATGTAAATATTATGTATATATATTTTAATTATCATACTTTCTATTAATGCAAGGGGACAGCTGGAGAAATGAAGAAAATTAGTAAAGTGAAATTTTTATTTGGTATTCAGATTCAATACATCAAAAATCGAAAATGGAACACAAATATATTTTAGTGATTAAACTTTCTACTTCATGTAAGGGTACAGCTAGAGTTTGAAGATAGAAGACATAAATATATTTAATTATCAAACTTTTTCATAATGGTGATGGGATAGTTAGAGAAATGGAGTAAATTAGTGAGAGAAATTTTTATACAATATTCAGTACATCAAAAATCAAAATTCGAATTTAGATAATAAAACATTAAAACATTTCTCCTGATCAGAAAATAACTTCATTGTGTGTATATATATATATTATAACGATCCAAACGAAGTGGTAGATCGCATCGCACCGCACCGCACTACCAAAGGGCGCCATCTAGGCATTTGAGCCTAGAAAAATTTATAAAGTAGGCAGATACGCGCTGTTAGGATTCCACTTTATTTACATATTTAGATCGTTAGCCCATTGTCACTAGCTCAGTGGAATAGCAGAGATTTAATAATATCATTTACTAGTATATAAAAGAATAAAGTAAGCCACTGCCAGTAATTATCATACAAACAGATTTATTTATGCACATATATATAAGGTTTAAAATTATTTTAGTGATTTACATTTAACATTATTTTTAACTTTGATTTTACTTTAATTTACATTGAGTTACTATTATATTATAAATTTACATTTTTAATCAAGTTCGCACAGATGGGCTTATAAACCTGTTTAATATGTTGCTATAGATCGGTTACATAGATTTCAACGGTCAAAAACATTTCAAAGTAAACATAAACGATCAAAATACAAAATTATTGATTACTGACAATTGCATAGGGAATTATAAGAAACCCTCTAGTATTCATCGTAAGATACTTGCATCGTCACCAATAACCTAAAAGACATCCGAATAAATACATTTTTAGATACTCACCGTAAGGTATCATTATTTATCGAATGTCTATATATTTTGATCAAATATGAAACGCAAAACATAGTTAACCGATAAACAATCCATGCAAGCGTCTATAAACAACTTAAATTTAATAGTTTTATTTAGGATCGAGCCTGAATCGACTACATAGATCTGCATTTAAAAATAAAATATTCTATCCCTACTTAACCTTAGGCAACACATTTCGCAATCAACTGGCGCCAATCCATCTGATACATTCATGTATTCAATGTAGCATGATACGACAACACAACAATATTGTCAGGAATGTACATCTGAACAATATGTAGAAATAGAAACGACATTGACTCTCCACCCACAGGGATGTGACATCTGTGGGCAAGTAGATCAATAAACTAAAAACTCCATAGGAATGGGCTGCGGTATTCTGCCGACTTACAAACCCATCCATAGGCAAACAGAGGGTGTGTGGCGTATATCTATAATCCTGCCCGTAGCGGATCTCATATTACACCTACTAATTACATAAATATATCCAATCCATTGAACCAATTCAACTACGAAATGAACAACCCAAGATTACCCTCCCTTAATATATCTTTACAAATCTATACAGCCATTCACGCCCGACTTAAGTTTAACATTTATATAATTTAACTTATCGGAAAACAGAAATCATAATAAAACTTAAAGAACAAAAAAAATAAATAAATAAATGGAAATGATTTTAAATATATATAAAAAAAAGAAATACATCAAATAACATTATTAATAAATTAAATTGGTCAGATAGGATAAGATTGCAATCATTTAACTCTGGAGAGTTTAATTTAATGTTCATTTTTTTATAAAGTTCTTATGGTTTAAAATGTTCATCTTTTACAGTTGCCTGCCATGAACGTGAATTCCCACACCGTCCTAAAATTGGTATTCTGTTGCCGTTGTTTTATTTATTCATTCAGAGGTTTTTTTAATTTAGTTGGTCCTCAATGTAGGAAACGATAGTTCATTTCTCCCTTCTTTAACAGCTGAAAGAATTGACCGTGCATCTGTCAATTCCTCCAACTCCGGACTACTACATATAGTCACATCGTAATAATCAATTTCCAGTCACTCCTCATTCACTAACTACCAAGCTTTCCAAAACCTGTCCTTTTTATATTAATGTCAAGGATTGAATTAACATTGCGTCATGGAGTGATGATTCTTTCGCTGAGGTCCGATTTCCCAAATGGATTTCTTTCATTGGCTAATCAGTTTCTATTGTTTTTTTTTCTATCTGACTGAGGTTATTACATTTAAATGCTCAAGGCTGGTTTTAATTTAACTAATTAACAATCATTTCCATTTCTAATTAATTACCCTGTTTTCCAAATCAAAAATATATTTCAAGACAAATTTAAAGATATAATTTTATCTCCAAATCTTTTTTAAAATTTAGTTTTAAAAATACCTTTTTCTTTAATAAAAATTTTATTTTAATAATTTTTTATTATCTGTGCGACTTAATATATAAGAGTTTAAGACGATATTTTAATTTCAATTTTTAATTTTTAAAGAAAGTTTTTAAATGCGAACTTTTTATTTTAACTTGTTTAATAATATATATAAAAAAAAAACAATGTAACGAACGTCTGTGCTCGTTACATATCAGTAAAGTTACTTAAAAAAAAAATGATCAAAAAAAAAATATTTTACTTAGGGTTAGTAATTACGGTATTAACAAAATTTACAAACATTCAGTTACTAATTTTACAAAAAACTATATACAAAAAGAAAAAGAAAATGTTGACCATCGCCTACCTAAGGACCACTTACGTTAACACCCCTCCCCCCGAGAATTCTATTTTATTTTATCCATTTGATTTCTACTTACGGCATGACAAACAAATTATTTAACTTATTTAGGAAGGTTGCATTGAGATAAATATGTTCCAAGATAATGGATTTATACGTGTATATTTGCAGCACAATTATAAATACCACCAACTTATTTATGACTGATTAAAATGCTTAAATAGGGTTACACTGAAGTAATTCCCAAAGGTACTCATCGTAAGGCACCACATTTCGATCATAAACTTACGGGGCTGTGCGCCTATACACGTTAAAGCGTAATATATATCAACAACAACAAAAAACATATTTATTGCAACCTTTTGACTTTTTTTTTTTTTTAACAAAAATTAGTTTTAAAATTTTTTATATCTTTCTTTTATTTAATATATATGCGCAATTTCTTGCTGGCAGTGCTTTTATAAAATTTAAAAATATCCGACTTATGTAAGCAGATAAAACATTCATTTTGATAAAATTTGCTCAGGGTATTTGTGGTTTATTAAAGATCGGAAATTTCAGCATTAATTCCCCTTCTCAGGGTCAATCTCTGAGGTAAGGCCCCACGTTGGGCGCCAATTATAACGATCCAAACGAAGTGGTAGATCGCATCGCACCGCACCGCACTACCAAAGGGCGCCATCTAGGCATTTGAGCCTAGAAAAATTTATAAAGTAGGCAGATACGCGCTGTTAGGATTCCACTTTATTTACATATTTAGATCGTTAGCCCATTGTCACTAGCTCAGTGGAATAGCAGAGATTTAATAATATCATTTACTAGTATATAAAAGAATAAAGTAAGCCACTGCCAGTAATTATCATACAAACAGATTTATTTATGCACATATATATAAGGTTTAAAATTATTTTAGTGATTTACATTTAACATTATTTTTAACTTTGATTTTACTTTAATTTACATTGAGTTACTATTATATTATAAATTTACATTTTTAATCAAGTTCGCACAGATGGGCTTATAAACCTGTTATAATAAGTTGCTATAGATCGGTTACATAGATTTCAACGGTCAAAAACATTTCAAAGTAAACATAAACGATCAAAATACAAAATTATTGATTACTGACAATTGCATAGGGAATTATAAGAAACCCTCTAGTATTCATCGTAAGATACTTGCATCGTCACCAATAACCTAAAAGACATCCGAATAAATACATTTTTTAGATACTCACCGTAAGGTATCATTATTTATCGAATGTCTATATATTTTGATCAAATATGAAACGCAAAACATAGTTAACCGATAAACAATCCATGCAAGCGTCTATAAACAACTTAAATTTAATAGTTTTATTTAGGATCGAGCCTGAATCGACTACATAGATCTGCATTTAAAAATAAAATATTCTATCCCTACTTAACCTTAGGCAACACATTTCGCAATCAACTGGCGCCAATCCATCTGATACATTCATGTATTCAATGTAGCATGATACGACAACACAACAATATTGTCAGGAATGTACATCTGAACAATATGTAGAAATAGAAATGACATTGACTCTCCACCCACAGGGATGTGACATCTGTGGGCAAGTAGATCAATAAACTAAAAACTCCATAGGAATGGGCTGCGGTATTCTGCCGACTTACAAACCCATCCATAGGCAAACAGAGGGTGTGTGGCGTATATCTATAATCCTGCCCGTAGCGGATCTCATATTACACCTACTAATTACATAAATATATCCAATCCATTGAACCAATTCAACTACGAAATGAACAACCCAAGATTACCCTCCCTTAATATATCTTTACAAATCGATACAGCCATTCACGCCCGACTTAAGTTTAACATTTATATAATTTAACTTATCGGAAAACAGAAATCATAATAAAACTTAAAGAACAAAAAAAGTAAATAAATAAATGGAAATGATTTTAAATATATATAAAAAAAAGAAATACATCAAATAACATTATTAATAAATTAAATTGGTCAGATAGGATAAGATTGCAATCATTTAACTCTGGAGAGTTTAATTTAATGTTCATTTTTTTATAAAGTTCTTACGGTTTAAAATGTTCATCTTTTACAGTTGCCTGCCATGAACGTGAATTCCCACGCCGTCCTAAAATTGGTATTCTGTTGCCGTTGTTTTATTTATTCATTCGGAGGTTTTTTAATTTAGTTGGTCCTCAATGTAGGAAACGATAGTTCATTTCTCCCTTCTTTAACAGCTGAAAGAATTGACCGTGCGTCTGTCAATTCCTCCAACTCCGGACTACTACATATAGTCACATCGTAATAATCAATTTCCAGTCACTCACTCCTTATTCACTAAACTCCCAAGCTTTCCAAAACCTGTCCTTTTTATATTAATGTCAAGGATTGAATTAACATTGCGTCATGGAGTGATGATTCTTTCGCTGAGGTCCGATTTCCCAAATGGATTTCTTTCATTGGCTAATCAGTTTCTATTGTTTTTTTTTTTTTTTTATCTGACTGAGGTTATTACATTTAAATGCTCAAGGCTGGTTTTAATTTAACTAATTAACAATCATTTCCATTTCTAATTAATTACCCTGTTTTCCAAATCAAAAATATATTTCAAGACAAATTTAAAGATATAATTTTATCTCCAAATCTTTTTTAAAATTTAGTTTTAAAAATACCTTTTTCTTTAATAAAAATTTTATTTTAATAATTTTTTATTATCTGTGCGACTTAATATATAAGAGTTTAAGACGATATTTTAATTTCAATTTTTAATTTTTAAAGAAAGTTTTTAAATGCGAACTTTTTATTTTAACTTGTTTAATAATATATATAAAAAAAAAACAATGTAACGAACGTCTGTGCTCGTTACAATATATATATATATTAGAATTATATTTTAGTAATCAATTCTTTTATTTTTGTCATTATTCTACTAATATGTGAAATGCCATAAGACAACTTATCTCATGTTAGCAAAATAAAACAATTTAATATAGTTGAGAATATATTTAAAGAATATTTGCATGAAATAATATTACTTGAGTTATCAACAGCAGTTAAAAATGATCTATGTCATTGTGTATAAAAATGTGTTAGAGTAGTTATTTTTGGTGCTGTTGATATCTCATGTATTATTATTTCATGTAAATATAATTATCAACTATATTACATTTATTTAGTCCAATAATGTGAGCAAAGCTATGGGTACAACTAATCTTACAATAATTCAAATTTCTCTGAACATAAGTTAATCATTAGAAAAATCCACATAGCTATGTTCTATTTTGTATTACTATATAAATGTGAAAGTTTGTTTCTTTGTGACTTTTAACTCAACAAATATTACACAAATCTTGAAGAATCTTGCATAATTTTCTTTCTTTTTATTGTAGAATTTTATTAGCATATAAATTTTTGCTTTAATTGTTTAAAAAAAATTTTGTAATTTGCAATATAAAAATGCATTGAAAAATCATTATCATAATTGTTTTTGAATACTATCATAAAAAGCAAAAAAGAGGGCAGCACTGATTAAAAAATTACAGAATTGGAAAATTTTTAAAATGAAAAATATAGTTTTTGGTAAATGAAGGTAAAATTTGATTTTTTTTTCATGTGTCATAGCATCGGCTGGGAAGCAAACCCACTAACCTGCAACAACTGCTTGTAAGGCAGTTGTGCTGACCTCTCGACCACCAACACTTGACTAAAATTTGATTTTGTAAATACATTTTAAATTAATTAAATTGTGTTTGTACCCATGTATTTAATATCTTATTTGAATAATAACAATTTAGATCAGGTATAATAATGAATTTGATAAACTTTTAGGATTTCATTTTAAACATATGTTTAATTAAACATGTGTTAAGGAAAAATTTAAAATGGCACCTATAGCAAGAAAAATACTACTGAATTTGATAAACTTTTACTATGAAATTGACAAACTTCTAGGATGTCAGTTTAAATATATTTAACACCTGAAAAAAGTAAATTTTAAAATGCTGCAGGTATAGCAAAAGATATTGAATATGATAAACATTTACCATTTCTCTTTAAATATATTCTTTTGTGATGAAGTAAGATGTTGTGGCCTGTGTATTGAAATACATACTAGAGAAATGAAAAGTTATTAATTTTTGGTAATCCACTTAAAATATTATCATATAAATATATTTTAAATTATTTAAGCTTTGTTTGAATCCCACATTTAATTTCTTACTTGCATATATTATAACAACATTAAAATTTTATAGCCATTTTAAAAATTAGCATATCAGAAATATAAAATAATTTATTTTAAAATAAAATTAAATTAAATATTTTTGATGAAATGAATAAAGTGAATAACAATAAGTGAACTAAAATTATTTATTCAAAGAATAAATGTAAATACTGTGTTGATTGAACTAAAATCATCTCTACTGCAAAAAAGAAATTAAAAAAAAAGTAGCAAAGCCAAATATCTGAAATCATTGTCATTTTTGAAATTCAGTATAATATATGGAAAAAGAACTGTAACTGAAGGAAGTTCCCTAACAAAGTGAATTCAATGTGGACGATCTTGTCATAGTGAGAACAAACCCCATTAGTAGGCCCAAATGAAAGTAGTATAAGAAAATTTTTCCATTTCATGAAGATCCATACATGATCATCAAGAAATTTAGGGATAATGCATTTCTTTTGGGAAATGGCAAAGGTGTTAAAGGGACATACTATTCCTAAAGTTTGAAACCATATAGTGGAGAAACATTTTGAGTATTTTCAATAAATCTCCAAATAAGAAAATTGTTTAAAGAAAGTTATTTAAAGTTAGTTCAAACATTATAATAAATAAGATTATTGAGGTTTTTTTTTTTTTTTTTAAAAAAAATCATAATAACTTTAACAACTATTATAAATAATTCAAAATATTATTTTGGAAATAATTATCAGAATAACAGCAAAAGTTTTATTCTATTTAAGAATTTAAGAAGAAATATAATGGAATTAGAAATAAAATACAGGAAGAGAAATATGAAATATGAGCATAATCTGTTATGCACTTTAGAATGGAACACAAAATCTTAATAAAATATGAACAAAATTTAATAGTAGCATTCTTTCATTATTAATAATTAAGATTATTATTTATAAGATTATAGAAAGTCAATATCATATGATTATAAGTTGTAAGAATAAACTACATGTAGGAATATAATGAGTTTAATTGTATAATAGTTAATGTTATTTTTATGGTTACATAAGTTTTAGCTAATCTAAGTTGCAAATAAAGGTATTTTTATTAAGAATGGTAATATGTTATATGTAGGCCTATTACATGTTCATTCATTTTATTAAATTCATTTTTAAGTTCAAAGATAATCATTTTAATAAGTTACAAAAATAAAGACAACAATGGCAAATCATTTGTTTATGGAATATTTAATGTTAAAATAAATTAAAACAATTATAAGAATATTAGTTAGATATAAGATTCAAACTCAGAATAAATGAAAGAATGAATGCAGTATGAAGAAAATATTAAGTAAATCATATTATATGTATCTTCATTTTAAAAATGTTTTATTTGAATTGAGAAAAAAATAAAAGATTATTTATTTTATCAAATAATAATATTTATTTTTATTATGATTAAGAAATAGAATTTCATGAGCTATTTATTCTTTCTATAAAAAATGTCATTAGATAGTAACCATAAAGAACTTCATTACTGTTGTTTAAAAAAAAACAAACAAACATCATAACCATTTGATTATTTTTTTATCCAATAAATTTAACATTTTATTAAATTATTGGCAGATAATAATGATTTTGGGTTGATTTTGTAAAAGGGAGGACTTGGAGATCTTATTAATTGATATTTTTGATGAAATGAATAAAATAAACAACGATAAAAAAAAAATAAATTATTTTTTCAAAGAACAAGTATCAGTGCTGTGTTGCCCAAAATAAAATTATATGTACTGTGAGAAGGGAAAAAGAAAGAAAATTTTTATAAAGTTAAATATCTGAAATCATCAGTGGGTAATACTTATGTAAATTTTGCTATCATCATTATCATTGGAGTTCTACAGAATACATGGGAAAAAACTGTAGCTGAAGGAAGGTCAAAAAGATGTTTGTTAATTTATCAAATGAATGCTGGATATAAAACAAACTCTTATATAAAAAAGATTTATTAGAATATTTTTCTACCTTAAATAATTTTATTCTTCTCTATTGATATTATTCAACATTAAAACAGGCAAAACTCTCTATATGTATTGCCACTCAGTGCAAGCCAGAATAATCAATGGATGCCAGAAGGCTTGTGCATAAAATCACTATCTAGTGCCTACTCATCCAATATCACCAGACTAGTTTCTGGCTTGTGGCTTTCATCAGTGAGGAGCCTTGGATCTGAAAGCACTGCACCTAGACTTTAGGCTTGCACTGAGTGGCAATACTTATAGAGAGATTTTCCTGTTTTAATAACAGTTATAAGCAAGCATAAGAAATGGTGATCATATGATATTATTCAATACCAGTGTAGATTTAGGTTAAGTAACTAAGACTTAATTTAGTTGATATATGTATTCCAATATTCTCATTGATAAATAATAAATTCATAGTATTATTTCTGGGAGCTTCTATGTAATAAAAATATAGTAGCTAAATAGCTGATATTTCAGTACAATAACAAGTACTTTCCTCATAGTTTCTTCTTTATCAAATCATAAGAATGTGTGTGGTGATTTTTAAAATTGTTATTTTTTTCTTATGTTAGTTTCTCCTCATCCTCAAATTCTATTGGTTGAGAAGTTTTAAAAAATATTTTATTTTCCAATAGCTTTTTCCAAATATTGTTAATTTTTTTCAATTCACACTTTCATTTATGCTCTTAGACCTTTTAAAAATCTTTATAGTTTTCCTTAGCAATCTCTTGTCTTATTGTTCAATTTTTACCAGAATATGTGTTTATTAAAATTGATGTCATAGTTAGTTAATTTAATGTGTGAATAAATGGCGGATGAATTAGATTTTCTCTAACTGCCAAAATGTGTTCTTCCTTCCTTATGTTTATTCTAATTGGTCTGTCCAATGTATAAATGTAAGCAAACTCCACATGGAATTTCATTTATATTCTGATACTCCAAAAGAATTTTCTCTTTAGGGCATGGAAATACTTCATTAATTTTTTTTTAAAATGTGTAGATATTATTTTTCTTCAAAACATTACCGATTTTATCAGTTAATCCCTTTACATATGGCAGAACAGTCTTAATTTTTAAAGTATCAAAATCTTTTTTCTTATTATATATAAAAAAAAACCCTATTAATAATCCTGTGATGAAAACAATTATGAAGAAGAATTTTTTTAGTAGCATAGATATCTTTGTGAAAATGGTTGTCATCAGAAAGTCTATTAGTTTTATCTAACAATGTCTTTGCTACTGAAAATAATTATGCTGGATGGTGATGAGAACTTAAATGTAGGTATCTTCCAATGTGTGTTTGCTTTCTAGATATACTATGACATAAAAACAATCTTTTTTTTAATCAAAACATCTAAGAATGGAAGTTGGTTATTATTTTCTATTTCCATAGTAAATTTGATGTTGTTGTGAAAAGAATTTAAAAAACTTCACCAAGAGCATGCTTCTATGAGTCCAAATAACAAAGATATATCATACAGATGGTTTTTTAACTGCTGATATCAAAATTTTATTTTCCATGTTCTCCATAAAAATAGATGAATTAATTTGTGATACTGATTTAGATTTAAAACTAAGATCTTTCTTACACCTAGAGAAAAATCTCCTTTTTATCCAAAGTTATATAGGTTGCCAAAAATCCACAAACCAAATATTTCATTGAGACCAATTGTATGTGCAGTCGATTCACTAATACAGACACTAGCTCATTTTCTATCTTCTTTTCTACAGCCATGTTTAACAGAAATGCCATCTTATGTTAAGAATGCAAATTATTTTCTTAAGCTTATCCAGATATTAAATTAATTAAAAATGGTATTTTGGTAAATTTTGATATTGTTTTGCCTTTTTACTATTGTACCTGTAAAGGAAGCCATTAAAGTTTTGAAAAATATTCAATTGCCTGATTTTGTTGTGAGTTTGATTGAACACCGCTTATTAAATATATTTTTTGATGCCCAGATATACTACAAACAAACATCAGGTTTAGCTTTGGGTTCACCAATATCTGGTTTCTATTTTTTATGGAGAACTTAGAAAAGAAAATTTTGATATTAGCAGTTAAAAAAACCATCTGCATGGCTGAGGTATGCCGATGATATCTTTGTTATTTGGCCTCATGGTAAGCATGCTATTGACGAAGTTTTAATTTTTTAAAATTATTTTCACATCATCATTAAATTTACTATGGAAGTGCAAAATAATAACCAACTTCCATTCTTAGATGTTTTCATTGAAAGAAAGAAGGATCGTTCTTTATCTCATAGTATATATAAAAAACAAACACACACTGGGAGATATCTACATTTTTTTTGTCATCACTATCTAGCACAATTATTTTTAGTGGCAAAGACATTGTTAGATAGAACTAAGAGATTTTTTGATGACAGACATTTTCACCAAGATATCTATGCTATTAAAAAATGTTTCTTTGTAATGGTTTTGATCACAGGATTATTAATAGGCCTTTTTATATAATAAGAAAAAAATTTTGATACTTCAAAAATTAAGTCTTTTCTGCATATAAAGGGAGTAACTGATAAAATTTGGTAATGTTTTAAAAAAAAATAAAATCCACACAGTTTATACTACATTTAAAAAATAATGAAGTATTTTCACACTTAAAGATAAAATTCCATTGGAGTGTCATGGTATACATGAAATTCCATGTTGAGTTTGTTTACATTTATACATTGGACAGACCAATTAGAATAAAATAAGAAAGGAAGAACACATTTTGGCAGTTAGAAAAAAATCTAATTCATCAGCAATTTATTCACACATTAAATTAACTAACCACGACATCAATTTTAATAAAACATATATTCTGGCAAAAGTTGAACAATATGACCAGAGACTGCTAAGGGAAGCTATAGAGATTTTTAAAAGACTTAAGTGTATAAATGAAAAATGTGAATTAAAGAAAATTAACAATACTTGAAAAAAGTTATTGGAGAATAAAATATTTTTTAAAACTTCTCAACCAATAGAATTTGAGAATGAGAAGTAAATAACAAAGAAAAAAATAACTATTTGAAATTTCACCACATACATTCTTATGGTTTGAAAAAGAAGAAGCTCTGAGGAAAGTACTTGTTATTGTACTGAAATGTCAGCTATTTAACTATTATATTATTATTATATGGAAGCTCCCAGAAATAATATTATGAATATATGTATACATATAAAATTAATAAATAATCTTAAATGATATATATATATGACAAAGATATCTTTCCAAAACCACCAAACAAGTAAAATATTTTTACATAAACCAAAAGAGTCAAATTAATACTCTTTATTTCCACCTCAATCATGATTTCAACTGTTGCTTTCTCAGTGGAAGGATAGAGCTATAGAAACTAGGTCTAAAGACTGACTCTCAAGCGCTTATGCAAAACATTTATATCAGTTTGCAAGCGTGAATTTTTCAGACCGGTAAAGTCTTCAAACTCAGCCTAGCAAGCTAGATATCTATATGGGTCTGATCTCAGTTCAGTTTCACCACATAGTCAAAGTCTCTGCAATATATATCATTGCAAGAAAACTTTAAAGGTACATTTATGAAAAATAAAAACAAGTTAGTCACGTAACCTGCTATCACTTGTTATTTATGATCAATAGATGGCGTCTTTACCAAAACCGCCGAAACAAGTGTAAAATATTTTTACATAAACGCAAAAGGAGTCAGAATTAACTACCTCTTTCATTTTGCTCACCTCCAGATCAGCTGATTTCAAGCTGGTTTGCTTTCGTCAGTGGAAGGATAGAGCTATAGAAACTAGGTCTATTGATCATAAATAACAAGTGATAGCAGGTTACGTGACTAACTTGTTTTTATTTTTCATAAATGTACCTTTAAAGTTTTCTTGCAATGATATATATTGCAGAGACTTTGACTATGTGGTGAAACTGAACTGAGATCAGACCCATATAGATATCTAGCTTGCTAGGCTGAGTTTGAAGACTTTACCGGTCTGAAAAATTCATGCTTGCAAACTGATATAAACGTTTTGCATAAGCGCTTGAGAGTCAGTCTTTAGACCTAGTTTCTATAGCTCTATCCTTCCACTGACGAAAGCAAACCAGCTTGAAATCAGCTGATCTGGAGGTGAGCAAAATGAAAGAGGTAGTTAATTCTGACTCCTTTTGCGTTTATGTAAAATATTTTACACTTGTTTCGGCGGTTTTGGTAAAGACGCCATCTATTGATCATAAATAACAAGTGATAGCAGGTTACGTGACTAACTTGTTTTTATTTTTCATAAATGTACCTTTAAAGTTTTCTTGCAATGATATATATTGCAGAGACTTTGACTATGTGGTGAAACTGAACTGAGATCAGACCCATATAGATATCTAGCTTGCTAGGCTGAGTTTGAAGACTTTACCGTCTGAAAAATTCACGCTTGCAAACTGATATAAACGTTTTGCATAAGCGCTTGAGAGTCAGTCTTTAGACCTAGTTTCTATAGCTCTATCCTTCCACTGACGAAAGCAAACCAGCTTGAAATCAGCTGATCTGGAGGTGAGCAAAATGAAAGAGGTAGTTAATTCTGACTCCTTTTGCGTTTATGTAAAAATATTTTACACTTGTTTTGGCGGTTTTGGTAAAGACGCCATCTATTGATCATAAATAACAAGTGATAGCAGGTTACGTGACTAACTTGTTTTTATTTTTCATAAATGTACCTTTAAAGTTTTCTTGCAATGATATATATTGCAGAGACTTTGACTATGTGGTGAAACTGAACTGAGATCAGACCCATATAGATATCTAGCTTGCTAGGCTGAGTTTGAAGACTTTACCGGTCTGAAAAATTCACGCTTGCAAACTGATATAAACGTTTTGCATAAGCGCTTGAGAGTCAGTCTTTAGACCTAGTTTCTATAGCTCTATCCTTCCACTGACGAAAGCAAACCAGCTTGAAATCAGCTGATCTGGAGGTGAGCAAAATGAAAGAGGTAGTTAATTCTGACTCTTTTGCGTGTATGTAAAAATATTTTACACTTGTTTCGGCGGTTTTGGTAAAGACGCCATCTATTGATCATAAATAACAAGTGATAGCAGGTTACGTGACTAACTTGTTTTTATTTTTCATATATATATATATATATATTTCATATAATTTAGATAAGAGCATTACTTGAGCTTAAAGAGACACAACTAATATTTAAAAAAACATTCATTTATAGTATGGTGTCTATTGATGTATATATACACTCTTAAATTTTATGATTTATATCTTATAGTTGGTATGAAAGATTGCATGTTTACTAACCATTGTTTGTGTCACTTTAAAGTTATATTTAGTATAATGTATTTTAAAAGGAAAATTCAGATAGATATTTTGGAGAATGGACAAAGTCAAGATAGATTATACTAGATTAGATATTTTAAATTTATGAAAATTAATGTAATTTTTTTTTTTTTTGTTATATGATTAATTCTATGATAGTAATAAATTTAAGTTTAATTATCAATAAAAAGCATCATTCGATTTTTTTTTATGATATATTGATTTACCTATTCATTGAATTCCATACTTATTTACATATTTGTGAACTTATAATCATATTTATCTATTTATTTATTTAGTTACTTTATGAAAGGTAAATTTGCTAATAGTACGATTATTTAATATAGTTTAATATATATCATATTTATTTATTGTTAAGTGAAACTAATAGTTTTGGATGATAAAAGAAGGTGTAGACCATCATCATTCAAAATAATAAGAATAGATTCATTAGTGCCTTATAAATACATGAATCAATAGTAATTTGAGTTTATATCAGTTTTTTTTATGGGGAAATATTATAACATTCACAGTTCTATTTTTTTGCAATACTGCTGTTGATAATTATTTCACGTAAATATTATATAAATATATTTTGTAATTATAATTTTCCTTCTTTTTTTTAAATATATAATTCTATGGATAGTGTTAATACACTAATACAATAAAAAATTACACTCTGTTAGACAATTGAATAAATAATTTTCTGAGCATTGCCTTTGACCTGAAAGGGGGTGTATAATCCAACTGGTGTTAAAATTGAAAAAAACAACAACATGATTTTGATATTTGTTGGTTAATATGTAAATATGTAATTTACATATTCTAATTCTGGACAAGGTTATGCAGTATTTTTTTGTTTATCACATGGGTGTTATTAGCAATAAACCAGGTCTCTTTAATTTTTTTATTGTTTTCATTGCACTCAGCACAAACTATTTTAATGTTCCATGGATCAAAATCATGGACAGAATTCAATTGGTGCTCAAGAAACTCTGACTTTACATTAGGATCTTTTTTTGTGGGTATATATATATATTGATGTTGTGTCAATTTAGTGGCATTGTTTGTTCTCCACAATAGACTTTTTTGCATTTTTTTTTATTGTAGCTAATTTTATAAAGAATCTGGAAGGCCTGGTCTGGAGGCAACCTATACTTCTTAATGTTTATAAGTCTATTTAGACTTGAAGAAGTTCTAAAGATGACATTAAATACATCAACACAAATGTTTTTTAGCCATTGAGATAGACCAGGTATGAAGCACAGACTTATCCACTTAATAGCATTGTCATGTTTTGGAGGGTGAGTATTTATTATAAAATAAAATTTTATAGATGCTTTAAATAAAATGATACATTTATATCCTGTGGGATATAAGTATAAAATTTTATTTAAAGCACTTAGAAAAATTTATTCTACATTAAATACTCACCCTCCAGAAAATGACAATGGTATTAAGTGGATAAGTCTTCCTTCATGCCCAATTTATCACAATAGCTAAAAAATGTATATGTTGATACATTTACTGTCAGTTTTAGAACTTCTCCAAGTCTAAATAGGCTTATAAATAACAAGAAGAATATGTTGCATCTAGACCAGGCTCTTGAGATTGTTTATAAAATTAGCTGCAATGAAAACAATTGCAAAACAGTATATTGTGGAGAATCAAGAGCAAATGGTGCCATTAACCTTATACAATATCAAAGTCAGGATTTCTTGAGCATCAATTGAGTTCTGATCATGATTTTGATCCATGAAACATTAAAATATTTGTTCTGAGTGTAGCAAAAGAAAAAGAAATTTGGATTTCTTGAGCAATTCTGGCCATGATTTCAATCCACAGAACATTAAAATAGTTTGTACTGAATGCAATGAAAATAAAATAAAATTAAAGAGGCCTGGTTTATTGCTAATAGCATCCATGCAATAAACCTAAAAAAACAACTTCTGTATAGCCTTATTCCTGGAAGTGAAACATGTAAATTATATATTTACACATCAAACAATTTACATATTAATCAGCAAGTATCAAAATCATGTTTTTTTTTTCAGTATTAACATCAGTTGCACTGACAAGCTGAAGTGCTATGATTATGACCCCCCTCCCCTGGTCAAAAATAATGCTCAGCGAATTATTTATTTAATTGTCTAACAGAGGGTAATCTTTTTTGTATTAGCATATTAACGTTATTCATAGAAGTAAATATATTTTAATTACAAAAAGGCAAAAGAACTGGAGAGAATTAGTGATAAAAATTTTATTTGGTTATACTTAAAAAATCGGAAATAAAATACATAAATATATTTTAATTATCAAACTTTCTAATATCGTGATTGTACAGCTATTCAATACATCAAAAATGAAAAATTCAATTTAAATAATAAAACATGAAAAAGTATCTACTGCTCAGAATATAAACTCTTTTATTCTACTAATGGGTGAAAAGTTATGGTCAGCTTTGCTCTGTTAGTAAAATTAAACAATATAATGTAGTTGAGAATTAAAATATATTTAAAAAATATTTACATGAAATAATAATTCATGGATTATCAACAGCAGTTAAAAATTACCTTCAACATTGTTTATAAGAATGTGTTAGAATAGTTATTTTTACCTGCTGTTGATATCTTTTGTATTATTATTCGATTTTTAAAAGTGTGCTATTTAGATTTATAATGCAATTTAAAATCTCTTAGTTGTAAAATGTATTTTAAACTTTCTTTTTAATTATATATTAATTTCTAAAGATATGTTTTTAAAAGATGAAATGTAAATTTAATTAACATTTACGTAGTCTTCCAAAATAATTAAACATTAATAATGTTGATTTTTTTGTTTTTGATATTATTTTAATTCTCTGTTGATGACAGGAAATTTACAATGTAGGTTATAAAAAGGCATATACATGTTTGGGCGTTGAACTTTTTATCAGTTACTATTAGGATTCATAATTTGTATTTGTAGAAGAAAAAGGTATATAAAATTTAACAACAATTATTGTATGCATTTTGCTTTGCTAATCTGATAAGAAAAACTATTGGATTATCTATTGCATGTAAAAAAATCAAAGAAGAATGACATTTGTGGAATCTCATTTCAAGAATAATTACTAGTTGCTAGAGAATTTATTGAGATTTTTTTAAAATATGAATTTGCTAGTCAAAGAAACGCTTAATTAATGTGAATTATATTTTAAATATGGAGAAAGATTCTTAGAATTTAATATCTTTGAAACTTAGAAGATTTATAGCTTGAGTATTACCTAAATGCAATGGTATGAACTGTCGCTACATGAATTTAGAATCAGTCTAAGCTACAAAGGACTATCTTTATTAAAGAATAAAAGAAGATGACAAGTTAAATAATTAAGGACTTTTATTAATATCAAAATAAACTGATAGAAAATTGTCATGCAAGAAAAAATTTTAAATTTAAATAATGAAACATTCACATATAAATTAGCTTTATGAGGACTCTAAAATAAGATAATTTTAGCATTCTAAATTATATTTAATAATTTTCCATTGTAAATTTTTTTAATGCACAAGTATGTTTTTTAATATTTTAAAACGTGTATTAAATTAAATTGTTTTTCATTTTGCATACTGAAATAAAGTTAATATAGTAGTTTAAATATAAAATAAAAATTAAATTGTTGACTTAAATATTTTAATGACAAACATGTTTGGGAAACAGTCTGCATATGAAAATTCATCTTGAGTAATCCTTTCAAGCATATAACTGTCCATTTTAAATATATATATATAGTGCCATTACAATTTAGTCATTAGCTAAATTTGTAGTAATGTGCATGAAAGAAAATGTAAAACAAAAATCATCATCACATTTATATATAGTAAAGGAAGCTGTAGGGCACCCAAGTTTAAACCCTAAAGATCCAGTTCTAAAAGCTTAAGACAGAGAGAGAGAGTGGGGCAACAGTTATATACTTTAATTGTTTGTGTGTTGATAAAAAAACTCAAAAAGAGTAGTACACACAGTTAATTATTCAGTATTTAATTTTTTTTTGTTAAAAAGTAAAGTTATAACTTGCATATGTATAGGCAGTGTGTGTTATAAAAGCTATTTAGTTAGCCACTTTTAAATTTACACATATTAACTTTCTTTAAAACTAACCTACACTTGCTAAATTTTAATATCTTATTCTATACTTCTATTTTTGCTTTTCTATAATTGTAATTTGGATTTAAAAGCTAAGGATTTAATTTTAAATATTAGGGTTATAATTACTAAGCTAGCAATTAGATTATTTTAATGTCAGTTTATACATGATTTGAGTGATGGAGTGTGTGTGTTACATCACATAAATATATCTACATTTATTAAATATTGAGAGAAAAAGAAGAAAATCTGTTATATTATTTTTTTTCTTACTCAACAATTTTTTTTGTATTATAAGGGTTGTTTTTCTGTTGAAAAACTTAGAGATGATGTGAGAAGTCTAATTTTAAAAATGTCTCATCTTAAGATCAAAAGAAAGAAGCTCAAATTTGAGATGTTACATGGGTGTAAAAAAGGATTAAGACTATTTTTTCCTTCAAAACAAAAGTTTGTCTAAAAATCAGGATACTGAGATTTTTCATACTATTCAACTAAAAAAACGATTTGGTTGAAAATAAGTTATAAATCTAATTAAAAGAGGTGGCCAAAAATAGAAAAAAAATCGGATATAAAAGCAGTCTGGAAAATCAGTTGATATTGTTATAGAGACTTTTAAAAATATTGAAACTAAGGAGTCAAGCATTTTTAATTCAGCAGATATCAATTCTAAAAATCATTTTTAATATAAAGTTTTTTTTTGTGAAGATGAAAAACAGCATGGCAGGTTAAAATAAAGATATATTTCATCTGGGGAAATTCCCTGAGTCATCATCAACTAGCACATCATATAGGAAAGAAAAGATGTCTTGTCTGAAAAATAATATTCTACACCTTTCAACTGACCGAGAGAAATAAGATGTTTTTAAATAGAAAGAAGAAAACATTCACCTGCATTTGGAGGCGATCAGGAAAAAAAGAGTAATCTACTGATAAATATTAAATCATCAAGTCCAATTAATTGTTCCAGTAACTGAGTTTAAACCCAAGAAAAATTATAAATGTGAAAACAACTGCTGTACTTCATCCACTAAAAGAATCATGCTTGACAGGAAGAGAAGAAAAGTTAATATAATGATTTCCAAATTGTCCACTAAAGCAAATAACCTCAATAGAATCATCATCATCAAATAATTATACACCTCAAGAAAGAGATTGTTCCAAAAAAACACGGAAATTGTTGCTGCCAAAGATAGACATTGAACAAGATAAATTTGAATCATTGGAAGATGCGGCCAAAGAATGGAACTGGTAATATGAATTTTTTTTGTTTTCTTCATGATATCAGAGACTTAGTAAAACTTTAGCAATAAAGTTGTATATTTTTGTTTAAAGAACTTTTAAAACAACCAGGATCAATTGAAACCAAGAATTTCTTAATAACGATAAACATAGGCTTTGTTAATGATTTTATATGTACTAAAATTATGATTGTCTATTAACCTAAAGTTATGAAATGTTATTAATATGTAAAATATTTTTTATTATTATTATTTTGTTTTAAATAATATTTTTGTTATTATGGGGATAAAACATGCACATACATAATATAATAATACTTGTTGCATATATGTAATGGTGTGTGAATGTAAAGAAAGAAAAATAGGCAGTATTAGAAATATTAGATTTTGTTTTAAGTTAAAGTATAGCATTTCAGAGGGTAGAAGGGAGGGGGAGAAAAATAATTTAAAACTTGTTCTGGAAATCTTGCTCTTTCACTTCTACTAACATTTATTCTTAATCATTCTACTTTACATGTTAGATTATAAAAGTATGTGTGTGAAAGAGAAAGGAAAAAAAAAGAGTGAATATTTTTTTTTCTTATGAAATATTTTCTTGTGAATCCAAAACTTTAGCAAACTTAGTATCCAAATTTATGTATATATTTTTGACGGGAAAGGGGGAAGAATTCAAAATTAACATTATGATTGCCAGATAATCAATTATTGTTCTCATTATTATTTCATATAAAATTTTGGTTTTATCTTTAAATTATTTGTAGATTTTCGTAATAAATTAATAAATGTTAAATTGTTTTATTAAATGAGGCATATGTATTTTATTGATAATAGTCTTTATTCGTTGTGATCATTCATCATCAATGGTTGATATTGATTATTTAAGATTTAATTAGATATACTAAAATTAAGCAATAATTATGAATTTCTTTATAACAATTAGGTTTTATGATTAGGCTTAGTCCTAAAGCTGTGGTTGAAACCATTATTCATTATCATCATCATCATCATGTTTTAATTAATGAGCTGTTTAAATGTTTAAAGGCCATAAATAAATATTGATTTCATAGTATTTAGTGATTTCTTAGTATTATTATAACCACCATCCCATCATCTATTTCATGCAAGGATGAGTGAATTGCCATCCTAAATTAATAATATAATCTGAGCTAGTAAAACTTATAAAAAAATATTGAAACACATTTATTATGTTAAGATCTAAGAAATGATTTCTGTCTAATGAATTTTATATATTCCACTTTAGTTTAAAGATGTTTTATGTTACCTAGGTGTTTACTTAAATATTAGTGCATACAGTGCTATGGGTCTAAAATCAAAATCATACATTTTGTAAGAAATAAGGTACCAAAGGGATTCAAACCTGGTACATGTGAAAAAGTTATAAATATAACTTTGTCTAGGTCCAGCTAACCTAGTGGCACCCGGATAGACCATATTCACTTGTTGTTCACTTAGACATGCACTTGAGATCCAACCAAGAAATGAAAGTGGATAAAATCTACTGTCTGTATACCTGAGAAGATATTTTATTGAGTTACTAGTGTACTCACCTCACTTGATTTCCATATACCTGAGTTATAGTAGTTTGTTCTTAATAATTTGTTTATAATTATTGATATTGTGATATCTTGAGAAATCTAATTATAGAAATATGTTTCATTTAATCCAATGACCCGTAATATGATTGATAACTCAGTCTGATCTTTTGTTTAATAGCCACTACTCAGGTTAAATAATTCTTTTCTTTTTGATATAAAATAAAAAGCTACAATTCTTTTTGTTTATTTAGATTTAATAATATTTGAATTTTGGATATTCTAATATATTTGGATCGTTTGATCTCGTTTATTAAGTTACAATATATATATATTATCTAGTCTTCTTATTACTTAAAAATATTTTATTAATAATAATTAAGCTGCTAATTCTTTATTCTCTTTAATCACTATTCCCTTTCTTTGGGTATAAATATATATACTTTATCAATGTATGTTGATTACATTCTAGTTTGATATTATAAACATGATACTCTGATATTTCTCAATACTTGGAAGAAAAAAAACATTTTATACAAAATAAACAATTGATAGAAAGACAATTAGTTCTTATCCATATTGCTATGGGAAGAAAAATAAAGTAATGATACATTAAAAGTGGAAAGATATAAATAAATCATACATGATATTGAGATGAAAGTAAAGATTGATATAAAATATCATAATGGGAATAATATGTGAATGATTCAATAACATAACTCAAAGCTGGTCTAATAGAAAATTGATAATCACAGTTTAGCACAATCAATAATGAAGGAATAAGATAAAAAAAAATACTTTGATCATTGAGAAGAAATGAGAAAATTTTGAGAAGGAATAAGAAAATATTTGAGAAGAATAAGATAGAGTAGAAAGAAGAAAATTTTAAGAAGGAACAAGAGAAGAAAGCCAAAGAAGTCATAAAGAATTTATGAGCAATTGGGATAAAGAGTCTCAGAAATAAATTGAATCTAGAAAACTAAAGTTGACAAAGAAACAAGTCTATTGTCAAACAGATATAAATAGTGTAGTGGAGGAATGTAAAATTATTGTAAGATAGGATTAATATTATAAAATGAACAAAATATCTGTTGGAAAAATTCAGATGAATGCAAAAACTAGAGAAAATTCAAAAGGAAATGCAGAGATTATTGACTGATCTCAGTGTGATTGTGAAGAGTTTCTAATAGATATAGTAGATAAAAAAAAAGATGGTGTAGGAAATGATAATAAAAATTGACAATATAGAAATTTACACAAAATCAGTAAATAAAGTCAATATTCTAATTATGAGAAATAGCTGGTAAATATGAAAGTATAAAATATATAATTGCAAAAGTTGTAAAATTTAAAATAATTATAAGGTCAATGTGAAGAATTGCCCAAATTGGTTTAATCACTGTTTATAGGCAAGGATGAAATTGTGTTGATAGAAGCTAAATCCTATGAAATAATGTGGAAAACAATGATATTTTATTAAAAAAAAGGGGAAATAGACTCAGTTTGAAGCTTCAGTGGAAAAAAATTGCCCAGTGATTATGATGTAATCTGGCAAATCTGCAGAGGGTTACATTTATTATAAACAATAATATGAACAATAATTTGATGATATGAATTACTTAGGATATTAAATTATATAAATTAGATTTAAAAATATGACATAAAAGAGACAAAGAGTGTTATGTGATTTTGATGATTGTATTTTTTTATACAGACTAAGCTGGAGATAAAGTTGGATATTCATTGTGTATGTTTCTTAAGCATTTTATCATAGTCAAAAGTGATGATGCTAATGATCCAAGTCAGTTTTTGTATATACTCAAGAATTATAAAATTACCAGATATCTGAGTACTTGGTCCTTTATATTCACTGAAGCTACTAGTTGGTCTGTACTTGGTTCTTCTTGAAAAATTTTCTTGCAGATATTTAAATTACTGATCTTTATTTTACCAAATGATTAATTTCTTTTCTTTCATATATTTTACTGTATATATCATTCATGGTTATTATTATTTTTGTAATTATCTTTGTTGAACTTAGATTATAATTAAACAGAGGCAAAAATCTCCAAACAGTAGTGCCACTCAGTGCAAGCCAGATAATCAATGGCTATTTTCTTTTTTTTTATTATTACCTTTGTTCAACTTAGATTATGATTAAACAAAGGCATAACTCTCCACATAGTAACACCACTCAGTGCAAGCCAGAGTAACCAATGGATTCAGGAAGGTTTGTGCATAAAATCCCTATCTAGTGCATACTCGTACAATATCCCCAAACTAGTTTCTAGTTTGTAGCTCACCAGTGAGGTGTCTTGGATCTGAGAGCAGTGCACCTAGATCTTATGAACTAACACAACCTTCCAGCAGCCACCTTTTACATTATTAGATAACTATAAAGTTTTGAGTCCAAAATGAAAACAATAATGTTTTCAATTCAAGCTCATTAGCTTGTATAGTCATATGGATCTGAACTCAGTAGAGTATCCATATGTTTTGGTGTCTTTGGTTTTTTAATAACCACAGTTTTCATAATCCTATTGGGCAGGATTGGTATTAAACCACTAAGCATAAAGAATAGTAATCATAAAGTAGTTTATTTAAGAAATTATTGTTATAGAAATAAGAGATTAAATAATTCTGGTGGGGTAGCTGTGTTTCAGAAAGGTCATTTTTATAAAGATTATTTGAGTGTTGGCTACTCTGATAAATTTGTTAAAAGTATTTTATTTAATAGTAATATTTGTAATGATGTAAAAGATAAAGAAAAGTATGATTTTATTTCTTTGCCATTTAAATTGTCTTCATATAAAATTGTATGTAAAAATAGTAATTTGTTTGGAAATAAGAAAATTGCTTGGAAAAGGGGTATTACTTTGAATAATTTATTAAATAATACAAAGGAAATTTTGGTAAGAAGACTATTCCTGGAGTAGTGTATATTATCCCTTGTTTTTGTAAAAAGGTATATATAGGTCAGAATAGTTTGAGCTTAAATGAAAGAATAAAGGTATGTTAGAAATAAATATCTTAATTCTGCTTTGTATGTCCATGAAAAAGATACAAGACACTATTAATTTTGATGAAGCTAAGGTTGTCTTCTTTGAGAGAAATGAAATAAAAAGAATTAAAGAATCTTTATTATTGAAATTTTATGATTCTGAAGCAATTAACTTATTTAAAAGTTCTTTTGATATTAAGGGTGGATGGGGGAAGTAAATGGAATTGTGGGTAATGTTTAGTATAAATATGTTGCTGTTTTGTAGTTCTTTACACTTGAAAAGTCCGCTTGTAGCAGTGAAACCATTGGTTGTATTTTAGATTTTATTTTTTTGGCTAGTCCAATTGAGCTTTGGATTTGGGGTAATTTTGATTATATATATTGTATTGTATTTATTCTAGTACAAATTAAATTGGCACTTTAGAAATCAAATTCGTAAATTACTTAAATGAGAATATTTCATTTGTTTTAAATATTTGGTTAGTTTGATTTATACATTGTAGGTTGTATAAATTTTTTTTTGTCTTAAAAATAACTTGAGAGAGAGAAAGGAAGAAAACTATTTTTGTAGTATTAAATAAAAAAAAAGATAATAAAATAACTTCTTATTGCAAAAAGCCATTAGCTGCAACAAAGCATAGTAGTCAATCGCTAATTAAAGATGGCAATTTCAAGAAAAGCATGAATAAAATTATATAAAAATTGAGTGAACTTATAGGTGTCAACAGGTGATATGCAGAGAAAAAAGAGATCTTGGATATAAAAGGAAAAGCACAGGGCAAAAAAAGAAAAAAAAGTGAGGAGAAACATCAGAGCTGTGCTTATGAGAAAATTAATCATGAAAGAAAGAAAAAGAAAACCTTACACAAAGTCATGAAGAGTGTTCCAAAGAACTTTCATCAGTGTGCCAGCTTTGAATAGAAAAAATCATTTGCCAGTGTTGTTTCTGCCTGATGTCACATAAGACCCGAGCGAAGTCATCTCCTACAGAATTTAAACCCACAAATTATTTATGTGCTGCTCTAGTAACAGACTATGGATATCACTATTTTTCTCAAACTATTTTCTCTCTCGAACTAGAACAGTCATATTAAATGTATGCTTAAGTTTAATAGAATTCTTAGAAATGGTTTCATCCTATTTAATCTCTCTTGTTAATGTCATTGTTAAATATATTGTTATTCTAACCTTAGTAAAGATATTCTAGTAGATTAATAAAATTAATAGTATAACTTACATTGGTGTTAATTATGAAATTTTGTTTATTGAAATTTTTAGAAAATTCGCCATGATGGCCAATCAATGAATAAACTGCTGATTCTGTACTGTAAAATACAATCCTTTGGGCATTTTAAATAGGTCATTTAGTGTTCAGTTAAGAAGAGGAGAGTTTAACCAGTGAACTCTTAATAGGAGTTCTGGCACCTTAAATAAATAAAAGCTGGTTTCTTTTTTTCTTTTCATGAGTAGAATTAAATTGGTTAAAATAGGAATAAGTAACCAGGAAAAATAATTGCTGTGGATAAGTTGCTTAAAATGATGCAGATGGGTCATTTATAATTCAATGCAATTTGGTCACTGAATATGAGATCATGAATCGTATAATAAAATCCTAATTGTACCATGAATGTTACAATGGCAGTCCAACTCGAGGCTTTAATAATAGCCACATCCTGAGATGAGAGTAAAAGATAGAATAATAAAAGGTTTAAAAATAAGTAGACAAAAATTTGGGAGTTAAAGTAATTTGTAATGTAAAGCCACACCAGGAGATGTAACTTTGGCAAATGTGTAAATAAAAGATAGATAATAATTAGAAACCAAGCAAAGTGTTCAAATTAAAATATATATATATTTTTTAAAGATAGTTGGAACATGATGGAAGAAAAAAAATAATAAAAAAAAATAGACAATCTGATTTGTAAATGGAATAATGAGACAATAAATTTTGCATTCCAAGAATACCCAAAAGTTACAATATGGATTGATAATGTGGAAGTCCAAGCCTTGTTTGACTCAGGCAGTCAAATATCAGTCATGTCTGAGATTGTGTATATATGCATGATGTAGAAAATTTATAGACCTTTGAACATTTCCAGTGAGGAAGACTGGTAACATTAGCTAATAATAAAAAGGCACAGCTGGAGATGAAACAAGTACAGGTGCAAGTAAGGGTAGGAAAGAGAGATACACACACATCTTTTGATATTGAAAGGTCTTATACATGACATAATCTTGGGGTCAAATTTCATGCATAAAACAGGATATTTGATTAATTACAAAGAAGGAAATATGTGCAAAAGAGAAATAATAGAATTTTAAGTCAGAAAAAAATGTCACCAAAAGAGGTATGCAATATAAAAAGTAATGCAGAGGGATGGGAAGAGGCAGTAAGAGAGTTATTGGAGAGATACAAAGAAATTTTTTTGGATAAACCATATATAATTAAAGGTTATAAGCACTGGATTAACATTACTGATGGCACACCATTATCAGGTGAGATTGTACCCTGTACCTCACCAATATTGAATGGGGGTGGAAAATCAATTGTCACAAATGGAGGAATGGGGAATTATAACAAAGGGCTCATTGCCATATAATAACCCATTAGTCATAGTAAAAAAAAATGGGTCAGTCAGGTTATGCTTAGATGTGATATAGCTAAATAGGATCACCTGGCCTGATCAAAATGTGCCACCTCCAATTAAAGAATTATTGAGTAGATTCCAGGGTGAAGAAATTTTTTCAACATTAGACTAATTGCACCCCATGGACCATAAATATATGGTTTTCAGGTACAACACATATCCTATTAGTTTAACAGAATGCCATTTGAGTTGATAAAAAGCAGATCAGGGTTATTAAAGTGTTTTGACAGAGTTTTATCTCCTGAAATAAAGAGTTTGGTTAACATTTATATGGATGATGTAATAATTGCATCAAAAACCCAAAAGGAACCCTTGAGACATCTATGAATGTTTTTACAAGAATGTGAAGACAAAAAGATATATATTAATTTAAAAAAAGTATTGCCATGGCAAAAGTCAGTTTTTTGGGATATTTGGTCAGTAAAAAAGGAATTAAGCCATACCCTGACAAAATACAAGCCATCAGAGAAATTCCCAGCTTCTAAGTCAGTCAGACATGTTAGATCCTTTTTGGTAATATTTAATTTTTATAATAAATTTTATCAGAACTTTGTGATCGAAGTGGAACTTCTACTGTGGCTATTGTGTAAAAATGTTCCATGGGAGTGGACAGACTAGCATGATGTGGTGTTTGAAAGTATCAGAAAGAAATTTTTGAGCCAGGTGATGTTGCGTTACCCTGATTTTAAAAAAAAATTTTTTTAGTACAAGTCAACAGTAGCTGTTATGGACTAGGCATGGTGCTGATGCAAACCCAAGAAGATGGGAGTCAAGGAGCTAAACTATTTGGTGATGGAGAAAAAGGCATTGGCTATGGTGTGGGCATTCCAGGGATTCAGACAGTTTCTGATAGGGTTTGAAATGGTAGTTAGGACAGATCGTAAGAGTTTGAAATTCCTTAATCACAGTTATCTGTCCAATAGTAGGGTTGATTCACTGGAGCCTTTTTCTGCAGGAATTTAATTACTCTGTAGAATATTATAGGGGAAGGACAATGTAGTAGTGGAAGCTTTAAGCTGAACCCAGGTTCAGGATCTACAGAGCATTTACAGACAGAAGACATCAGCTTGGGAGTGATAAACATGGAAATTGATGCATCCCTGGAACATGAACTTAATCACTTGGGTGGTAAGCAAAAACAAGACCCCAGATATCAGCTGATCATGGATAGGTTAGAGAAGGAAGGAATTAAAGAAAGAGAAAAAGAGGGTGGGGGTGAAAAAGAGGGAGAAAGGTATCATCTGCCTAAAGATATATTGTGATACTTGATGGACATAAAGGTAGGAATATGGAGGATGGTGATACCTAAGGCCCTACAAGATAGATTCATTATGTACATGCATTGTATATATGGCCATTGGGGGGTCCACAAAATAGAAAAGCTGCTAAAACATGGTTTTACTGGCTAGTTATGAGGGGTCAGGTATCAAAACATTGGGTGTGTGTGTGTGTGAAATCTGCCAGAAGACTAAGCCTATTAACAAATCTTATGCAGGTACTTTGAACCCTATAATTCCCAAAAAACCCTAATTGCTATTGATTTTAGGTCATTACCTAGATTTCAGCAAATGAAATATGTATTAGTAATTTATAATGAATTTTTGAAGTGGGTGTCCATATATTCTATGGCACAGGCTAATGCAAAAACCACTATGTGATTATTGGAAATGCAGCACTTTCCTAAAGTAGGAAAACCTAAGGCATTTATCTGACCATGGGACCCCATTTATAGCAAATGAATGGAGAGAATGTATAGTGAAAATGGGTTTGTGTCACATCTTTGTCTTCCATTCAGAATCCCCAATCGAACCCATGTGAATGTGTGATGAGGGAGTTGGGACCTTTATTTAGGGTTATACACCAGTGAACCACAAAGAGTGAGTAAAACAGTTGCCTCAAATGATTAATTATATTAACTGGACAAAAAATGGGTCTACAGGGTCTGTGCCAATCCAATTAGTTCCAATAACTGGTGCCTAGACTTTACAAAGCTAAGTTACTGACCATTTCTGAGCATATCAATAGAGAAACCAATCAAAGAAAAGTGACATTGAAGATTTGACATGCAGCAGGTGTGAGGACAGGTACAAGGAAAATGAGAGTGGATGGGTTTAAGAAAAGAGATAGGGTATGGTTCAGGACCAACCCCATTAGCCAAACAGAGAAAGATATATGTAGTGAAGCAGTCAATCTTAGCTTAAGATTGAGCTTCATGTTTCCATCTACTAACCTATGTTTAAATCCATATTTCCCACCCCGCTTCTTCTGTCATGTATATATATATTTCATGTATATATTTGAGATGCATGCCTAAATTATAAAATTTAATGTTTCAATAACATGTTTTAAAATTATTATTAATTATTTTTATTAATTATTAGTTTTTTTATATTAAAGTATGCAGCTCAAATATATATATATAGGAGCAAAACTTACTAACAAAATATTGATATTTTTAAATATCTATTATATGTCATTTTAACTTTTTCATTTTAAATTGCTTGTTTTTCTATTAAACTGTATATTTTTTTTATAAAATCCAATATGGAAGATGTGACTGTTGTTAATTGTCCAAAAATAATTAAAGGGAGGTATTTTTTAATTAAAGTTTTACTTAAAATAAATGGGATTAAGTAGATTAAAGATTTTCTTTTGTTGAAAACGTTGTCAAATCTATTTCTAATCTGGAAATAGATTTGAATTTATTTTGGATGTTATCTAACAATTGCATCTTGCAAAAACAACTGATAAAAAAAAAGTATAAAATGACTGAATTTTGGAGAACAGATTAGACTAGCTACTTTAGTGAAAATGGTAGTTAACATCGCAGTGAAACTTAAAATGATGTAGTATTGAGTCCACCACACTTCTCTGGCCCTGGTGGGTCAGCATCTTTTGCTGCCATACCATCTAACTGCTTCCCTGAAAGAAAGTAAAAGCCTAAAGAAGGAACTCTGGAGTGCTAAATAGAAGCTTGCTGTCACCAAGAATTCAGTTGGATCCTCAATTTGTCATGCATAAGCCATACTTTGAAAATAGACATTAAATTTGTGCAAGGTAACTTTTATGCTACTATTTGAAAATGAATCTAGCTTCACCAATCTCAAATCCTGCTATCAAGATTCTAACGTATTGTTTAATTTTCTATCTTTTAAATTAATATTTTTTTTATATAAATAACATGTAATTTGCTCTCAAATGATTTCTTTAAATTTAATTCTCTTTCATATACTCTAATTTTTTTTTAAACTTTGGTGCGGTCATTTATTTATAGTTATTTATTAATTGAATTTATATGTCTATTTTCGTTATTAATTTGCCAATCTCACAATCTGGTGAGCTTAATTTATAAAAATCTTTTCTGTCATTTTTAAGTAAACCTTCATGAAAAGGTTATTAACGTCCCCTTAAAATATATATATAATGCATTATTAATTAACACGCTCACCAGATTGTTTTTTGAGTCAACATTTTGTTTATGCTTTAATTATATATATATATGTTTAACTATTGATTTTCTACTCGGAGCATCCAGAACTATGGCTAATTAACGCTTTGGAATTTTAAAATATTCTTTATTCATTTCTAAAAAGGTGACCGATTATTTGTTTTCTATATAACTGCTAGTTATTTTTTTTCTATACTCTTAAAATAGTCTATGCTTAAAATATCAAATAAAGTACTTATATATTTCATTTATTGTAAATTCAATGAAAGTGGGATTGATTTATTTTAAATATCAGAAAAGGGATGGGGGTGAATCTTAATGTTTCTGTTACTAAATCAAATCTTAACATATAGTTTATTAATTTGAAATGTAAATCTTAATGTTTCTTTTACTAGGTAAAATCTTAACGTATATTTTATTAAATGAAATATTCTCTCTCTCTCTCTCTCTCTATATCTATATATATATATAATATGCAATCTATCTCTATATATATATATATATATATATATATATATATTATAATTGCATGGCATATTATAGTATTCAAACAAGGGTCATTTATTTTGAAGCAGTAAAATTTATTCAATGTTGTTAGAGACATGTATCATTACTGTGTTTCTGTCATTTAGTCTATCTTCGTATATATATATTACGTGCTTCTAATCTGGGGGTTGCGACAAGTTTGAACCCATAGATTTCTTTTTGTACCTCATTCCATAGATAGTTGAGCTATCTGGAACCACATTTATTTCGTATAAAATGCCTCTGGCGATGATCCCATAAGCTTGGCACATGCTATGCATATTCACTTCGTATAGATAAAAGGCCTCTTGCATTGGTTATACCAGCAAAAGTCTGGGCCATGCCATGCCTATCCACTTTTCTCTAAGCACTACCCAAGAAGGGGGTGTGAGATTTCATTTTTCATCCAGAAGCATGACCTTTTCCTCTTAGTTATTTTAGGCTATTATGTCAGCACCACAAACTTCTTCATATTATTATTATTTCTTTTGCTTCATGGCCTAGTTTTAATGCCCTAATATTAAAATTAAGCTTTGCTTAAAAGATATATATATAAATGCCAATTACTTCTATTTATTAATTAAGTTTATTTCAATCGTATACAATCTCACCGTCCTAATTTATATATCTATATTTAAGAGTATCTATATATCTTGGGAAAAATAAAGCGTTCATCTTACTATTGTTTAAATAATTTTTCAATAAATATTTTTGTCATAGTTCAAATATAATCTTTTAACTGTCTTGTTTACTTTCATGACTTCAATGGCATGAAAATAATTTATATCATATGTATAATGAATTTCAGAATGCTCCCCTAAATCATATGTTAGTCACCATGTTTCAGAACCATAAATCAAAGCGTTAATGGCAGTATTATGTAATTCTTTCTATATTCAATTGGCATTTTAATATTGGACCCACCAAAGATGTGTGTTTATTTATAATATATCATTTAGCTAATAAAGAGCATATGAGAAATAATAGCGTGAATGACACTATGTAATCATCTACTGCTTGCTCATTCACGCACATACTAATGTACTTAATTTATAAATGTATATAAATAATTTTTCATTATAATAAACTATATTTTATTGTCTAATTTATTTGAGTAGTTTGAATTTCTTTTCCTCCACTTCCACATATTACAGACATGCTTATGTATATTTTAATATAGTCATAGTTAATAGATGTCTCATTGTTTTGCTCAGTTTTGCTAGTCAGCCGGATTAAGATTAATTCTCTTGTGCCGTCACTACTATGTTATTCATTAGGTGTTTGATCTGGGGCTTAGAGAGTGGGTTTGAATCCAGGCTGGTCCCTGACCAAAATCTTGGGCTTGACTGGGTTTGAAGTACATTTTGTGAGTTCCAGCTCATGTTAGATGGATAAACATATTTTGACCGGCACAGTAGAAAGTTTCAAAACTTTTATGAGGGGTCACATTTGATAGTCAGGGAGAATGAACCCAATTTGTTTACTCTAGCAAATGAAAAGAGAGAGAAAGAAATGTTCAACACAAGAGCTTTAAGACCTTATAAAACAAATTATCCTGTTAGATTGCATTGGGGAGAGACTAGTTGGATTTAAATCCTGCAGACCTTTGAGGTATTCATATTTTCCTTTTGTGTAAAACCAAAACATCAAATAGAGATGATTAATGGGGCTTGGAGAATAAAATATTGTTGTACCCCATATTTTATTCTAATTCTTGTCATTGACTATGTTGGTATTGTACTGTATTTAGTCAAGTACAAATTAAATTGACAGTTTAGAAATCAAATTTCGTAAATTACTTAAATAAGAACATTCCATTTGTTTTAAATATTTGGTTAGTTTGATTTACACAATGTTGGTTGTATACATTTTTTTTTGTCTTAAAAATAACTTGAAAAAGAGAAAAGGAAAAAAAAACAATTTTTGTGTGTATTAAATAAATAAAAAAAGATAAGAAAAGAACTTCTTATCACAAAAAGCTATTAGCCACAACAAAGCATAGTAGTCAATCACTAATTAAAAATGGCAATTCCAAAAAGAGAAAGCATGAATTTGAAGATGAAATTATATAAAAATTGAATGAACTAATAGGTGTCAACAGATGATGCACAGAGAAAAAAAAGTGATCATGAATATAAAAGAAAAAGCACAGGGCAGAAAAAAAAAGATGAGGAGAAACCTCAGAGCTGTGCTTATGAAAAATCAATCATGAAAGAAAGAAAAAGAAATGGTGTAAAGTCAGAAAGAGCATACCGAAGGACTCTCATCAGTGTGACAGCTTATCTTAAAGTGTATGAGTAAAGAAATCATTTTCCAGTGTTGTTTCTGCCTGATATCGCATAAGATGCCGAGCGAAATCATCTTCTACAGAATTTAAACCCACAAATTATTTATGTGCTGCTCTAGTAACAGACTATTCAAAATAAATTCATGCATGGTAGAACTTATAATGTGCCATGTTAACAATAACTTACCGGTAAGAAACTTTAAAGTGATCACTATTTTTCTCAAACTATTTTTCTATCTCAAACTAGAACAGTCATATTAAGTATATGCTTACATTTAATATAAACCTTAGAAATGGTTTCACCCTATTTAATCTCTCTTGTTATTATCATTGTTAAATTTATTATTAACCTTAGTAAAGATATTCTAGTAGATTAATAAAATTAATAATATAACTTACATTGATGTTAATTATTAAATATTGTTTATTGAAATTCTTAGAAAGTTTGCCATGATGGCCTATTAATGAATAAACTGCTAATTCTGTACTGTAAAATACAATCCTCTGGGTATTTTAAATAGGTCATTTACTGTTCGATTAAGAAAAAGAGGGTTTAGCCAGTGAACTCTTTAATAGAGTTCTGGTGCCTGAAATAAATAAAAGCTGGTTTCCTTTTTTTTTCTTTTCATGAGTAGAATTAAATTGTTTAAAAATAGGATTAAGTAACCAGGAAAAATAATTGCTGCAAATAAATTGCTTAAAATGATGCAGATAGGTCATTTATAATTCAATGCAATTTAATAACTGAATATGAGATCGTAAATCATATAATAAAATCCTAATTGTACCAAGAATGTTACAATATATATCAAAATTATAGACAAACTAAATTTTAAAAATAATATAGTTATTAATAATAAACTGAAGGGATACATTTATATATATATTTTACAGAGTGTGTATTTATTTATTCATGCATTTACTGAAGCAATAAGAATAATAAAAAAAAACTAACTACCATATTTGTATTTTTCAATATAAAAAGCAAAATGTCTGACTTTCATCCTATTAAATACACTCTGGGTGATTTTCTTTTTTTCAATAACTTTTTTCTCTTATAGAAACATAAAACCTAGTATGTGTATCAATAAATTACAATCTCTAATTATTTTAAGATTTTTAAATCAGTATTAATTTTAAGTATGTTCTAAAATTTTGTGAAACTTTTAGCATTATATTCAGAAAGTATTTTCTTACTTAAATACTGTCCTTCAAATTCAAAAAGAATATTAAAGAAATAATAAAATGTATATGCTTTGAATATAAACCAAAGAAATTTTATTAATATATATAACAGGGCTGTCCAAATTATGACCAGCAGTGTGATTTTGTGTAGCCCACCTATGGATTTATTTTTAATGTGGGAAAAAATTATATAGATCAAAGCATATTAAATATGTTAATTCTATCACTATTCAATAACCTCAATATTGGTAAATTTATTTGGTGTTTTTATAACACTTTAAGTATTTTTCAAATATCAGATGAATCAACAAAAACTTAATACATATTTGAAAATAAATCTGCAGCAATTCTGAAAAATTTCTGCCATTTTTGTATTTTATTTTTGCAACAAAAAACCAGTTAACAAGTATTTTGAATGAAATATGAACTTGTTTTTGGGCAAAATAAAATTTAAGCCATACTAAAAAAATAAACAAAAAGAACAAGTTAAAGCTAACACATGTTTAATGATTTGTTAGTATTTTATGACTATTTATTGTTGACATGATTTACATACTATTTTTCCATGAGACAAGAGTCATCTATAGAGTCTGAAGATGTTAATTGATAAATTAAATAAAACAAATATTGATGTTTAAAAAAGAACAACCAACAAAAAAAAGTGAATATAATTTAAAATTTTATTGTGTAATATAAACGAATAAAAACAAACAATCCAAATGGATAGCATAAATTTGTGACATGTTAAAAATTAATGGCACACTACTAAATAATGTTTCAATGTATTGTGTAATTTAAATGGAGACAGTGCAAAGAAAAAGATTGGAGAGCATAATGTTAAAATTGATGCTACTATAAAAAATATATTTATCATTCATTGTTGCTTTGTATTTGTCTGATTTGCAAAAATAAATTAAAAAATTTATTTTTAAACATTGTCCAATTGTTGATCATATCTATATAATGACTTGAATGTATGGACTAAAATTTATAATGTAACTGAAATTTTTTTAAAGATATTGCTCATTTGTAATTATTATTTTGCAAATTAAATTAAAAACATTAATTTTAAAATTGCCTTTATTTGAAAACAAACTTTTTTTTAATTGATAATTTTGTTTTGCATAATTTTCGATTAATATATCTTCAAAATGTGTTAGGGATACTTATCTCGTATCTATTATTTGTACCATATTTTATTCCATAATAAGCATTGTTGTTTCATTCAGCAATTAAAATTATATTGCTGCTGCTCACCAAATTATTAAATAAACATTAAGATTTGTCTCTGTCTTACCTTTAGTAATCTACTGCTACTTAATAAATTTATTATTATTTATCATCACGGAACCATGTCTTATAAGAAAAATATTCAAGATGAAAAGCAAATGTATCAAAGCAAATGGGAATCAGACTATTTGATTACAAACAACAAGAACAAAATTCAATATCTTGTTTGCTTGCAAGTTTTGTCAGTGCCTAAAAAATATAATGTGAAATGACATTACATACATTACACAGTAAAAAATTTGAGATGTATATTGGAAAATCAAGAAGTAACATTATCGTCGAATATAAAAAAAATAGATGTGGCCCTCATTTACTTTTTTCTTTTATGCAGCCCTCATATTGGCTAAGCTAAGGTTGGACAACCCTGATACATATACATATAATTGTATATATCACTTTAAAATGGAAAAATAGTTATTGATGTATTGTAAAATTTATTTATAAATTTCCCTTTTTTGAAAAATGATGGCACTCAAAGAAGAAAAATGGCTACCAATAATTGGAAAATTTGCAAATTTGAAGTTTTTTGTTTACATTTTTTATTGGATAGCATATAACTGAAGCCATATAATTAGATAACAGCATAATGTATGGCTCCACTTTATTTGTCAAATAATATTGCAATATTTATGAGCTGTACAAGGTGAATGTGATATAAAAAAGTTACTAGTACAACTATAAAAGTTATCATCCTCAGTAAGATCTATTGGTTTTGATTTTTAACTAAAACCACAGATAGTGATGCAAATAATTGAATTTAATGATTACAAATCATGTATCTGTCAGCACAAATTTTAAACACTACAAAATTAGATCAAGTATATCTGCAAGATGTAATTTGAGAAACAACCAAAAAATATTATTGTAGTAACAATCTTGTTACAGAAGATAGTAAATAATTCTTATAATAAACAAAAGTTCTATGAAAATAATCTTTAACACAGTAAACATAAATTAGTTAGCTACTAAAACAAGAGTTTTTGATGATAGTATTAAGTGCTATTTTTTTTCCTTAAATACAGGAGACAATAAACTTGAAACAAACCTTAAAATTCCTAAATAATAAAAGTAAATAATCATTAAATTATAAGGATGTATTCAGCCCTAAATTTGCATTTGGTCCTAGTTATTTTAACATAGAACCAATTGTTGCAATAGATAATTCTACCATGAAAATATAGCATAGCACCAGGAAAAAAATGCTACAAACTAATAACTGTATAGAAGTTAGAGTTTATACTGGTTAATCTCTAGAGTGATAAAAAACATTTAATGAATCACATAGTAAAAGCAAGAGAAAATTGAAAATGAAGAAGTAAGGAACACTAAAGATAATTTTAAATAATCTTTTTTTTTTATTATTTCCTTTTCTTCATCCATAATATTGTTTAATGATATTAAATAATTTAAATTCTTTTACCTTGTTAAACAGTCTGTTAACATATACATATGTTGAAATTATGTTCTCATGGGCAAAAGATGTTTTGTAAAACATGCTTTCAGAAGCAACTGTGATTAATAAAATATTAAAGTAAATATACTGACATTTCAACACTGGCCCTGAAGTGTTATCTTGTCAAAACATCAGTATATTTATTTTAATATTATTTTATTAATTACAGTTGCTCCCAAAAACATATTTTATAATTTATATAATGATATACAAACTAAAGTAGTTAAAACTTGTAAAATATTTAATTAAATTCTATAAATTTAATAATTTCATTTTTCTTTTTGTATGTAAAATTAAAGAAAAAAATATTTTACTTTGATTTTTGACTTTAAAACTAAGCTAAGAGAGTTGTGATATCTATTTATAAATATTTTACTTTGAATTGTATTTGGGAATATTTCTCATAAGTGTGTAATTAATTTCTAAAAATATGTTTTTAAAAATAAATTTTTTATGAATGAAAATGTAATAAATATTGTTAAAGAATCTTCTTAGTTAATTCAAAGTGTGGATTTATTTTTGATAATAAATTGTTTATATTGTTTTTCTGTTGTCAAAAATAATTTTCCAATATGGACTATAAAAAATGCACATGCAAAGTTTAAATCAGTTATGGAATTTTTATGATTCACAATGTGTATTTGTAGAAAATCATGGCTCATAGAAATAAGACCATGGGAAGGAAACACAGTAATCAATTATTGCCTTTAATCCTAGATGATAATAAGCTACGAAATCTTTTTGAATTGTTAGCTATCTGTTTATTTTTCATTAGAGACAAAAGTAAAATTTTATTCATAAAATCCTTTTTCAAGAATAATTACTAGCTGTGGAGAGATTTTATGTCAAATTTAACTATCAACTGTTAGAAGGAATTTATTGAGAATTTTTGACACCATAAGTTATTAGCAAGGAAAAACCTCACATAAATTATTTTTCAAACATGGCCAAAATATTTCTAGTTTTTTATTTTTTAAATGATATTATGTGAACTTATTTATATATATAAACTTAGAATTAGCAAACTATAAATAGCTATTTTTATTTAAAGGATAAAGGATATCAATATAATGTCACAATGAACTGTTAGAGAATAGCCAAAAAAACTTTTTAAGTTTAAATAATAAAATATATGTACATAGATCAATTTCAGGAAAAATCCACAATAAGACAAAAAATTCTATCTCATTATTATATTTTTATTCTATTTAAATCTATTTGTTTAATTAATTTACACATTCTGAATTATAATTTTAATTCTTTTTTATTCTTACTCTTTATATGCACAATTATGTTTTTATAAAAAATAATATTTTAATATTTACTTTAAATGCTATGTTGCAGTCATTATTAGATTTCATTGAGAGTGTTTATATTTGAGAAAATGTATAACAAAAAATGGCTAACATTATGCATGTATGATATGCTTTTAGATAATTTAGTCTACTTTCCTGAAGCATATTCAAAATAGTAGTACATCTTGTTATTTTACCTTTTATAATTTTTTCTATAAAAGTTATATTTGTTTTAAAAAACTTAAAAAAAACATGCAGAGAATTCATATACAATATTTTTAAAATAAAATGAGAGATACTGATAAGTATATGCAATTTTAGTTATTATATTTTTATGTTATATTGAATTGTATTACTTTGAAACTATTTTTAATTAGAAAAAAATTATCACTGCAATATTAATTATTTTTTAAAATGTGGTTCTGAAGTAATTTATTATTTACTTTGTTAAAAGAGAAAGATCTCTTTTATTACCTAGGCTTAGATCCTGCTAAACATATGCATGATTTTGATTTTTTAAGGGTAAATAACTTATTAATAATGACCAGAAAATTCATTTATACTTCTTTTTAGAACATTAGAAATGTTCTACTAACATAGTTGAATATAAAATTTATAAAAATATTAAAAATATTTAATTTTTCATATTTGTACCATTTTCGCTTTTATATTTTTGACATCACATAACTTAGTGGAAGGTAGTTCCTTTCATTTCAATTACAGATATTAAGTTATGATGAAAATTGCATCTCCAACAGATATGTTAACTATATATATATATATATATATATGTTAACTATATATATATATATATATATCAACAGTATGTATAGTTGATTATTTTAAGTAAATATGTATATAAAATTCATATGCATTTTATTGTTATATTAACTAATCTTAATAATTTTACTTAAATATTCTATTATTAAATATATAACCTTATCTATTCATTCTTAATTTTATGATTTGTCTATATTTTGTAAAGGTACATACATTGGAAGAAAAGTGAGGTAATTTTCAAGCCACATGTTTATTGTGCTATTTATTGCAAAAACAAAGGTAGATTTAGAAATGAAAGAATCATCACAAACATAAGATAGTCAACAAAAACATTTACTGAGCTTAGAAAGTAAGCAAAAACCATCATATGAATTTAATATAAGCAATAATAAGCAACATATAAGTTATAATATTACATTCCCAGCATTAATCATTAAGATTGATAAATTATCCTTTATAACTGGATTTAAAATAGGTAATATAAAATCTTAGGCTACTCATTATTTACTCAATGAAAATTTGGGGTATAATTTTATAAAGCAATTAAAATTTCATCTGCATGAATATATTTAAATGCTGAAATTACAACAATAATTCTGCATAAAAATATTGGGATACATATATCAGTGTTGCTCATCTCTAAACTAATTATATGATCTACAAAGTGAATGGATGTTAAAAATGAAATTTATGATCTTAGCACAATTCAAATAATTCCATAGACCAACTATCTGAATGTCCACAAATACATGCACTTTTTTAAAAAATGTTATTTTATAGGAAATTGAAATTATTAAATAATTCTTGTTTTTTTAGTATGATAATAGTTTAATCAACCTCTTGGCTTCAGGGTTTTTTGTTTTTCCTGTTACAGCTTTCTCAACAGATATTATGTTATTAAGTCCTTTTTTTTTATAGCTCTAGGTTTCCAGCTTAAAATTATTATTATTTTTTCTAAAATTTAGTTTTTCTAATTTTCCTTTTTGTAAATCCAGGGTTTCCAGTTTAATAATTATTTTTATTTTAGTTTCTTTTATTTAATTTTTTTTTTGTAGTTACAAGTTTTCAGCTTAATAATTATTTTTATTTCAGGTTACTTTAAGTTGAGACAACCATGATGTTAGATAGAACAATATATAAGGCTTATTGAAGGTTTCTGTCAGAGGTATTTTGCTTCTACATTTGTTTTATTGAGAATGGTTACATAGTTAAGTCAGTGATGATAAGATTTTAACAAAAACTTAGCACATGGTTCTTATAAACTTTATAATATTATACATAAACATCATTTTTCTCTTTTAGTTTTTTAAATTAAGAGTGAGATCAATCTAGCATCACACTTTCAAAAATAAGACTGTTGAACCTTACCACTATGGATCTCCTACTGAATTCAACTGGCCACACACTCCTTTGTTTTTTTTTTAAAAAAAACAACCTTGATAATAATCTTCCATCCAATCACATTACCATCTCAGAAATACTACATTAAGTTTTAACCAATTGATTTGTTTTGTACAAGAAAGATTGACTTTTTAAAAAAAAAATATTTATACACTAATTGAAAAACAAAATTCATTTCTTCAGAAATAAATATCCCAATTACTTCTTGTTATTAATTAGTTGATAAACAACTCATTTTTTCAGAAATAAAAATTCTAATTCCTTATTGTTTTTTAATTAATTGGAAAATAATTTATAAAGAACTTAATTCTTTTTTGTGTTTTGTTTTGTTAAAAAATAAATGACCTAAGAAAAAAATTATTTTTTTTTACAGTTATATCTGATCTGTCTGATAATTTATTTGGTGATCATCATATATATATAAATATTTAATAAATTTAACCTACCTAATTTAATTTAATTCTTTGGGATTTTGTCATTTTCTATTCCATCTAGTGAGAGTTTTTGGAGAATAAAATCTTTATTTTATACTGACCCTCAATAAATTAGACCTGATTTCCTTTTAATTTAATTTATAAGTGAATATTATTCTAAAAAATCAAATTTGACTGTTTTATATATTTAAAAAACTGATCTGGAAATATAACAATATACCATAAATGTTATCAAAGATATTTACATAAACACTAACATATATTCATTTTTATTTATAATAGTCAGTCAGTTGAGAATTGATTCTAGAACATTTAGATTTGTAGCTCTTCTATATTGCTAAACTGAAATATATATACCAATCATATCTCCAATTTCTCCAATCTTATTTTTTGCCTTTTTTTTTAATAACTAAAGCTTCTACTCAATGTCTTTTTCTTAATTGTAAATATTTAGTAGCATGATTATAATTATTTTTTCTTATTATTTTATCTCAATTTGACATTATCATTTAATGTTTTTTTTCCAAAATATTTATAACTATATATTTTTTCCAATTCAGAGCTAACAACTTGTACAAATTTTATTATTTCTACTATTGATTTTCATTGCATTAATTTTATTTATTTTCATTTCATATTTATGCAAATTTCATCACTATATTCATAATTTTAGTAAGTTCATTTTATTATGATAACTCAGCTAATGCTATTATTTTCATCATTTCTAAGAAACACTTCTTTAATATATAATAAATAAAACTTGATATTTATGCTGGTATTTATATCTCAATTATTATGTATGTGCAATATTAATAATTTAACTATTCCTTGTTTCCTAACCTTCCTGGATCAATGCCAGATAAAGAGTACATGTAGTAATAATTCAGAAATACATCTCTTACTTTTCCTTTACTAAAATTTTATATATTTTTGTAATACTCTTATACTTTTGAAAATATTATCAAATAGATATAAACATTAAAGCAATACTTTTAATATCTAATGAAGTATACTTTTATGAATTATTTTATATATGATAATAAATAGTTGTTTTGTGTAATAAAATTAAAAAATGAAAAATTACTAATTAGTTTTTTTTTCCACTTCACTTTCTAACTTTATGTGATTTTGTTTTAGATTAATTTTTTTTAAAATTTTTATGCAGGAATTTTTGTATCAGGTTTAATAACATTTATCAATTTAAGTTTTTTTTTCATTCTGCTTTCTTGATATAAAATTTCACTAGCTTTAAAATTTTTTTTAAGCAGACAGTATATAAACACAAAAATTATATTAAAAAAATTAATGTGTAATATTTTTTGCTATCAGTTTCTAAGAAAAAATGAAAATTACAAATTAAGTAAAAGAATATTAGTTGCATTTTTTACAATGAAGAAAATAAAAAAAGGCACTCAGATTAATTAGTCACACTACATTAATTAGCAAATGTGCTTAAGTATTATTTTAAACATGTTTTTTTTTTTTTAATTTTTATTTTTAAAATATGAATATACTAATTTAATTACCATACTATTAATTTTTTAAAATGTGTATTTAAGACTGCATAAAAATATTATTTAAAGTTGTAATTATTTATTAAGTATACAGGAAGTATATGTAAATATTTTTAAGACAAGCTTTAACATGTATCAAATGTGCCTTGAAATTTATAATAGCCAAGCAATATCTTTATTTTGCCGATAGAGGGACCTCTCAAACCACAACACAACTTAGCAACTTTTATAAAGATAAGAGCAGCATGTTATCTTTAACCTAACTTTCCACTTATATAGGCCAATCTGAAGCATCTTGATTTGGGAACTTGAAGCTGTTGTTCTCTCCACTGTTTAAGACCACTGTTTCCTATAAAAATTAACCTTCACAAAATCTTGTGATTTACGAGTTAATATTACAATTTTTATACTAGAAATGGTAATTTGTATAGGAAATACTGGACTTAAACAGCGGAGAGAACAACAGCTTCACACTCCCAAATCAAGATGCTCAGATTGGCCTATTTAAGTGAAAAGTTAGGTTTAAGATAAGACGCCTTCTTATCTTTATAAAAGTAGCTATCTTGTGTTGTTGTTTGAGCCATCCCTTTATCAGAAAAATAAAGATATTGCTTGGCTATTGATAATTCATGCTAAAATAACCATATCTACAAATTAAAAATATTTAAAGCTCATTCATTCTTTTCTCTTTTTAAAGGAGATGTCTGAATATCATTTGTTGAATGTAAGATATTATACTACATATATCTTCAGTCAGTCTCTAAAAAAAGTATATAAATATACTAAACTTCATGAAGTATATTTTGTTTATTTCCGTTAGCTATCTTCAATCATTAAAATAAATCATATTTTCTTGATTAAATTTGTGAATTATTTTATATTATTTTACATGTCAAACTATAATTTGTATCACTAATGAACTCCTCATCTGTAATATTTTTTGTTTTCATTCTATATTATCAAACTTTTAAATAAAATATATTGAAATAATATATCTGCACACAAGTAAGATAATTCCGCTTCCATTATGGTTATTGTTATTTTAAGTTTAACCAATTGTTTTTTAAAAACACTATATTATCTCTATTTAACTTTTATTGATCTTTAATATTTTCATCTATTTAACTCAAATGTATTTAATGTTTTCCTAATTATAAAAGAAGAGAAGAAATTAAAAAAGATCTTTTCTACTTATTATTACTTGCTAATGATTTATCACAAATGTAAATCTTGTATTAGCTGACTGTTTACCTCAAATAAAATATTAATTGAACTGTTTTCTATTAATAAATTTAAAATGTATTAGATATTATATTCTAAAATTAATATGTATATAATATTTACTTATAAATGGGCATATTTATCTTCAAAAATATTGAAAAAAAAAAAAAAAGAAAATATAGCAGAAATTGCTATATCAAATGAATTATTTGAAATTTATAAAAAATATGTACTAATTTTGTTTACAGTTTGTTTTACAAAGTTCTATAATTGGTAATATATCACTTCTGATAAACCTATGATATTATTAAAAAAAAGGAAAAATAAATAGAATTTTATGTAATTTCAGTGCAGGGCTGCATAAAAATAAAAGAAGTTTTACATATATACTGGGATGCTTTAATCTAAAAAGAACATTAAGGAAATTTCAAAGAAAAATGACACTTAATAATTTTTTTACCATAAAATGAATAAAATAAATATCTGCATATATTCACCATGATATTATCAAAATGAGATCCATTACTTTATCCAGAAGAAAGTAATACATTATTATTTATCCATAATTTTTCTTAAATGAAATAATTATTTGCTCTTTTTGTATTAGTATTAAATCCCACCCAATGTACTGAAAAACTTTTATAAAAGAAAATATTGTTTTTAGATTTTCTAGTTCCAAGGTTTGACACCCAAGTTTTGAAATACTATCCCAAAAGTTGTATGCATCATTCTAATCCATTAGCCACAAAGATAGAGTTGGCTTATGCAATAGTTACAGGAGGGTACTCAAATTCATATTGTATAAATGAGTGTGCTATATAATTGTTTGTGACTAATATAAAAGTGTAGAGAGGTGTGAATATAGGGAATAATCTAATACAGAAGGAAGAAATGCAATAGAGAACTGTAGCGATTGATATCATATAACATAGAAGAAATGAGCAAAGAGTATTTTTTGCATGGTTGTAGAATTATTGTGGTTGCTGTGCTGGATCCCTTTCATGTGACTGATGATTGCTGTTAACTATAAGCTACCTAGGCTGGTTAATAAGGCCATATTTTACAGAGAGATGCTGATCATCTAATATTAAAGAAGTAAGCAAGAAGAAACAGAGCTGAGCTTAGCTTCAAATAGGGATTCTGCAAAAATCTATCCTAAATGACAGTTTTTTGAAGCTGTTCTAAAGAGGAAACTATTGGTAAAACCCCTAAAGAAAATGTCTACATTAGTCAGGGTGATGCACATGGAGTAGAAGTCCATCTCAGTGCACAAACCCAACTCCTTCCAAGCCATGTCCACTAATACCAGTTGATATAAAATACCAGTTGATGAAAATGATTATAGAAATGCCTACTTCTTACTCCTTGGCACCCTGTTATCCAGTTGTATAGTGCACTCAGAAACCCTGCAGTCCAGATGAAGTATGAAGATACCAAAGTGTATAGTTTCTTTTATTCATTTATTATTTGTATTTTTTGGTATAGTATATGTATGTTAAATTGTTTATCCACAAAGCACAGGATTTTTTCATGTCAGGCCATCCTTCCACATTAAATTTAATATGCCTAAATGTGCTTCATATATATGTGTGTTTTATTATTTTTATTATTGCTTATAACATGTATATGCATATACCATAAAGAAATGTAAATTGATTTAAATTATAGTTTTGCTTTGTCTCCATGTGTGCTTGATTTATATACAAGCCCATGCTTATAAAATGTTTATGCTAAGTAATGGAAAGGATGTGTAAATCAACATACATATATAACCGTTTTTTTTTTTAATATTATATAAAATAAATGTAATGCTTAATATGTGCATGTGTGGATAGTAGCTCAGACCACTTCATTCAAGGGTATTTACATGAACATAAGGAAGGGAGCTTCATATCTGAATTGCATAAATATTATTATTAATTTGCTTTTCATATGATACTGGGGATTAATATAATGTATTTTCTTTGTGTATATAAATGGCGACAGGTTATTTGGGGAAATAAATATTTGTTTTTATCTTATAAACTGTGCTTCCATTAATGTCTCATTTATTTTTCTCTCTCTCCAACCATATTAAATGCCATAGTGGCTTAATCTACCAGTAACCTGAGATAAAGAGATGATTGAGCTTAACCCATGGGACGCTGCTTTATCAGGGGGTTAGAATTTTGCTGTCATGTGGATATCTGTCTTTATTCGTTTATTTTATATGTTTTGTTGGTAGTTGGATATCCTTTTGGTAAGGTGTTTCTCTTTCTGGAAATGGTACATAAAGGCCAGGTTCAAATTTGACCTTTCAAAGGTATGTGACTGCTAACACTTGGCTATCCATCACCATGGCAATAGAGTTTTAGCAAGGGAAGGATCAGGAAATATAACCAGTTTTGGTTTGATCTCTCTCTCATTTGATAATTCAATAGGTTAACTTTAAGGTATTAAATACAGAGTGTATTCCTATTGAGTTGATAACTATGCCATACTCTGATGCATGACAGTCATTTTATGTTCTGTGCACATGGTAAGAATCCACATGGTAAAAGAGGGTGTCAACTGGTACAGAAGAAATTGGATTTCTTATGCCAAGGAGATCATTCATATGGATTACTGTTTCTATCCCAGCTCATAGCATCAATATGTATGCCCTTTCTAACTTTGTCAGATGGTCGGCTTTCTGACTCATGTCCACAGCATTTTATAATTCAGTCACTGATTCTATAGTGTATACATTGGCCATGAGTAATATCTACTCAATCTTAAGGGCAGATTATGACAGATTATTCTCATAATCTGACCCTCTGACATATGGTATGCATTTAACATTCTGAATTGGCCACCTGCCTTCTAAAGAAGTTATTTTTACCCCCATTTGCCTTGTACTTCTCCTGCATAACTTGGTACAGGATAATCTACTGGCACTCTTTACTCCAGAAATTTCTTAGCAGAGCTTCTCTGTATCCCTCAAATGTGGCAGGATGGTGAAATAAGGATTCCCACTATGACTGCACCTCCTCTTGGATTTGACTGCATGAAATGGTCAGCTTGCTTAATTCAGGCATGTTTTATCAGGAAATATTTTCCCAGGCTGTTAATGTGTTCTATGGAGCCTCCCCAGTTTGTCCCTGGAATATTCTGATCTTTAGAAACTGATTCACATTAGACCAAGGAGACCTATCTCTCCCTATTTCTATTCCATTCTCCCACAAACTACCCTATTTTTTTTAAATAACAAAAAACTAACAAATTAACAAATATATATATATATATATATATATATATATATATATATTTGTTAGATCTTTTATATATATATATATATATATATATATATATATATATATACCCTTCTCCCCTCTGTCATAATTATTAAAATGTGGCAAACATAATGTCCTACTGTTAGAGATACAAGCTCTCACCCCCAAGCATTAATTTGCCAGGCTATGACCATATTGTTTTCTCTACCCAAGTTAGAAACAAGAGACACAGAACATCAGCATAAAGATTCCCACTTCATCTAGAATCCTATGACAACTATGAAATTAAATATGAATATAATATAAATGCATCTGTGCTCAATGTAAATGCATCTGTGCTCATTCATTTGAAGCCTTACAGGATCTTTTGCATTGGAATAAGGGTCTTTCTCTTAACCAAGAGCCCTGCACCATGCCAGTTTCCTTTGCTGTAACATGTGTGCTTATCAAAGTGTTGGTTCTAGAGGAATTTTTCATCTCTGCTCATTAAGATATGTCATATACCTTTTTGTGTTGGAGTATATAATTTGTCATAGTGCCACAGAAATCCCAGATTACAAAAAATATTCAGCCAACTCTCTGAACTCTCATCATCTCCAATCCTAGAGTACAGAAAATACCAAGACATACCCACCTATATACACAATACATAGAAAACTAGCAAGTCCACACCCTCAAATTACATGACTGATTAACCCCAATGATTATCTATCTTCCACTCATTGTTTTCATTATATCCTGTCATAGCCTCTTTTTTTCTCATATTCGGTTCCCATAGTCATCAATCTTATTTTCTATGGGGTTGATATCTAACTCTGGACTTCAACTCTTAGGTCTTTGCCTTCCTATGACACCGAATTAGTTCATATTTATTTCTATTTTTCCTCAATTCTTTTTTTATTTTCACAAAGATCACCATGATGATCATTATTATTCTTTTTTTACATTGTGATCCCTATGCTCCTGACATTATTTTTCATACAACATCACTAACTTCATATCTATCTATTTTCACTCCTGTTAAACCTACAATTATCATTTTCTCATTTATCATGATTCTAACATCCTTAACCTTCACTTCTATGATATTTATAGTTTTCAGAATTTCAATTATACTCCCTTCATTTTTACTTTCATATTCACTCACACAGATCTCAACCTTTTTTATCTTTGCTGTTTTCTTCTCTGGTTCCCTCTTCCCATCCTTTTCTGATACCAACTCTTTAGTTTTGATATAACAGCTTTGTCATTCTTTGATGTCTTTAACCTTTTTGCTGACATCTTGCTGTAGGGCCTTGTACTTTTCTTCCATTATTTGCTGTTTAGTCTCCACCTCTGCTTCTATCACTAAATTATTACCACTCTGATGGAGGTCTTGCCCTCTCTCTTCATTTTATTTATTCCAATTTTGCAATTTTGCTTTCATATCTAGTGATATTTCATCTTTTATATCATTTACATTTTGTGGCATCTCTTTCCTTGACCCTTCCACATATTTTTCATCCATTGTGATATTTCACTCATCTGTTGTGCCAACTTATTAGACATCATTCATATCATCTATCTTCTGCAACATATTACTCATCAGTTTTGTTATCACTTTCTCCATCATTGCCATTAAGCCATCACTCCTCCCCCCCCCTTGGCTTTTCTTCCTCTTGCTGATGGCTACTCATTTCTATTTCATTTTCCTGCTTTTCTGGCTGATTTTCCTCGACTGCTTCTCCATTTATATTCTTGCTTCATTTTTTTAGAATGTGATCTTGTCAGCATTTACAAACTTATTAACTATCTTAAATTGCTTTGCCACAATTTTCTACCATTAATCGACTTAATTATTGAAAATGTAAAATTTTTATATCTGCTTTTATTTATCCTTTAGTTGCTTTCTTCAACTTATATAATCTTTGTCTAATTTTTGTATTGGTCCACTACTTAAATATAAGAACGATATTATTCTTCATTTTATTTCCAGTCGATTTCTATTGTTAAAATATTGATTTAAAACACACAGAATTTTTTAAATTCAGCTTCTAAAAATTGAATAATTTTAGATTCAAATTGGTAATGTCACAAAAATTTTTAAATAATGTTAATAATTGAAGAAAAATATATGAAAAAACATTTAAAAAATAACCAGTGGTAAAATGAAAGAATTATATTTCAACCAATTCGTGGTGTCATTATTCAGTTCTGCAGTTGTCAACGTAATTTTGTTTTCTTGAAGAGTGATCATTTCCTCAAGCTTATTTTTTTGGTAATATTTAAAAATTTTTGAATTGAACTTTATATTTTAATAAAGTAATGTAAAATCTTATTTATGAATATAAAAAATTATGATAGATATAATTATTTATTCAAAATATGAAAGAGTACCACATTTTATTTTCCTTGCTGATTTTGTCATTTAGAAATGCTTAATATACAAATTATGGTCAGTAGCGATCATTTTCCCAAGCTTATTTTTCTTGTAATATTTCAAACTTTTCAAATAAAATTTTATATTTTGATAAAGTAATGTAAAATCTTATTTATGAATGTAAAAAATTACAATAAATATATTTATTTACTTCAAAATCAATTACAAATGTGAACACATTTTGGTTTGGTTTCTGAACACCTACAGCATAATTTCCAGAATTGGCAGGCATCCAATCAGAGACAAGAGACAGGCATATACACCAATAGGCAGCAAGGAAAATTGATTTTTTTCTTCAAAATATAATGCTGTATGTGGATGTTTTTAGAACTAAAATGTTAAATTTCAAATTTCCTATAAAATAAGCCTAAAATAAAGAAATTTTAACCAAAATTGATGAAGAGATGGCACATGCTACATCCAAAAATCATAAATAACATTATGGTATATTAAACTAGCAACATGTGCAAATTGTAAATAACAGCTGAGTGGTTAACTGATTTATTTATTGATCTGAATATGCAGTGGTGCACCAGTCACCTAATGTAACTTATATTCTGTTCACCGTTTATCTATCTCCTATAACCTATGTTCCAGTTATTTTATATTTTTACCTATGTTTTCCATCTTACATCAAAAAGAAACAAATTAAAACAAAACTTTAATATATATATATAATTAATAAAACAATCATAAATTTCATAACTTGCATTTAAGTTTGCATTTAATGATCACTATATGGAGCTTACCAATAGCTCTAATCAAGCTTTATTTTGTAAGTGCAGAAAGTGAAAGAATTCAAAATCTCTATTGGAAAGTCCCTATCTTCAGACCAATCGGTATCAAGCTTATGGCTCATCTCAGTGGAGCACTGGGACTTTAGAAACTAGAGCTAAAATACTAACTCAAAAATCAGCACTTATAAAACACGTTACTATAAATTTATGTGTCTGAAAAGTTCAGGCTTTCAAATTGATAGTAATGTGTTTTATAAGTGCTGACTTTTGAGTTAGTATTTTAGCTGTAGTTTCTAGAGTCCCAGCACTCCACTGAGATGAGTCATAAGTTCAAAAGCGATTGGTCTGGAGATAGGGACTTTCCAATAGAGATTTTGAATTCTTTCTCTTTCTGCACTTACAAATTAAAGCTTGATTAGAGCTATTGGTAAACTTCATCTAGTGATATATATATATATATATATAGTAATAATAACAAGTCAGATGTCACATGACTTATATATAGCTTGCACTTACAAATATGTAAAATTAAGAGCATGCTAATAGCTCTAAACAAGCTTTTTTTTTTTTTCATTTATGATAAATGCTACTACAAGAGAAGACATTCAAATCATTTTTATCTTAGATTGTTCCCATCCCCAGACCGGTTTAAATCTAATGTCCCAACTCCTCACTGAAGAGACCCATAGGTCGAAACCGGTCTGGGGATGGGGACAATCCAAGATAAAAATGATTTGAATGTCTTCTCTTGTAGTAGCATTTATCATAAATATAAAAAAAAGCTTGTTTAGAGCTATTAGCATGCTCTTAATTTTATATATATATATAATCTCCATCTCCTGAGATCACCCTTTTTTCTATCCTCCTTTTTGAATAAAAACAAAATAAACTAACAACTTATCACTGAAATCCTTCACCTTTTTTACACTTGTATGCTGTTTATATATATATATATTTGCAACATCTCTCTTTCTCTCCAATAAATTTGTTTATTTAATTTTTAATATATGTAAAACCTTTTTTTTTTTTTTTTTTTTAAAAAAACTTTTTCAAGAAAAACTTTTTCTGATTTTTGAACTCTGTTTTTTTATTTTTATGTTAAGTGGCCATCTTTTTGCTATGCTGACTGCATTGGATAAGACACTACACATTTGGCACCAATTTCTTTTATACTGGTCTACACTCTCCCTTTACCCTGTGGATTCTTTCTATGCACACAGAACTGAACATGAAATGACTATTGAGCATTAGAGGATGGTGTTGTTACAAACTCAGCAATAAACTCTGTATGTGATACTTTAAAGTTAATCTATTGAATTGTCAAATGGGAGAGAAATTAGAAAGTATAACCAGCTTTGATTTGATCTCTCTCTCATTTGACCATTTGGGTATCATATATTATTGAGTTTGTAATGATGCCATGCTCAGATGTGTGACAGTCATTTCATGTTCAGTTCTGTGCACATAGAAAGAATCCACAAGGCAAAGGGAAGGCATTGATTAGTATAGTATAAAAGTGTTGTTTAATTCAATTTTTTTAAAATTTAACCCATCTATATTATAGTATTGTTTACCTTATACAATTTAGACCAGTGATAGACCAATGGAGACGGAAGAACAAAAAGTATCCGAATCAAAACTTCCAATGTTCACTTAGATTAATTTACATCTGCATAGTAAATATATTTATTACAATATGCAAACATTAGATACATTTTTTTTTTTTTTTAATACATCAGAATTTTTATTTTTTTTCAAAGTTAACTGCATGATTAAGTTATGGTAGTTAGCAGTTTTATAAATTGCCTACTCTTACATTGTTAATAAATAAGTCTTTATGGTCCCAACAGTACAGTTTAATGAGATATTTAATACATTGTTTTTTTTTTTAATTTTAAATAATTTTGCAAAACTAATATAAGACTATGAATTTAAAAAGATGAAACTTCACTATATATTTTTTTAACACAGTGATTATCAATTTTGTTAAGAATACAAAAAATTGTCAACTGTGAGCTAATTCCCCATTTTTTGGACCATTTTTTTTGTATGTTTCCATAGTGAAACCAAACATTTTTTCCTTGCAATATTGAATTTTTATTGTAAAGGTTACAGATATATATGCTTTCAAATGAAATCCTAGCAGCAACTAATGACACTAAATATCACATCACTTCTTCAATCTATGAATCAAAGAATCATCACAACCCTTCAAAATGTATTAACTTCAATAATTAATGCAGTATTTTGTCAATACTTTGAATAAAAATACCAATAAGAAATTGATGATGACAGTATTGAAGAGCTTTTGCAGTCACATACAATGGAATTAACTAATGAGGAATTAATGCAACTGGATGAAGAAAAGGAAGACAATAAAGGTAATAAAATCGATAAGCCTATAGAGAAGCCATGAACAGCATTTTCTAAAAATTTGACCAGTCTTAAAATGTCCCATCGATCTAAAAATCTTTTAAGTCAATGAATAATACCTTATAATATAAATGTTATATGAAAAGAAAATTAAAGAAGCCAGTCAACTATTTATTGTAAACTTTTTCTCTAGAGATCTTCAGCTATCAACATTTGGTATACTCCAATAAAAACTAAGATCATCAAAGGATGTAAAAGATAATGATGAACTGAATACCTCTAATGATTCAAAAACTGAATGACAAAGGTTGAATGGATGAATTTAAGAATGAACAATTTTAATTTCTAAGTGGTATTTTAACTTTACAATCCTGTTTTAAAATTTGGTTTGCAATCTTAAATATTGATTATTTTTTATTTTATATATTATAGTGATGTTTATGTATCTGTCAACCTATCTATTTATCCATGCATGTAAACTTGGCACTCTCCCTCTCTTGCACGCACACCAATATATATATAATCATTTATTAGCTGTCTGAAGTAAGAGTATGGCTATCTTGATATAAGAAAAGAAAGACAAATAAGAGTGAAACTAAAACTGAATTTTGCAATGACTACATATCAAACTATGAACTTCATGTGTCATATTATAGTACTTTAGTACATTTATATTTTGCAACAAACTTTCATAAAAAACTTTTTTTTGCCAGAAATTTACCACTTTGCTTAATCAACTCTTCTTTCTATTCTATTCTTATCTAAATTCTTCCAATGAAAGCAATAATACTGCATTATTTTAGAGTGTTTTTGAACTTTCAAGTAGATATATAGACTGATATGTATAAGATTATTTAAAAAAAATTGAGATTGATTCTAATTTTCATCTATCCAGTATATAATTACATATATAACTTGTCAATAATAAAGAATATAATATTTAATAATTATGCATATTTAATATTTGACCCATAAAGGAAGTGAAATCTGCTTAATATAATGTTTCCCTGAAATCAAATCCAAGAGCCTTCTATTGTCATTGCTCACAATTCAGAATTTGTCTATTATATAATATCTTATATTATAGTTGTATGAGCTAATAGAGAATGTTTAAATGAATTCCTTCATAATCTTTATAATATAAAATGGATTTAGCTCTCTCATATAATTATGCTCAATTTTACCATAAATGCATTTTTTGGAAAAAAATGTTATTTGTTTTATATTTATAATCTCATGAAGATGCACTATCACAATTGTAGATCAGTAGTATTACATTCATCAAAATGAAGCACAAGCCTATTGGCCTCAGAGTATTGCTAAAATATTTTCCAGGGTTCTTATAATAGAGAATGTTTCATCCAGTACAATAAATTTTATAGTATATCAGTTCTATATGCAAATAATTTTGTTAAGATAGATATATCATTGTGTTAACATACTATATTTTTTTAACATTAAATATAGCAACATTGGAGTCTGTGCTGCATCTTAGTAGTGTAATCATGAAATCTTATTTACTTTAAATGCTAATAAGATGTTAAGATATCTAAACTAATTCACATTGAAAATCTGACAACCATCCAAGCCCAATAATTTTTTTTTCTCTAACTGGTTATAAATCTATCACTCCAGAAGATGAAGTTCTAGTTTTTGATTTCAATTGGTTAAAATTAAAAGCACTATCAAACATATTCTATCTTAATAATTGTTTTATGAAGCCACCTATAAATTATTCAAAAGATATAGTTGGATAATATACATCCATGTTTACAAAAACCTTTATTTTAAATAAATCGTATGTTTCACAATCTGAAATATTTTGTTACATTATTATATAAATAAACTCATTTGAACAATTAATATTTTAAAATATTAGTACAAACGTTAACTCAGTCAAATATTTTGATCAAATCATTTAAATTCTAATATATAAATAACATCTTTGCTTATGACACTTTTTGCATTTTCCTAAATCTTTATTAATCTATGACTGAAGCCGTTTATTCAATAAAATTCTTCAAATTAATTTTTATGTAATGGTTAACAATGATAATTACTGCAGTCTTTTCTAAACTCAGGTAATATAATACTTTAAAGCTAACATTTTCCCATTTGGGATCGCATTAAAATGTGTAGTTTTTCTGTTTTAGAAATAAAGACGTTTGTTTACCTTTGTCAAGTTGTAGATTTTTATTCAAATTAAAATGAGTTAATAAAATGAATAGTCATTAATATTACTGTCTATATTACCATATTTAAATCTTGATAAAATTTGGATTTTTTTAGATCCTAAATAAATTTATTGTAATGAGTGCTGGTTCAACACGAAATGCATCTTGGGAGTCATTTGTCTTTTATTATATCTTTATTTAAATGAATTTAAAAAGAATGGGGAAGTATGGATGTGTTTATTATATCTATAAATAAATTTAGTATTTTTAGTCAAGTAATGGCGAGTAAATATTTAGAAACTTTTAGCTAGATATTAAAATAAGGAAGAAAAATTACTAAAATCTTTTATCCTGTAATGGGCTAACAGAAAGTACTGCTTTTTTTTTCATAATTCCATTTTCGAGGAATATTTAAAATGGGTTTTGAAGCTTATTTATTTTTTAAAAACCATTTAAAGATTGTTTTACTTATCCATTATACATTTTAATTAGCTTTAATGTTTGGATATTTCTCATAAAATAATGAATCATCTTATTATTAATAAGATTCATTATCTAATTTGCATTAATAAGTGATTCCTGAAAAAAAAAATCACTTTTATGTGTACGTAATCATATGTAATAAAAATCTTGTTTTTACTTAAATATATTTTATTTTTTATTCTTAAGTTAATATTGTACATTAATTAGATTTTAAATTATTCTATTCCTAGAGTACATTTAATTAAATTAATTATTATTTATAGACTGCCATGTGAGCATTTTCTAAAGAAAAAATATATATAAATTGCTTTTAAATCTATTTAATGTGGCACACTACAATATAAACTGGAATACACATTTATCAAGGGAAACTTTTGTTTGATATATTATTTGAAAATCATATAGTCTCTATCTACATTTTAACAAGCACATCCTTATAAAATATGACCTGCAATATGAAAAGAAATCTATTGTAAATATGAAAAATTATTCATTAAAAACAATCAGCAGAGAATTGCTTTGTCACTTATGATCAGCTGGTTAGTTGCAATGTTAATTTTGATTAATCTTAGCAGTATTATCTACATCTATTTTTAATCATATATTTATGAAATTTTAGTTGTTTGAATTTTTAATATAATTAGATATTTTAAAATATTTGAAATTGTAATTAAAGTTTTTCAGATCTGTGAAAAAATATATCAAAAGTAAAAAGGATTTTACCTTTTAGAAAAGATCAGACCGAATGCTGAAAATTGTAAGGCATTTGTGAAAAAACTTATAAGCTCTCACCAAGTAGAAAATATTACATTAAAAACGGCCTAGATTAGTATTTAAAATCAATAACAAAGTCTTGCATTGGTGGTCGAGAGGTCAGCGCGACTACCTTGCATTTGCAGGCAGTTGCCGTGTTGCGGGTTCGCGTCCCGGCCGATGCTATGACACTTTAAAAAAAAAAATCAATAACAAAAAAGTCCTATTTTTAATAATATCTTTAAAATTGGCATTGAAGTGTATTTCATATTAAGAAACAAACTTCCCATTATGTAATTTTATTTTTTGAGGGTGTGTTGTGTAATTAAAAAATTATTTTGAAATATTTATTGAATACTTTGCATATGTTTATTAAAAATTACTTTTACAAAGTTAACTGCTTCTGTTGAAGATGTATACTATATGCACACATGCATAACTTCCCATTTCAAAACTTCTTCAATATTTTATATTAGGCATTATTTATTAGGTTTATCAATTGTCAGATAAGAAAAATAAGTTTTGCCTTTTATGTAAAAATATCTAGATATCTATGACCACCATTGGATTATTATATGAGTTATCTATATAGAATCAAACTTTTTGTGTCTGAATGAAACTTGAAAACTTTTCCATTTTTAACCAGTGGCTTATGGAAGGAAATGAATTATACTATGATGTTCTTCATGTATTTCTAAATTCATACATCATAAAATGAGCCATAAATATCTCTTAACAAGCTTTTCCTAATATCCCTATCCTCAGATTACTTTCTAACTGTTGGCCTTTATCAGTGAGGTATTAGGATATTCACACATTAGATCTAAAAATACCAGCTTAATCCCAACATTTATTTAACAATTAACTATAAAGTAGAAAATTTGAAAATTTCAGACATCTATATGCCTTCAAATCCAGCTCTTTAACTTAAATAGCCATATGGGACTGAATGTACACCATATATTAACAGTTTTAGTAATATAACATTGCCACAGTCTCAAGAGCAAAGCTATAATTGCAAGCAAATCAAGGCAAACATCACCTGACTCAATTTAATAACTTGGTTTGGTCCCATATGGCTATTTGGCTTAGATAGCTGGATTTGAAGACATATAAATGTCTGAAAATTTCAGATATTCTACTTAATAGTTAACTGTTAGATAAATGCTGGGCTTAAGCTGATACTTTTAGATCTAATGTTTGAATGTCCTAGCACCTTACTGATGAAATCCAACAGCTAGAAACTGGTCTGGAAATAGGGATATTTGGAAAAGTTTATTCATGGCTCATTATAAACATTTTTAGTACAAGCTTATTAAATTAAGTCACATGAAGCATGACTTGATTTCCTTGCATATATATATATACATACATACAAATAAAGCAAAAGTCTATTAAGAAATAAATTTGAAACAGTTTTTAGCTAATTAATTTTCACTTGTATGCAAAATTTTTAATTTCTGTATATCTAACATTTATGACTTTTATATTTTAGGATCCTCGTAACAAGCACAAGTTTAAGATTCATACTTATGGCAGCCCCACATTTTGTGACCACTGTGGCTCCTTGCTGTACGGCATTATTCATCAAGGAATGAAATGTGAATGTGAGTAATATTAAAGTTTTTTCTTTATTATTAAAGGGGCCTTATATTGGCACATATAATTTTATCTAAAAAAATTATTAAAATAATCTTTCGTAAAAGAAAAACTTAAAATTAAATGTTGAAGAGTTTATTATGGTTTGTTTTCGAAAAAGATAAGAGTCAAATAGTTTTCTATCATTAGTTTTTGAAATAAAAGTTAGAAAATAATTGATTAAAAGGGGGGGAGGGGAAAGTTTGGTTAGAAAAGTTAAACTAAAAGTTTTATAAAACGGAGTAGAGTCTATTATTATTAGTTGAAATATAATTTAAAGTTTAAAAAAAAATACAAATCTCTTTTCATTCGAATTAAAGAAAAGTAATCTTAAAACTAGTTATATATGTATATGTGCGATTGTCAATAATAGAATAAATGTATGTGTAATAAATGTTATTGTAAATAAATGAAAGTTAAAAAATTCAAAAAACATAGCGATGGCTATTAATTAAAATATAAAGCAACATGTTTGCTTGGCTATTACTAACTAAACAATCTTCCATAACATGTTGTCAAAAAATTATCAATGGAATTTCGACAACAGATATTGCCGGAGGATATCGAAAAGAAAAACACTTCGCAGGTATAAATAATAAAAATTTTATTGGACAAGAAGTTCAGAAATTAATTGAGTCAGTTAAGTCAAGAGAGGACAATCAGTTGAGTTAATTGTATCCAGAAACAAAATGCAGTGCTGAGCAGCTTTTGGGAACACACGTTTCTCCACAGTCCGATGAAAACAGCAAGATCTGCCCATGAAATAATGTCAGCGTAACAACTTGGAAATCTCTGTCAATATCTAATTGTCTCCCATAGTAATAATCAGTAATAATAAGGAAACTCATCAAGGAAACATCCCAGCTGGCTGGAAGAAGCAGCAAACAAGAAGAAAACAAAGTTCTAAATCTACGTTCAAAATTCTAGGTAAACATTTGCTTATTTTTATTTATACCATAATAGCCATTGCATTAAAATTCATAAAGCCTCCAGAGACAAGTAATTTGAACTCTATAATCATGCATAAAATGAACTATTGATGTGCGTGTTTGTGAATGCTATATGATTTTATAAACATCAAACATTATTTATGCTTTTCATAAGATATATATTATAGTGTGTTAATTTAAAATGTGCGTGTGTTATATTAGTAAAAAAAAATTATAAAAATGTTTAAATTTAGTAAATTAATGTTAGTTAATAAATTGTCTTAAAATTTAAACTCTATTTGTCGGTCAATTCTTTTTATCAATTCTTTTACAAATCTTTATCAATTCTTTTCCCCACTAATTATGTATAATCTATTAGTGATTACAAACAACTGAGCTAGTCATGGATATTTAGGCATTGAGTTAGTGGCCATTGCTCAAAGCACGTTATTTATTCATTCTTGGATAATTAACTGGCGCCCGTGTTTATACACAAACAAAAAAAGTGCTTTGAACGTGGTGTTGAACTCAACAGTCGAGAAGAAGTTATATCCTGGAAATGTAATGCTAGTTATATATTTTATAGCTATCGTTTGGGCATACATATTCTCCGAATATGTTCTTCTCTGCCTAAGAGGCCAGTGTTTCGATAGACACATTCGAACCCGGTATAAATGGCTATAACCCAACTTGGGGCTGGACCTAAGAAACAATAGTAACTAAATACTTTGTTTCTTGTTTAAAAATTTTTTTATACAAAAGCTAAATTATGTATGTTAAAGTTGTTTAATTTTAAAAAAAGAATTGACCGAAAACTTTTTTTTTAATGAAAAGAGATTTATGCTATTTATGTTATTTAAAATAAATCATTATGTTAAATCAGAGACAATTGGATGTTATGGGTGGAGCTGAAGCATTAAGAACGGGTAGAGAAAAGGACAAAAGGGGTGGAGTTGGCATGTGTTGCCATCTTAGTAAGAAATAAATAAATAAGTCGTATAGTAAATTTAGTTTAACGTAAGTGCTAGTTTGAAATAAAAAATAAAATATATGGTTTCAAAATGGGAAAAGATATAGAGCTGGAGGAATTAATAAAAAGAGTAGAGGCATTAAAAAGGGAACATGAGAATGGAAAAACATGGGTGCACATGCATAAAATGGAGGCAGTAAATCAGCTGCTAAAAATAAAAGCATTCTCAGGGAACAGAGGGGAGAATCCGAGTGATCACTTAGAGAGCTTGGAACATTATTGCACCTTGAATAGTTTAAGTGAGGGAGCAAGAATTGCCTTAGCTTGCAGTCACATACAGGGAGAAGCTCAGCTCTGGTGGAATTCATTACGTGTAAAACCGGCAACATTCGGTGAATACAAGTGTTCATTGTTGGCAAACTATTGGGGGGAGGAGCTACAGGAAAAGGTTAAGTTTCAAGTAGAGCAGGACAGGTGGCAGATGGGGGAGTTATTTATTACATTTTTTTATAGACAAGTAGCGAAATTGAGATCAATCACAGCATACAAATTACTGGAGCAGCATATTATGCATATAGTTAGGCATGGTTTACCTGGGAATGTGGAACAAATAATGATTGGCAAGCAAATGGTAGAGCAGATGGCTGAAATACTAATGGCATTGGGCAACAATAGGGGGTTGGTGGATGGTCAGGATGAGGATGGAAATGCAGAAGTTGATTGTATGCAAGTAGCGAATCTGGTATGTAGTGGAGAAGAGAGCATGCCCATAATGGCACCTCAGAGCTGTCCAAAGATAGAGATAAAGGTAGGGGGATTGCAACTAGTGCATTGTTTGATTCGGGGAGTCAGGTATCGGTAATGTCACAGGAAATGTTTAATAAAATAAGTGACATTGACCCAGAAATTAAAATATTGCCATTAAAAACAGTATATGTTTTGTTGGCTAATGGTAAGAAGGCGAAGTTGGCATCCAAACAGGCATGGGTGAAATTACACATGACAGAGGGAGAATATATGCACATGCTGTTGATTTTGGAGGGACTGATTCATGAGGTCATATTAGGCTCAGATTTTATGTACAAAACAGGCTGTGTATTTGATTATAAATGAAGTTGGGCAGAAATAAACAACGTAATAATTCCATTTACAAAACACCAAAAGGATGAGATAAATAAACAGAGTGATGCACAAAGTGCAGTAATGGAAATAGAGATAGGGGAAAAGGTGGATGAGTCAAGATGCATAAATGACAATCAAAGAGACCAACTGAAGAAACTATTCAATAGATATGAAAGCATATTTTCCGAGGTTCCTGGGGTAATCCAAGGGTATGAACACAGGATAAGGCTTATGAAAGACCAACCATATCAAGCCCATGCATATCCTATACCTCATCAATATAGATGTGAAGTAGAAGAACAAATAGACAAAATGCTTAAATGGGGGATTATATCTAAATGTTCGTCTCCTTTCAATAACCCCATCATAACTGTAAAAAAAAGATGGATCAATTTGGTTATGTTTGGATGCACAGCAGTTAAATAAGATAACAATAGCTGATACTAATGCTCTGCTGCCTATGAGCGAATTGTTATTGAAATTTCAAAATAAGAAAATATTTTTGACGTTCGACTTAACTGACAGCTACTGGCAAATCAAACTTCATCCAGAGGATCGGAAATATACGGCATTTAAATATAACATTCGTGCATATAATTTTAACTGGATTCCCTTCAGGCTAAAAAATAGTGGGGCAGGGCTTATACAAAGTCTGGATCAGGTATTGTCAGATGATATTAAGAATTTAGTTATAATGTATGTGGACGACATTGTGGTGGCATCGGAAAGTATAGATGAGCACTTTGCGCATTTAGAAATGTTGCTGGGGGAGTGTGAGAGAAAGGGGATTCAAATTAATTTAAATAAGAGTAAGATAATGACTGACGAGGTCAAGTTTTTAGGTCATATAATTACAGAAAGAGGAATATTACCTAATCCTGAAAAAATCTGAGCAATACAGGAATTTCCCACACCCCAGAATAAAAAACATATTAAATCTTTTCTCAGACTCTGTAATTTCTATAATCGATTTTATAGAAATTTTTCACTTGACATGGAGCCATTACTGCAGTTATTAAGAAAAGGGAAATCATGGGTGTGGAATGAACAGCATGAGCATAGTTTTCAGAGCATGAAGGCAGGATTTTTAAATAAAGTTATGCTGTCATATCCCGATTTTGACAAACCATTCTTTGTACAAATGGACAGCAGCGGGTTTGGATTGGGGGCTATGCTATTTCAGATACAGGAAAAGGGACAGCACAGAGTTCTTTGTTTCATTAGCCATTTATTAAAGGGACCGGAAGTGAACTACACTGTAACCGAGAAGGAAGCCCTAGCTATTGTGTGGGCATTCAAGAAATTCAGGCAGTATTTAGTAGGCTCTGAAGTGGTAGTAATCACTGACCATAAGAGCCTCGAATTTATTAATCACAGCTTCTTGAATAATAGCAGGCTAATAAGGTGGAGCTTGTTCCTGCAAGAATTTAATTACAAAGTGGCTTACTGTCATGGCAAGGAGAATATTGTGGCAGACACTTTAAGCCGATATCCGGTAGCTCAAGAACAACACTTGAGTTGCGACAGAGCGTATATAGCTGCCACCAAAATATATAAAAGAAATGGGATAGAAGATGATTTGCATAGATTAAAGGAGCAGCAAGAGGAAGATAATGATTGCAGACAAATAATGGAGTATTTACGCAATCAGCCTGTAACAAAAACGGCCAATAATCCACTGTGGAGGGACCGAAATCACTGTTGTTTAAAGGGAGGACTCTTACAGCATGTATTACAAAAAAAACATGCATTATTCTTCCGGTCGCCATGAGAAAGCAAATAATTAAATATGTGCATAACACTTATGGACATTATGGGGCAAATAAAGTGGAAGGATGGCTGAGTCATTGGTTTTACTGGCCAGGAATGAATGCCAATATTGCAGACATGATTGGTAGATGCACCATATGTTCAGCAACCAAGCCTGCTAACACATCAGGAGTCGGGCCACTGCAACCTATATATGCCCAATGCCTGAACAGCTTACTAGCGATAGACTTCTATGGACCTCTGCCTCCATTCAATAAAATGAAGTATCTCATGGTAACATATGATGTGTTTTCGAAGCTGGTAGCGGCATATCCAGTAGCTCAAGCTAACGCAAGACAAACTATTCGAGTTTTGGAGCAACAATACTTTAAAACTGTAGGAATTCCAGACAAAATTCTGTCGGATCATGGAATGCCCTTTATATCTAGCGAATGGAAGAAATGGACAGACAGGCATGGGATAAGACATATACTTACATCGATTCGTAACCCTCAGTCTAATCCATGTGAATGGGTTATGAGGGAGTTGGGGCATTTATTTCGGGTTTATATACAGGATGATCATCGCAAATGGGTGAAAGAAACATCACGAATAGTCAACATGATAAACTGGTCAAGAAATGAGTCTACAGGATTCGAACCTGTTCGGCTACATTTTGGAAGAAATATTCCGTATCCGTTTGAGACTAAATTGCCAGTGGGGATAAATCCAATCAACCAGAGAAGAGATGCTAAGCAAGCACTTAACCGGTTAAGAAAAATGGGCATGCTATGGCAGAAGAGGCAGGGAAGACCTAAGGCCATATTCAGGAGGGGAGATGAGGTCATGGTGAGAGTTCATCCGGTGAGTCATCCTGAAAAACATATATACAAGAAATTCCAGCCAATATACGATGGCCCCTATATCTTCAAGTGGCAATACGGTAATAACACATTTGTGATAGCACAGGGGATGGAGGAAAAGGGAACATATAATGCCCGGTCATTGAGGTTAGTGAAAAGAGAAAAACAGCCACCGGACAAGCGGTAATAATACTAAATGAAATGTTTAGGAATAATAATAATGACAAGGAGGCTTCATTGAATAAAAGATTTTTTTCCCCCATGCACATATTAAGTAAGAAGAAATGCTTGTAAATAAACAGTTCAAAAAAAAATCAATAAAGTAAAGTTAAATAAGTAGGTCAAATGAATGATTTAAGAGAAACAATTATAGGATTAAATAAATGAATAAAATAAAAGGTTTAATTAAAGTGATCGAATTAAATAAATAAATAACATGTCAATAAAATAAAAAATAATAAATTAAGAATTAAAGTTGTCAGAGATAAAATGGTCAAAAATAGATGCATTTTACTCTCAAAGGAGGGACGGTGTAATGTACCAATATTGAATATTGGCACATATAATTTTATCTAAAAAAATTATTAAAATAATCTTTCGTAAAAGAAAAACGTAAAATTAAATGTTGAAGAGTTTATTACAGTTTGTTTTCGAAAAAGATAAGAGTCAAATAGTTTTCTATCATTAGTTTTTGAAATAAAAGTTAGAAAATAATTGATCAAAAGGGAGGAGGGGGAGTTTGGTTAGAAAAGTTAAACTAAAAGTTTGATAAAAGAGAGTAGAGTCTATTATTATTAGTTGAAATATAATTTAAAGTTAAAAAAAATACAAATCTCTTTTCATTCGAATTAAAGAAAAGTAATCTTAAAACTAGTTATATATGTGCGTACATATGTCCGATTGTCAATAATAGAATAAATGTATGTGTAATAAATGTTATTATAAATAAATGAAAGTTAAAAAATTAAAAAAGCACAGTGATGGCTATTAATTAAAATATAAAACAACATGTTTGCTTGGCTATTACTAACTAAACAATCTTCCAAAACATGTTGTCAAAGGATTATCAATAGAATTTCGACAACAGATATTGCTGGAGGATATCGAAAAGAAAAACACTTCGCAGGTATAAATAGTAAAATTTTATCGGATAATCAGTTCAGTTCAGAAATTAATTGAGTCAGTTAAGTCAAGAGAGGACAATCAGTTGAGTTAATTGTATCCAGAAACAAAATGCAGTGCTGAGCAGCTTTTGGGAACACATGTTTCTCCACAGTCCGATGAAAACAGCAAGATCTGCCCATGAAATAATGTCAGCATAACAACTTGGAAATCTCCATCAATATCTAATTGTCTCCAATAGTAATAATCGTGAATAATAAGGAAACTCATCAAGGAAACATCCCAGCTGGCTGGAAGAAGCAGCAAACAAGAAGAAAACAAAGTTCTAAATCTACGTTCAAAATCCTAGGTAAAACATTTGCTTATTTTCATTTATACCATAATAGCCATTGCATTAAAATTCATAAAGCCTCCAGAGACAAGTAATTTGAACTCTATAATCATGCATAAAATGAACTATTGATGTGCGTGTTTGTGAATGCTATATGATTTTATAAACGTCAAACATTATTTATGCTTTTCATAAGATATATATTATAGTGTGTTAATTTAAAATGTGCGTGTGTTATATTAGTTAAAAAAATTATAAAGATGTTTAAATTTAGTAAATTAATGTTAGTTAATAAATTGTCTTAAAATTTAAACTCTATTTGTCGGTCAATTCTTTTACAAATCTTTATCAATTCTTTTCACCACTAATTATGTATAATCTATTAGTGATTACAAACAACAGAGCTAGTGTAGGATATTTAGGTGTTGAGTTAGTGACCATTGCTCAAAGCACATTATTTATTCATTCTTGGATAATTAACTGGCATCTGTGTTTATACACAAACAAAAAAAGTGCTTTGGACATGGTGTTGAACTCAACAGTCGAGAAGAAGTTATGTCCTGGAGATGTAATGCTTGTTATATATTTTATAGCTATCGTTTGGGCATACATATTCTCCGAATATGTTCTTCTCTGCCTAAGAGGCTGGTGTTTCGATAGACACATATTCGAACCCAGTATAATATATATATTGTAGGGATAGAATTCAATCCCCACATATATATTATTAAATAAAGAAAGGAAAAAAATGTGTATCTTTGTTTATGTATGCATTATAAATATTTATATATGATTTTCTTAGCAAGTAATAAAAAAAATGAAGATGAATATTATAAAAAATAGAAAATTGTTGTAAACTCTTGTATTTTATTAAATAGTATAGTAATTCTATTATATAATTTATTTTTTAATTAAAACAGGCTAAAATAGATTGTTGAGTTGTTAAATCTAAGATTAGCAGATAAATAGCCTGAAAAACATATGTGTGGTCTGAAGTAAAGATATAAATGTGTGAGTCAATGATAATGACCTTTGCAATCTTACTTACATATATATTCAGATTTTTTCTTTTGTTGTATAAATTTTGGCTTGTAAAAATTGTCAAAAAGAGAAACAATTTTTTTTGATATAGGGGAAGAAATTAATCTTTTTTATTTTAAAGACCGCCGGCAGCAAAGTGTTATCAGTTTCAAGTTTTTTCTAAGATCATAGCAGTTTGTTTAAAAACTCCTTTGGCTGATTAATGAAGGAACTTTAACATATAATTCTTACACAGCTGTAGATAAATTATGAAAATTATGAAAGAAAAATAGCTGAATCAGAAAGAAATTGTCTTAGTATTTTTTTTAAATTTGGGCAGTGAGGGAAGAAATGGGAGAAAGCTGAGTTTTAGATTTTCAAGGAACAAATGTTAAAGAATTGCTTTATATGAAATAACCAAAAATAAGCTTACTATTATTTGAGAGCTTGAGAGAAAAGGAAATCAGAGAAGAAAATTTTTTATGTGCCATTGGAAGAAAAAATAGATTTTCAAGTAACAAAATATTAGAGTCTTATTTTATGTAAAAGAGCCAGAGATGTGTTGTTAAATGAATAATATTACTTTTGAATTATTGAAGAAAGTAATATGTATACCTGAATTATGAGAAGAGTTTTAGTAAAGAAAAGAACTTAGTGGGAGGAATAAATAAGTTTTTATAATGATCAATGAAGATCCTGACTAAGAAGACCAAAACTAAAATGACCTTATAACAGACTATATAGGTAATTGCTTCTAAGAAAATGGACTTGGTATTTATGTATGCTCTTAGCAGTTAGAGAAGTAATGCATTGTTTATTTGCATTATTTTGTCCCAAGTTCAAAACTATCATGATTTTGTCTGCACACTTACATATATTTTTTATTTTTATTATTTTTTATTTTATTTTTATATGTGAAAGCATTGACTGGGAAGTGAACCTGGGCCTGCTGCTTGAAAGGCAGCTATGCTAATTGCTAGACCACCAATGCTTGACCAAGAGAATGGCAGCATTTCTAGTTAACCATGCCAAAAACACAGTTTGTCTCAAATACATCTTTTCTATTCCATGGTTTATTAAAAAACTATCATATTTAAAGAGAGGGAAAAGGAAAAAGAAAAGAAAGAAGATGTATATAATCCACACATCAAGTCTAAACTAATCTACTAAGCAGTTTTTAAGTTTTCTTTTATTCTCATTAGAAGTGCCAGAAACCAGCCTGAAAATACAGGAAGAGAAATCTACTTTGCTTAGATATTCACCTCAAGAACTGAAATATGGATTGGTAACATTTTAGAACTTCATTAATGATTTTTTTACTTATCTAAAAGTAATCATTTAAATCTTCTCCTATAGATCAAACCTCATTTCTTTTTTTTTGATACATAAACACTAAGCAGTTTTTTTTATTAATTATCATCATGCATAACAGCATTACTAATACATTTTGAAGTTATTAGACTTAATTTTTATTATCTTTGAATATTATTATTTTTGTCATTTAATATAATCTTTTACTTATTATTGTCAATTATTGGGTTACCTAGACATTAATAGGATAATCAATAGTACTTGAGCAATCTGTCAGTATATATTTTATAATGTTTTATTTTTCATATTTAAGTTGTCTATCAATGTTGCTTTGCTCAAGATTTAAATTTTTTTTTATATATATGATTTATTTGTAAATTAATAATATGAAAGAGAAAACATTTTAACATGATATATATGTCAACATATCATGATGTGTGTGAATGACTGCCTATACAGATATATGTCAATTAGGATAAGTCAGAATAGGTTATACTAAAATCTTAATGCTTAATAGTTTTTTTTTAACCTGAAGTGAACAAATTAGTAGAGCATGGATTTGCATATATGAAGGTGAACACACACATACAGTGTACATGATTTTTATATTGCATTTATAACATATATAATAAAGCTGGGAAAGATATTGAATAAGTATTAAATGGAATATTTTTTTTTGTTATTGGAATATTTTATTTTAGCTAGCTTATCTTAAATGGATAGGGGCATATGCATTTAATTTTTTTATTTGGTTACACATATAATATTTTTTATTGATGTATTATTTTGATTAAAGTCAATTGGATGATCAGAAATTTATTTTATTAAAAAAAAGGGAATCTTAATAAACATAATTATATATTATTTTTGCTTTAGTGTTATTATTATTATTATTTAATTAATTCATAACCCTATAGCTGGTCATCTGATCATCATCAGGGGGGTGGTTGTTTGTCATCATCATTGGTTTGATTTAATCTCATAATTAATAGAGATCTAAATATTCATGCCTAATTCGAATGATAGATATGAATTATGTTAGTTGATTATAATTTATTTATCATTATCAATGATAATTGCATAAGGTGTTTATATATTAGGATTATGATTGTCATAACATTATTAAATGATTATAGAGATTTATAGAAATGATCACACACCTATGATTGAAACGGGATATAAATACACAAATTGTTTATTGACTATGACATATAGAGGGCTTGAGGTATATAATAGATTTTTCTCATGTCTCTGTAGAAAGATTTACTCACATATGCCTTAAACTTATTTATTTAAATTATTGGTGAATGTGCAAACAATTTCCTAAATGTTGATGATCATGTATATTTTTCTTTATAGTATTAGAGTTTTGGATAAATTCAGTGAGATATATCTTAACTTTAAATTAATATATCAATTATATTTGTACAGTCACAAGTTTGAATGGTATGAAAATATTAAGATGAGTATGATGCAGTATATACCATTTTGGGAATCTGTTGGCTTAAACCAATAAATCCCAAGAGCTAGTCATAGCTGACCTACTCCACCTGGATAGGTTTTATATTCTTAGTTGAAATTAGTATTGCTACGTGGCTGATACCATGTAATTATGGTTGTAATATAAACTGTGAACCTTCCATGGTAATAAGCAATAATTGTTTCTTAGGTGGTTGTACGTTGATATGGTTCCATCCCATTCGATGTTGTGTACTGGTACAATATATATTTATTTATTTCCAAAACAAAATAAGTAGCAACTTAGCTACCCATACATAATATATAATAATTATAGATGTATAAGAATATGTATATAGTAATTTGTCTCTAACTTTGTACATGTTAACCATTTAGAGCACATACATTTGCATATACAGGAAATTGACTATTCTTTGGAGATGCACAAACACTTATATACCTTGATATAATAATTCATGTGCATATGTAAAAATAGTTATTAAAAAACACAGTGAATAGACAGCATTCCATGTCAATAAATGTTGTAAAAGAACAGATAGCCACTATTTGTAACACTGCCTTCTAAATAAACCAACATATATTGAGAATGCTGGAAATAGAGTGTGATCTAATTTAAAAGCCAGATTTTTTAAAATCATCTTATTATTTGTAATGGTTCACATTATATATCATAGGACAAAGAAAGCATCTCATTTTTAATAACTCACAATGGTGAATCACATTAGTTTTATATAAATGTAAATATTAAATAATATAGCATATATATGTGATGCAATGCACTGTGACTTCTCCTTATATGGAATCAGGAATGTCTCAGCTACTACACCCAGAGAAATCTGTTAACCATTTTACCTTCCTTTTCCATTTTTCATCCTAAGTTTTTCCATATTCTTTTCTATTCTACTCCATCCAATTTCCACAATATAATGTTTGTCAACTCCATGACTTTTATATTTAAATCCCCCTTATCTTTTCCCAAACCCAACATAAAAACCAATAACCATTTTCTTTATAATCACTTTGTTTATTTTTATTCTTAACAAATGCCTTCCTTATACAACTTACAGACTAAATCACTCACATTTTTTCATTTATGTGTATATTGTGATACATACATGTTGCTATCTATAGTTCCCTTCTATAGTGTATAAATAACTAAATTAAGAAAACAATTAATGGTTTTCTATTTAATAAATATCTTTGTTAATTTGGGATAAATAGGCAATTTATTTATTAAATTTAAAAATGAAATAATCTTACTAAGTTTTGTTGAATGGTAGCAATGCCTTATTAAGATTAGAAAAAAGATAACACATGTTCAGAACCAGTGTTTCAAAATAAAATAAAATAAAAGACATAATTGTACATGATCATTGACTTTATTGTTGTGGTGGTTTAGTTTTAATTAACCATGAGTTAATCATAGAATATTCAGTTGGTAATGATGATCTTTGTGTTAATTGTTTAGAATTGTTTATATGTGATGTACACATGTTGCCATCTATAGTTTCCTTCTGTAGTATATAAATAACTAAATAAAGAAAACAATTAAAGGTCTTCTATTTAATAAATACATTTGTTAATTTGGGTTAAATGAATAGTGAATGGATAATTTATTCATTAAATTTAAAAATGAAATATCTTACTAAGTTTTGTCAAATGGTAACAATGCCTTATTAAGATTAGAAAAAAAAGTGTTCAGAGTGAGTCTTTAAAAAAAGGGGAAAAAAAAGACTGTTTTGTGTTATTATAGCCACAAAAACAAATTCAGGAAGAACACACATAATTTTTTTTGCTTAAAATTTTGTGTTTTATCTTACCTTACTTTTACAAACAGATTCTAAACTTATTACAAGGAAATATGTACTATGAGTAAAAAATTTATTTAAGGGGGGGGATACAAACCTTCCCCTCATTTGATATCTTTATGATTCAAACAGAATGATTAATAACAAATGTTATGCTTAACTGCCATAAAACTATGAAACTATCAAAATTTACCATGAATTGTAATATTGACAAAGGAATGGTAGAATATCATTTAAGAATAAAAATGTTCATGGAAACCTACATTTGTATTTTGTTATCAACAATATGTTAAGGAAAACATCATGGGATAGTGGAATCTAAGTTGAAATTACATATATAAGCTAAACTTGGTAACAGATGTTAAGAGAATTTTTTTCCAATTATCTGTAAATTTCATTTATTAATAATGGTTAAAAGTATAACACTAGCTTAATAATAAAATATTTATCAAAGTCATTTTTTATTAATAATTATGAGGTAATTTTATTTTATCATTTGATATAAGCTTAAATAATAGACTCACATAATTAAGACTTAAATCAATTGTTAATGTATTAATTTGTAATTAACCCTTTATGACTATATGCAATAATAGTTTTATTCATTGCAATCTAGTAGGGGTAAATTATATTATGTGATATTAAATTGCAGTTGGTAAAATTAGAATTATATTCTTGGTGTAGCCATATCAATGAGTTAATATTTACTTCAATAAATAGTATTATTATTATTAAAACTAAGTATTTTGATATGTCTATTGCGTAATCATTATAAAACTACTTTATTACACAATTTATTTAAAATCAAAATATGTAAGTGTATATCCCATACCATAGCTCATTAACAAGTAAAATATTATTTATTGAAATTTTATCTTCTTTGCTGAGCAGATGTACTTATTATTGAACATTGGCATCTCAAACTTATCATAAAGCTAATTTATGGATTAATTTATTTAATTGTTTATTTAGTAATCATTTTAACTATCTAAGTACAACATGTATTCATTATATTTTCTAACTTGCTCAAATAAATGGGTGTGTATAGGTCAGGTAGCTTTCCATCCATTATTTTATTAATTGCCCTCAGGGAAATGTTGATATTTATGGAATAATGTTTCCTCATTAGCATTGTTCTTATATGGTTTAGAATAGTTTCCATTACAATATATATATATATAAATTGTAAATCAGAAGGGTTCATAGAAAAGTGATTTTGTTTTCTTTAATTATTCATGGCACACAAAAATTGTGGACCAATCAAAAAAAAAATCAAATATATATAACTCATATCAACTAAGCTCAGCTAGCCTTAAGTATACAAGAAAAGATAATAAAACTAAGAACATATGCTCTTTTCATAATAATATAAGATAATTATCAGTCAGAAAGATATCTATTCAGGGAATGATCATGAGGTTAATAAAATAAAATAAATGATTAAGGAATGGATATAAAAGATTGAAAAATTAATAAAAAACAATTAATAATTAACTATTATAAATATATTATAAATAATCCTCAAGAATGGGAAGATGAAAATAAGAATTTATTTAGAAAATGAATGGTAAATTTTATAATGAAATATAAATCAATAAAGAAGGAATAGATTATGATGATTAAATAAAATAAAATGGTGACAGAGTAAAAGATAATATAGACAAGGTTGAATTATTATAGCAATGATGATGATCATAAATATGATTATGAAGTATTAATTCGCTGTTGTAAAAGCATTGAATTCTAAATTTAAATGATCAAGGAATAGCATTAAATCTTTGGGTGTATATTAATCAATAAAAATAATAATAAGAAAATCAAGTAATGTGTACAAGATGAATTAAGAACTAAAATTTAACAAGTAAAATCGAAATTTCAAATTATTCATCAATGATTTGTCAGGGTTCACATGAATTTTAGAATTCAACAGTTTATAATGTATATCTGGATCAGCAAGAGGGATTTTACTGCTATCCAGATACATAAAATTTAAAATAGATCAGACAAAAGAAATTACTAAAAAATATTCATTTTACTAATGATAATAAAGATAAAATTAATTTTATTATATTATTTAACAGATTTATAATTGTAATAATCAGATAATCTAAAAGAAAATATGTAATATTTTGATCATAATCACAATAATAGGATTAAAATAATAATAGCGTCATTCAAGAATCATTTAACTTTGACATCCTTGATAAGCATGACCAAGTTTAATGAATGATTATGTCCTATAAATTATTAAAATATTTTGATGATATCACTTTAAAATAGCATGCTTTCATGCATGACACCAACAATATTTATAATTGATCATCAATATGATACTATGCACTCTAAAATGTAAATATTAATAAAATTTTATTAATAAGATACTGAATAATAATAATAATAAAAAACTAATTCTATTAAGTAGTGATGATGATGTCAATGATGGCAGTGACAATAATGTCTGGCAATGGCAATAAGGTGACCAACAACTTCAAGACAAATTTCAAAAAAATTTATTTACAGCTAATATTTACATACCCAAATTCCTTTATTATATTTATATATAAAAAGGATTTTATATACAATTGTTTTTATTATAATGAATCTAAAATTAACAAAAGAAGATCTACTTAGATCTGATCAAAATCATAATACATCATTGTATTTTAAGTGCTTTATTATTTATACTTATTATTTCATTCTACACTTTCCTGTCTTATTACAATTTACTAACTTTTTATCAGTCATGTATAGGTTTATTATATTTTATACCAAAATAAAATATGAATGTGATGATCATGAAGTTACAATTTAATTAACAGTAAGGTGACAACATTTAACACAAAATGCAATTTCGATGATGAATATTTTAAATACATCAATGGTTATGTCTATTTCATCATATTTGAAAGATTAAGTAACTTTCTATCTTTACTAACTTTGGAGGTTAGACTGGTAATGTTCTTTTACTTTATCTAAAATTAGCATGATAGCATTGTAAATCTATAATTTGTTACTCAATATCCTACAATGAAACTTTTATGTAATGTGGTTGAGCATTTTAATCTCTTAGCAATTTAACCAAGAAGAGTAACCATTAAGTATAGCATGTATGTTTTATATCGCCTTGAGTCAATAATAAACTAGCAAAATAATATAGTATTATAAATTAATACTTAACATTAACACTATCATATTCAATATATTCATCTGTTTAGTGCTGACACAATTCTGATCTATCTCATACTTTACTCAGGATGATTTTATCATGACAACCTGTTAAACCATCAAGGACTGATGAGATGAAGTTTGATATCACATGCAATATATCTAAAACCAAATAGTGATGAGCTAAACCAAATAAGTAAGTAACCTAGACTAATGTCATATCATTGACTACAGATGATCTGATATCCAGGTATCAATATTTGGAACACCCATAAGGATATAGAGAGGAAGTGGCAGTTAATTCCTTATTTGAAAATATACAAAATTAGTGGCAAAAATAGTATAAGCCTTGATGAACTCAAGTCCATGGGTATCTACATGATTCACCCATGATAATGACTTAAAACTTCCACAGACACTAAAGAGACATACATCCTAACATGAGATGACCTGGATATAAAACTAATAACAAGCATAACAACATATCAGGTCCCGATCAGCTAACATAGCAAAAATCAAAATCCTAAAATGAACAATGTCTACATGACAAATATAAACACCAAACAAATGAAACTAACTAATCATAGATTAATAAGTAGAAATTAAAATAGCGATTATTGACTCAAAAGTAATTCATAATGAATAACAATTATCAGTAATATACCAGTTACATAATGCAATATATCATAAATACTTAATATGCCCAAATTCAATAAACATATAAAATTTTGCCTTTCCATGATCTTTGACAACTGCAGCTTTACCAATTAAACAACAAAAAAAAAAATAAAATGACATAATAAAGTTTATAAATAATCTTAACTATTTACCTTTCTTGTGATCAGATTTAACTTAATTATACACTTTTAAATACCCTGTACCTTGGATCCTTTATTTTATTAGCAAGTCGACTGCTTATGACCTATTAATACTAAATACATTCAAGATTATAATAAAATATTTAATAATAATAAAAAATTATTAACCAATATTTCTTCATATGTTTTCATTAAAGAAAATGCAACCTGAATTTAACATTTTTATGTGCAGAATTATTCTTGAGGTCTTTATAATTTTCTTTGCTTTAAAACTAATACCATAAACACTTTAATAATTCTTATTACTTTATCTTCCCTGTAAATATCAAGATTAAATTATTTCTTTTTTTCCTGTGGATACACTAATTGAATCACAGAAAATTGTCAACATCTGCTTTCAACATCAGATATTTGACACACATTGAAAACTATCTGCTAAGTAATCATCAATATATTTTTATCATTTACCATAAATATTTGAAGTAATTATCTTGAATATATTTTAATGAAGTCAAAGATCTTGATACTCTCAATATACAGTGATTAATCAAATATTACTAATTATAGAGAAATTGCTATCATTTAAACTAATTATGATTTTTTTTAAAAAAAAAGAAAATTAGGAAAAAGTGCAAACATTGAAGATTAACATTTGTTTTAAAGTACTATTGTTGTATACCATTATAATTCCAGGTTGCAATTTAACTATCATGTAAATTACATTTTGTATGTTTACTTTTATAACATTAGTACTATAATGAATTACCAATCTTGAATTAAAGTGAACTTAAAGATAATATTGGCAGATAATGTTATTTTTATTTAAGAGCTTCGACAATTCCATTACAATTAAGTAAAAGTCATATCTGAAAAAATCCAATAACTCTAACTTATAGTCTATTCATTCATTATGAATTGAACTTAGACTTACATGAGTCAGTATTACTAATTTAAACATAATTAATAATTTTAATTATTTCCTTTGCATTCAATACAATAAGTAGACGTCAGTGGCAGATATGTTTAATTTAAGATAGCATTCCATTTTAATAAAGGTGTTTTTATAAGTTTACAAGAATAATTATTTTAACAATTAAAATAATATAAATTTTAATATAGTCCACAAATAATTTTCTCCTAGTATGAAAAGTTTCAAAATTTATTTCTATGTTAATTTCAAATTACAATGCCAACATTTATTATTTACTTTACGGTTTTTATAATTAGCATAATTATAAGGTAATTTAGGAAAATTAAAGCTTACAAATTTCTTGAACTGCTTCTGGTGGTATTTAATCTTGGTAGCCATTTTTTCTTACTGCAACCTTGGTCCTATTAGTGAATTTAAGCTTTCAAACTATCAGTTTGTGGTCCTAATGCTTCTTTTTGTGGATGAGGGTAGTTGAGTTATCACTGCATTTTATGAAGTTACTGCAATAAATATTTTATACATTTTTTAAAGAAAATAATGTTTTAAATAAAATTATACACTTTTAAATGATGGATAGGTTCTCTTGACAGTCAGAAATGATCTCTCTATTAACTTGAGTTAATCCCCATTCTTCAAGTTTTCAGGGTAATTTATAGACCTTAATTAAGGTCTGATTGCAAATCAATAAGCCAATTAGATCCTTTAATCACCATTGAAAATATTTTCTAAAAATACCAAATCTCCACCATTTGACCTCATAATTAATTGAAATCTTTATTAATAAATTAGAATGCAGTAAAAAATATTTAATTACTAGTTATAGTATTTGGCTTAAAATAATTCTAATTTTAAGTTTGCTTTTAAACTATTGCTTAACAGTAAAATATTAAAATAATTGTATTGTTTTATTTAAAATGATATTAAATTATATTACATTACATGAATATTTTAAGTTTAAATATTGAAATTGCTTTATATGTCAAATCATATGCGAGCATGCCCACACACAACTTGGCAAAGAAGTGAAATATTAGTTAAACAATCAGATTATTTATTGACTTAGAGAAATAAATTATTAAGTTTCCCTGTCCTTATCCAATAAAAATTAATAAACATCAGAACATACCACTGATTCAAACAACTGATTTTAACTATTAATATTACAGTTTGAGGAAATTAAAAATTTTAATTCACTAATTGTTAAAATAGGACTTGATTAAGATCAAGCCTGACAACAAGTTTATAATATATATATATATATGCAATTGAATAAATCAACATTTACAATGCTAGAAACTGAGCATGTTTTAAATAAAGTACTATCTATTCAAAACATGTAAGTGAGATAATAGTTTTTTTTCCATCTAAATTATGCACACACACACATATATATATAAATGCTATGGTATTTAATAATATTATTTGTATAAAACTAATGTGGTTCATTATTGCAAGTCATTAAAAATGAATGGCTTTTTTGCACTGGAATACATTATTCAAAACTTTGCAAATAACAAGCTGATTAAAAAAATCTGATTTTAAAATTAGATTGCACTCTATTTCCAGCATTGTCAATAAATATTGGTTTACTTAATAGTAAGTTTTAAAAATGGGTGACCAGCCTATTCTTTTAAAAAAATTATAGATGGGTAGTGTTATCTATTCTTAACACATAAATAAAAGCTAAGGTTTTTCTATCTAAATTATATATACCATGTAGCTGTGAACTATGCCATATCTAACTACACAGCTTCAGTTATATACTATCCAAAGAAAAATATAAATAAATAAACAAAAAACTACTAAAATTCTCAAATTTTATATATGCGGCAACCATTTTTTCTTTTCTGAGTGTCATATGCAATTGTATGCAAAAAAAAGAAGAAGTAAAATTTAGCCTTTTTTTCATCTCAGAGCATTGTATATGAATATATTTTTTAATAAGATTTCTTTGATTTATATTGGAAGAATGTAATTTTTTATTCCATTATTATTTTTTCTGAATTTGGTGTGCAGTATTTTATTAATAAAATATTTTCTGAGCATAACATTTTAGAAAATACTTAAAGTTGATGCTGACTTTAAAATGTCTAAACAAAGTGATTCTAATTTCTTGATAAAAAGACCACTGTTATTGTAAAAAAAAATTGCTCAGAGCATCTTTAATAGTGATGATAGTTAGATAGTTTGCTGATTTATTTTATTTTAAAAATAAAAATATGATAGTTTTTTTTCTTATACTTATTGTTTCAGTGAATGTATGTGAGTGAATATACTTAGTAAAATATTTGTAATTGTGTTCTCTCAATTTTTTATTAATAGCTATATTATTATTATTTTTTAAAAAATTTATTTTTCTTAATTAAAAAAGTGTTTGTGTTATATATATATATATACTTGCAGTTCAGTAAACAGTATATATTCTAATCTAACCATTGTTTATCTACAAAACATGAGCTATTATATGCTATATATATATATATATATATATATATATATATATATATATATATATATATATATATAAGCAAAATAATGCCTAAAGCTAATCTGGGATAATGATATAATTAAGTTACTGGTTAGAACTTAATTATATATATATTTATATGCAAGGAGCACTTAGAACAAAATTTAGCATAGTTCATGGCTCCACAATATATCTAAGTGCTATGTTATTTAATAATTACGCTTATATGAAACTAATGCTGATTATTATTGCAGGTTATTGAAAATGAGATTCTTTCTCTGCTATATCTGCTATAAGATAGATAATTCAAACTTTTACATGTAATAACTGATTTTAAAAAATCTGCCTTTTAAATGAAATTGTTCTCCATTTCTAGCAATACCACTGAGGGTTTTAAAAATGGGGGTGGGGAGGGCAGTCTGTTCTTTTTGTTGATGTGGAGTGCTGTCTATTCATAATATTGCTCAAAGATTTCCATCTAATTTATATAAAAAAATAGTAATTATTCAAGCACAAATGTACTTAATTATAAATACTTATATATATACAGTAATATATTATAAATATAATAATGCTCAAGGCTAAATGGGTTTATAAATAATTGTTAAAAAGGAGTTGCCTTGACAACAGTTTGTGATTATTGATTGTTATCCATATTGGAATTGTGTAAACGTTAACTGGTTTCTAATGGTTATTATAAATGTAGTATATAAAGTTGCAAAAAGTAATTTCTATTAACTGAAAGAAAATTATTGTAATTTTTTACTGAGATCTTAAAAAAATCTGAGAAAGTCAGATTTTTAATGTTGATTCAATACATTCTTATTATATGTTTGAGTGCAGCATGAATTTCTGATGTAAAAATTTGAGTTTAAGACTAAGACAACATCATGCTTTTTGTTTTAATTAATATATCAATTGGTTTATTTCAAAGACAAAATGAATTTGTGAGTGTGATAAGTATTTAAATACTTTTTAGAAGTTGTAAAGTCATCTGCCAAGATAGTAATTGACAAATTGATCATTAAAGTAGATGCAATAAATATTTTTGGGTTTTGAACGTAGATTTATATTTATTGATGACTTGTTATTTAACCAATTGCAAAGCAATTATGTGAGAAGGAAAATTGCATAAATTTGAAGCTGAATTATGAAATATTAAATAAATCATTGTTTTTCTTTATGGAATTAGAAGAAAAGATGAAGAAATTATTGATTTAAAAATGAAAGATGTTTTTTTTTTTTTTTAAAATTGAAAATGACACAAATTTTGATAGTAAAACATTATGGAGGTTGATGCTAAATCACATCAACTGCAGATGATTCATATTGCAACAAGTTCATATTTTGATGATAAATAAAGAATGTACATTAAATATTAAGAATTTAAAAATTGATATGGAGATTCAAATGTTACACTTGAAAAATGTTTGAGAATTGGAAGTGCAATGAATAAATTTGATTATGAAGGTGGACATTAGAAAAAATAGAGTTGAATTTGAAAAAAAAAAAAAACAAGCAAACTAAATGTATTTATTTTTTTTAAATAAGTTGAAAGAAGAAATGAATAGAGAAGGTTCCATAATATCACAGCAAAATTGAATTATGATTAGACTAACAGAAAATGTGTATATTTCGAGAATAAGTAACCACCAAGTAGTAAATTGTAAAATAGATGTTAATGCAAAATTGGAGATCAAAATTATTAACAAAGTCATTTTAATACTACAACTTTTAAAATGTGAAAAGATTTTGAATTTGATTAAGTACTCATTCTTAATAGATTGCAAATTAAAGGATTTAATTGTAATAATAAAGTTACACATTTTAATTTTAAAAAAGTACAACTACACACAATATGTGCAGTTTGGTTTTATATGAATTCTTTATAATTTTATTAGAGGATAGCACTTGCAGCTAAGAAACTATTAGTATTTAATACTGATATAGCTGCTCTTAATGAAACTCATCTTCCAGAGGAAATAATTTTAATTGAGCAGATAGATAGATGCAAGTTTTTTTTGGAAGGGCTATCATCAAACAAAAGGAAACAGCATGGTCTTGGATTCACTGTGATGTATAATTTAATATAATCTATTTTTGAAAGGCTAAATAGTATTCAAAATTGATTTGGTTAATAGTACATGTATCCATTGTATCAGTTTTTATGGACTAACATTAGATTCAAAAAGTTCAGAGAAATAAAACTTTTATTCTTTGTTGGAAAGTATTATTACATAAAACAACAACAACAAAAAAAGAAAAATGTTTAAAGATTTTGATGCATATTATTGATCAAAAATGGTTTGACTCTTTAAATTTAAGTTGTCTGATATTATTGAATTTTTACATCAAATATGGATTAATACCTAGGAACATTTTGCTAAGACAGGAAAATTATCAAAAAACTTGGATCAAAATATGTTATCTTAATATTTTATAGATTGTGTTATAATAATAATTTAGAATATAAAAGAAATTAAAATTTTATGCGTGCGTATATGTGCAGATTATTGGTCAGTTAATAGACTAGTATACTGTAATGTTTTTCTGAAAATTTATGATAATGACATTTTACTTGTAATTACATATCAGACTACTTTCAGCATTTAGTATGTTAAATGTTTTTTGAAAAATTCAAATATATTCAATTATTAGCTATATCTCACAAATTTGTATATAACATAATATTTTGAATATTATTATTATCTTTTCTTCAGGTAGTGCTGGTTTGATTAGTAATAGCACTTGTGTGAAAATTGAACTAATGATTTTTATATTTGTGATTACTGAATTTAAAATTAAGCTTTAACCAACTAATCTATTCACTCAAGGATGACAGTGAGTAGAAATTTTATATACTTTTTTATGAGGGTCCTTCCTGACTTTTTCATTTTCTGTAAGGGAAAGGTTAATGAGCAATTTCTAAATTTTATAGATTATGGCACAAGATTGATTTATAGATTATTTGCTATTGTCTTGTGAGTAGCTTCTTTAAATTTTTTTTTTTTTAGTTAACTGAGAATATATTTATTTATTTATACATGGATGGTCTATTACTTTCATTTCTTTTTTCTCTCTAATGAAGTCTTTCTATATTCACATTGTATTTCATAGATAGTTTTTATTTTTCAGTATTTCAAGTTTACATTTTGTATTTATTAGAATTTCTCATAAGTACTAGATTTTGGAAAGTTGTTCCAATATTATATTTATACAGATTTTCTGTAGTTTGTCTGCAATTAGTGTTATGTATGGATATACTACAGAATTATATTTGTTTATATATTTATATATTTCTTAAGGTTTTCTTACTGATAATAAATTGATAACTATTTTCATAAGAGTTTGTAGGATTTTTCTTTGTCCAAGTCACTGGTTTCTGAACAAATTTCTTTAGTTGTCTTCCATAGTGACAATAGTACCCCAGTTGTTATGTTTCAGTCATGATTTTTCTATATGTGTAAGCTTTTTTTGCAACCCATTATTTGGCATTTGGTCATGAGGAAGTCTTGTCACAAGAACAAGAAAGCTAATTTTTGGTTGTTTCTTTTATGTTATCTAAATGTCATGGGAAAAGTTATCGCATTAAAACATTTTTTAAGGTTTAGACCAAATCATCATCAAAAATTATCAATCCACTGCAGGATGAAGGTCTCTCCAAGTTCAATCCATCTTTTCCGATCTTTAGCTTCTCTTCTCCACATCACTCCTGCCCACTTTCTTATTTCATCAATCCATCTAACATGTGGTCTCTTTCTTGGTTTTTTACAATCTCTTGGAATCCAGTTTAAGATTTCAATTGTACCTCTATTATCATCTCTTCTAGCAATATGTCCAGCCCAACTCCACTTCAATCTTTTAATTTTTTCAATGCAGTCAGTAACACATGTTTGTTCTCTTACTCATACATTGCATTTTCAATCTCTTCTTGTTACTCCCAACATGCATCTCTCCATACTTCTTTGAGTGGTCTGAAGTCTCTGTATTGCTCTTCTATTAAGTGTCCAAGTCTCAGATCCATAAGTAAGAACTGGTAAAACACATTTATTAAAAATCTTCCTTTTCAAACACATAGGCATATTTCCTTTTAGTATCAAGTTATTTCTACCAAAAGCACTCCAACCAAGTTTAATTCTATGATTAATTTCATCTATTATGTTTCCATCTGTGTTAATAATCTGGCCAAGGTATTTATAACTGTTAACTTCTTCTAATTTATCATAATCAATCTTTATTTTCACATTTTGAGAAAATCGATTAAATATTACTTTTAGTCTTTATAACATTTATCTTTAGTTCTACTTTCCTACTTTCATCTGATAACTCCTGCAACATTTCCTGCAGCTCTAAAGCATTATTTGCAAAACAACTACATCATCTGCAAAATCTAAATGACTTAAATAATCTCCATTTACTTTCACTCCTTTAGCTTCCCATTTTAATCCACAAAATACTTCTTGCAGCACTGCTGTAAAAAGTTTTGGAGATAGTTTTAATGAAACATGATAAATCAGGAAATCAGCATACATAAGAATGTGATGATTCTCTCACCAGTTGCAAAAACAGCATCATATTGAATTAGAATTTACTTTTTACATTTGGTAATCAACACTTATCTGATAAATCTGGATGAACTGCAATTTTTAATTAGATTGTATATGAGTTAACTATCTGATAAAAACAAATAATAAGCATATTTTTGTGATGTGAAAAAAAAATTCAGATTCATTACATTGAATTCAAATCTTGGATTATGGCTGGAAGGTACACGTACTAATTATAAATGAATATATCAATAATAAGATCGATCAGAAAAGTAAATTATTGAATAATTAATTAATGTTAAATTTTCTTTTTCATTATTATAATGCAATATTCATATGTATACTGTAAACTATTATATATTATGTTTTTTGATGCTAATAAAAACCAGTTTAACTTTAAAGCAGTATACTTTTTTTTTTAATAATTATGTTCAAGAAAAAATAGAAAGTTCAAGGTTAAGACATATTTTTGTATTATTTTAAATTAAGATCTTTATAATTTAATGTAAAATAGTCATTTCAATATAGTATATGTCTATCAAATATAATTTTTACATTTAAAATGTGGAATGACACATTTTTATATGACTAAGTATTTTCAATTATATTTGTGAAATCTTAACTGACATCATTAATTTATTTAAATGCACATAATAATTTATATGAACCGATGGAAAGTTTTTAACTCACAAATTTTATCGCCAGTCTGCCCTGGCCTTAGGTGTTGTCTGAAAAGAAAGATAAAGTAATTAATATGTTTACCAAATATGTTAATAGATATAAAAAATGGATTTAGAAAATCAGAATATTTTTTTTCTAAAAGTATTTATTGTATATATAAACATTTTTTTTTACTATATGGTTAATTAATTACAAGAATAAAACCGAACACTGATAATATATATGTGTGTGGGAGATAATGATCTGGACCAACTGATCACGGCTGGTTCAGAACAAAAGACGTATATTGGAGATCATTTATGTTTTTCACATGTATGTGATCATAAGTATTGACTATATAAGATGGAGTAAATGACAAAAGGGAGTTTCAAAGCTTGGGCTCAAATCCTCTATAATTACAATTATATCTAGCTTAAAAGTATATACAGTATACTTGCAGCCTTTCACGTTATTAATGTAGTTGTATTTAAATATTATATATGGTTAATTAATAAACTGAAAATTTAAAAAAAGAAATACACCTACATGATATATTCCCAACACACACACATATATATATATAAATTATTAATTCTTCACATCAGTTCTTTACATAATATGACATTTCTCTACAAGCTTTTCTTATCTTTACTCTATTCAGACAATTTTTTTAGATCAACTTTTTTTTTTTTTTTATAAATCTTTTTATTCTTTCATAAATCTTTTCGTTATATCTTTTATAATTTCTTTATGCCTAAGTATTTATTAAATACAATATATACCTCCTACCTCCCCACACAATTTATTTAGTAAATAATCTTCTTTTTTTCAACTTATCTTTACCAATGACTCAAACATTTCCTTTTTTTTTTTCAAATCTATTATTTCTAATTGACCAAGTCATTGCTTTGCGTAATATTCCATTCAGAATATTTAACAAATCTTTTTTAAATTTCCATTTTAATGGGACATAAAATAATTATTCTCATTAAAGCTTGTTTAATCATTGCAGTTTTCATTCTAACATCTTTGTTATTTTCATCATCAGATGAATATTTTCCTATAATCTTTAACTTTCTCTAAAACCTTTTGCCCCAAATGCTTTTGAACTTCAACAAATTTTATCACTTTTGCTTATCATTTTGATTATCTGTAAGTACTTCCTTCTTATCAGCATAACTGAATGTTTTTACTACCATGTCTTGCTCCATCCTTATTAAAAATACATATTAAAATTTTCTTTAATCAAATAACTTTATTGCTCAAGAGTTTATAAGGTGATCAAGTACTGGAAATACCAGACCTGAAATCAATCTGAAAACTTTATGCTTCAGATTGTGATACTCTACCAATGCACTAAATTATGCAGGATCCAAACTGTTGTTTTATGCTTTTTTTTAATGTTTATTTTACAATACACCTGGGTCTCATTTTATGAAGATTTTTTTAATGCAATTTTGAGGTTATGCAATTCATGTTTCTTCTTAATATATTTTTATGTGGGTTTTCTTTTATGCAATAAAGAAGTTCATATTTCACTATATTTATTAGATATCAAAAAATTTAAATTATTAATAACTTATTTTGACTTGAAATATATTTTTCTTTTCAAAAATACAATGTTATATTAGCAACTAATGTGAATATGGCCCCAAACTATTTAGAATCTTAGCTTCTACATAAATAACCTACTTATACTTATGAGTAAATAATAATAATAGGTTTATACTTATGAGTATAAAAAGATCGCAATAAATATTCAAAAATTTTAAACTTTTAAAAACATTTTGTTAGATATAACAGAAATAACTATTCTTTTAGATTTTTAAAAATAATCAGAATTAACAAGATTTTATTGATTTTATAAACTGAAAATAATCTTTCTAATTATAATGTATAATTTTTTGTTTTGATTGCAATCTCATTTTTTTTAATATAGAAACAAAATGTTTATATTTAAAATTTATTTCAGTAGTAAACAAAAATGTCTATCAAATGAAGACAAATTTATTATTTTCTGATAAGTAATAATCATTTAATCATAGATTTTATGTTGATGTGTTAAACAAAGAAAAACATCAGAAAATGCTGAAATCTGAAGAGTTTTCTGCAATGAACAACTCTTAAATTCCAACAAGAGCTAAATAGTTATATGTCTGGATATCATGAGCTTTATAAACAATTACTAAAATCATTGTCTCAAAGTTTAATCACTGATTACAGTGGCAACAGAAAACCATTAACACAGCACAAGACTGAAGGTAGCACTAGTTGTACCTCCTCTTGTGATGAATCTGATTTCTTACTAGTTCATAAACGAACTGCATATTGTCAAATAGTGATAATGATTAAAATATGTATGAAAAAATGTAAAATTAAATACTGTAGTTAATAAAAAATGTTTGTCTTGTATCAATTTTTTCAAATATTTGAAATTTTTTATTAGTCATACTTTATTTCCTTATTTTTTATGTGAATTTTAAATTAATTTTTTCTTGTTGCTTTGCTTTTATGTGATTTCTGAAAATTACAGAACATTCCCCCATTTTTCAAGGTAAGTTAAGTCTGTTTTGTGTGATTTTTTTAATGCAGGTTTTCTGTGGAACCTATCTACCACATAAAGTGAGACCCAGGTGTATTTAGTTTGACAACTCTTTTTTATTCATCTATAGACTTATTAATAGACATCTCTCATTTTATTCAAATGATAAAACAAAATAATTCTATCTACCCTACAAAAAATGTTCCCAAAATCAGTGAAATAGATATCATTATCCTCCTCCTTTATATCTAAGTAATATTTCTCATCACTTCTATTACATTTTCTAACTCAGTTATTTTCAACCTTTATCAGGCCATGGCTATCATTTTATTCCAAAGTATTCTCAATGTGCCCTTTTTAATATTTAACAGCAGGCAAACAGAAATCATAAATCTTTATGTTCATCAATTTACATACAACTTGTTTATTTGGATAAAATTTTTAATACATTAGGAAAATACATGTGACTAAATTTTGGTGTTGAAACAGATATTAGAAATTTTTTTTTTAAATGGCCCACAATGTAGGATAATGTTCTGAATTATTTTTTTCTAAAAAAATTTTGATAAGATATACTAAAATTTTATTTCAGTTCTGTATTATTTTATAGCTCAGTAAGTTTTTCTTCCACAAAGCTTTCACTAAAATTTTCAATATTTATATGTAGATTTAATATGTAATTTGAAATTTCCAAATTAAAAATGTCTTCAAACCTTACAACCAGCTTTTGTAAATGGTTCATAAAAAATCAGTAGTATATTATTAGTTATTTCGTTTTTTTTATTTTCAATAAATTTGGAAATTGATATAATTCATCTTGTCATGTGTTTTTTTTGTAAAAGTATTAACTTTGATATAAATGTTGATATTTGAGATTTCATTTTAATAAGAATTATGCTTTGTCCATGCAATTATAAATTCATGTCATTGTTATTCAGGATATTACTGAGATCATGCTACATATTTAAAAAAAACCCTCTACAATTGTGAGTCATAAAATCATTACAAGAATTTACATTTGTTAGATAACAAACTTCAAAGAGAAGTAACAATTAAAACCTTCATTATTTTCAGCACAAAGTTTTAAAGAAAGATAATCATTGAGAAAAGATGCAATTTAATTTTGTTTATAGTAGCAGTCACAACTTGTAAAGAATTACCCAATTGATCAAGTTTTTTTACAACTAAATGCTGACCGTGAATGATGCAATGAAAACTAAATAAGATTTGATGTGACTTTTTAAAATAAGCTGTCAATTTCCTACAATGATCTACCAGAGATGGCTCTTCCAGTTGCACAGTCTATTATATACAGCAAAGGAGGCAATTCAAGAAAAAATGGGATGCTCAAGTTTTTATATGAGAGATGCAAAAAGCAAAATGAAAATGTTCAATAAATTGCACTTTATGGATAATAAAAGAATAGCCAAAATAGTATTTAATTGGGTTATGAATAAAGGGAAGGAAACAAGATGGGTGAAAAAGGTAGTGTGGTATGCGAAAGATTTGGATAAAGAATTTATATCAGTATACTTGTACAAGAGGTGGGATGATTGTGTTAGGAGAATTGTTGAGTGTTATAGTGGTAAGGAATGGGATAGGAGAATTGATGCATTAATAAAGAATATGGAGTTGGAGAACTGGAGAACTAGTATGAAGAGTAAAAAGAGTTTAAATATATATAGAAGTAAACAAAACATTGGGTGCGAGTTAATTTATGATAATAGCAAGGAAAGTAGTTTACTGTTTAAGGCTTGAATTGGATCTTTAGCAACAAGAGAATATACACATAAATGGAAAAATATGGGTGAGTCAGTCTGCAAGTTGTGTAAGTAAGGCATAGAAAATATTAGACATCTGTTGATTTGATGTAAATGCTTGAAAGCAGAAAGAGTACAAATAATGAAGTTATGGAAGGCTAAATATAAACAAAGTGATTATACAGAAAGTGTGTTATTGGTTTTTTTGCTGGGTTTGGGAACATATAAGGGGGATTTAGATATGAAGGCCATGGAGTTGACCAAGATTATGTTGTGGAAATGGGATGAAGGAGGATATGGGGAAACTTAGGGTGGGGAATGAAAAGGGAAGGTAAAGTGGCTAACAGGTTTTTCTGGACATAGTTGCTGGAAAATTCCTGACTCCGTATAATGAAACAGTAAGATTTGTATTCGAATCTTAAGTTTCACCTTTTTCTATCATCTTTCACTCACCGCTCTATCTTACCCAAATTTAAACTTTTTGGTATCGAATTGTGTGTGTAGCAATATTAAAAATGTATAGATATATGTAGAATTCACCATAAACACGCACACATTTCGATCTCAAATTTAAGGCAATAAATAAAGATAAATAATATAATTTAGATTTCTTTTTTTAGTTATATAAAAATATATAATTTTAATCATTTATTTTGAATTGTAAAATTCATTATTTATTGCTTTGTTTAAATTTCATTTAGTAATAATTTTAGACATAGATTGTAACATTTAATTAAAAGTAAAAATAATCGTATGTTCCCTTTTTGTCTTTGAAATTTTAAAAGCATCGGTCAGTGAGAGATAATAGATTAATTAAAAAGAAAAATTTCCTAAAATGGAATTATAAAAATTAAATGTAAAATCTAAATGTAAACAATAGAACGGCATCTTTCTCTATAATTAAACTAACAAAAATGCATTGATTATCCTCAGGGCAGATTAAGTGGAATCTAAAAATACACTAACAAAAATGTAAAAGATAAGATCTAAGAAAGGAGGCCATTTTTAGACTTTCTAGAGACTTTCACTTTAACTTTAGCTGTGCTCTCAATCAGTTGAGAGTCCCCAAGATCTTAAATTATTTTGATGTGCCATAATATGCATGAATAGGAAGCACCCAGACTATTCTCCATCTGGAGATGGCCTATCGGATGCCAAACCTTCCATTGCCCTTTATAAATTCAACCACAAAGATCTGCTGCCTAAAATAATTTGAAAGCTGCTGCTATTAAATTACACGAATCATCTAAATGCTGTAAAGAACTGCTAATGCTAGAATCATGAACAATTTGCTACTGATCACAGAATCGAAAAACTTCTCATAAACAGGTACCTGTGTCCAAATTCTCTAGAGTACTCTACTAATATCCCGCTATAGCTTATTCATTCTTTATCTAACTTATAAATTATAAACTGTAAATTCTCATTTGTAAAACTAAAATTAATTATTAAATTTTTTAATGTAAAGTTCTTTAATAATCTAGCCTGCCTAACTCCTAACTTTCTTGGGTGTGTATTTCTAAAATCTACATTTTATTATATAATTATTGCATGCTCGTAATTTTCTAAGTATAAATCTATGATCGCTTGAAACAGTGGAGGCATGTCAAATTTTCATTAATATTTACTTTCATAAATAACTTAATATTTTCATCTAAATCGACATGCATTCAGTGCTTCATTTATTGTTATACAGGGGTCTAGTGCTTAAAAAATGGCTGACGTATTAGTTATAATAATCACCCAGTTTATGTATTGTTTTTATATTTTATTAAATTTGTAATTAATAATTCCATAAAATTTGCATTTCTTCGAGAGTTGCAAACGTTCCTTATTAAATGTTGATAATGTAGGGCCGAGTTATAAAATATATTTAAGTCTTAACAGAATCGTCTGTACATTATACATGTGTTACATTTTAGAGACACGATGACCTATTACAAGCCTTGAATATTCCGGATTCTATAGGGTTGAAATTAACCCCAGTCGTCCTACACAAGCGGACATAATAAATGCTCCATAGGGCTTGACGACCATCATGCAGCCAACAGGCAACTGAGGCACAAACCACTTGTCCCTGGTTATGCTTATGTGACACCTTACCTCTTCGGGCCTATGGCAAATGCCAACCCGTATTTATAAACTCATTCATGGCTTTGCAGTTTCAATATACTGCCACTTCCTATCACCTTTCTAAACATACCACGTGTTTCTTTTATTAACTTTATTATTCTATGTATAACTCCGTCCCTGCATTAGTGACAATTCACTCTCAAATAAATGTTTGCCCCTAGTTATTAGTAAATATCTTTAATTAAATAAATATATGTCCGCCGCTACTCATATAAATCTTACTTTAGACTCTTGCATTGCAAAGGTATAAATCCCTAAAGGCATGCCTTAGAAATACTTACTCAAGAATTTTAGGTAGCTAGATTACATCATCAAATAAATATATTTCTTTTTGTAAAAATAACAGTATTGGAAATACCGCTACTGAGGTCTTAAATCTAAAGTATTATTGGTAAAATGATTTCGTATAAATGTTACTAAATAAATAAATGTATTTCTTGAATACCAGTATCGGAAAATTCCGTTACTCAATTTAAATATTACCAAATATTATTAGTAAATGATTTATTATTAAAATGTTTCAATAAATAATTTCAAACTATACGTCTGCAGTTACGTTTTATTTATTCGATACCCATTCTATATAATATTTCCTCGATTTTGTAAATATAAATGTTTAATTAATATTAGTGTTATTATTGGCTAACTCAAAATAAAATCATGAATCTCTTGCAATATCCCTGACCACCGTGCCTAAAGAAATGTTTACTAATGTCGCAACAGATGCGTTGTTTTGTAGATTGTATTGTGGAACTGATAAACTATGTTCAAACTCAGTACTACGGGTGGCTTCGCTACCTCGATGGTGCTGCCATTCTGTGTGGTGGTCGAATTCTACACTATGTTAACGAATCACCATTTCTGACTGTTACAATAAGGAGAAGTCACAGTGCATCACATCATATCATCACATATATGTGTAAGTGGAATTTCTTTGTCTTTATAAAGTTGTTTGATAACATGAGTTAAAGTCCTAGCCATTTCTATCCATTTTTAAATATTCTACACAAAATTTTTTAAATCTTTTTTCCCCCACAAATTTTTCATACATAAAGCAGCAAATATTTGGCTACAATGTAAAATGTTATAAAATATAGGTTTTGTGGCTTGAATCATATATTTATGAAGTGGAATTCTTTAATTGTATAAAACTGTGCCAATTAATTCAGAAATTTTAGATAAAATTAGTCTTTTTAGTCTTTAACAATTGAGTGGAATTTTATGGTTTGATAATTAAAAGTATGATATTGCATGAAGTCCCCAAACTGTTTCATTGCCAAGACCACACAAATATATTTAATAATGTTTCTCATTACTCAAATTTTTTATAATGTTTTTGAAATTATATGTGCTATATTAATCATGTTATTCAGATAAAAAAAATTTAATGTTTCAGTATGTAAAAAAGGCTTTTTGCCTCATTAACAAAATAGTTTTTTATAATAAGACACATTGATAATTAATTGTTTTTTGATGCTTGTAAAAAAAAAAGACTATACAATATTGTCTGCATTTCTTTTTTGAATTTTGTAAGTTTGCCATTAACTTTCCTAAAAGAAATAAGTAAAATAAATTATTGTTTATTATTAAATTATTTAACAATAAATATGTAATGGAAATTAAATTAAAAATTGACAATTATATACTGTATAATTACCGAATATTAGCCATTACAATAAAAACCATGTGAAGTTAATGATGTATCTCAACATGCAACATTTTAAATAATAATAAAATAAAGTTCAATAACAATAAAACTAAAACAAAACTATTCTAATTTTCTGACTAATAGGAATCCAGTCTGCTTATGATGATTAACAGAAATGTTAAGTTTACACTGCATATGTAGCACCTCAACACACACACTTGCAAATGTACAGCAAACCTGTCAAATTGTTTTAAAAATTCATTGTGATTGACTTATAACTATATAATGTTTTGTTTAAGAATTATCTGCAATCATATTATTAAAAATGCTGGTTTATGGCTTCATAAAATCTAATGTCTATCTGTAATTTTTTTGTAGTCGTTTGTTTTTTTAAATGTCTTGATTTCCTCTCTCATGCTCTTTCGATCTAACACTTTTTTGAATGCTTTGAAAGCCCTTCAAGAGATGAGAACACTCACTTTCATTTTCATTGCCCTAGCCTTTCTAAATACAAATTGTTTTTATAATCATACATGCATATCCTAGTCTCACTAATGTTTTAGCTGCATATGCAGTTAAACTTATTATTTTAAACTCCTTCTATTTACAGAATTAAATATTTCTTCAAAAAAAAAGAAAAAAAATGTTGAAGAGATATCTATTGGTCATTTTGTTAAATCCTAAAATTACATGTTGAACATCGATTAATTATTTCAAACATACTTCTTCCAAAGCTTTCAGCAACCCACAACATATATCAGATTTAATTTTAATTATAATTTTTAAAATTCCAATTATCTATATATACATCATCTTATCTTTATTAATGCAGATGAGAGATTATTATTTCTATCATCCAAGTTGCATTTATATTTTTTACATCTTTTTCAATCCATCTATTTTCTCAGAAAATTTCTTATCATTCTTTGATTCAGTCATTATTTTCTTTCTGTGATTGTTTTTTCTATTAAATGACTTATTCCATTATAAATAAATCATTGGTGCTTTCTTTGTCATCCATACATCATACATTTATGCAGCTTAATGGAATCTCTCAGCTAATAAGCTATTATATTTTTCCTTCATCATTTTCTATCTAGTACTACATCCTAAATCTCAAATTTATTAATACTGTACCCCATTTCCATACTGACGTTGTCTATTCAATAGTTTTAATTATAGGATCATTTTATCATTCTGCAGTTCCAACATAAAGTCAAAAACTGGTTTTCAGATAGTTACTTAGTTGATATATTTTTCCATAACGTTATTATCATCCACAATATTTTCTACACTATCATTAGACAGTTGAGAAACCAAATCACCCAAATTATTGCATTATATATATATATATTGTAACGGTTCGTATATATACACATTGTGTAGGTGTGTGTATATACGAGTTACATGATTCACCTACTTTAACTTAACAAAATGACACCGAATAAAATCAATATTTTCAGAAAAATATAAGAGAAGGTTAGAATAGAAAAAAAGATATTGGGATAAGTTAAATTAAAAAAATAAATAAATTATAACTTGTCTTTCTTTTGCGGATGTATTTTAAATAATGTCTGAAAATATTTTGTTAAAGAATAATTTTTTTAATTAAAAGAAAAAAAATTGTAATTAGAAAAAAAAAGTTATGAGTAATTAAAACCATTGAAAACAAATTAATCAGTTTCTGAGATTAAAACTTCAGAAACTGATTACTGAACAACAAAAGGTAATCTTGACAAAATTAATTAAGATGTTTTTTTTTGATTAATAGTAAAATTTTGATTAAAGATCAGAAATGTTGATAACATGATTAAGGTAGGGCAGGAGTATAAAAGGAAGTATGTGGACTATTTTAGGAGAGAAAAAAGAGAAAAAGAAAAGAGAAAGGAGTATAAAGAAAATAAGAACCAAAATTTACCAGCAGCATGGAAAATTATTCTTTTATGACAAGGCCAAGAGAAACATGAGTGGCTAAACACAAAACTGTGTCCACTATTTTTCCACTGCTTGTCCTCTGACCACCATTTTGAGAATGCTATATATACTTGACTGACCTGCCTGCTGTTCACGCTTCAACCAACCATGCTAAACCAAGAAAACCTTCTACACCATATGGCACAGATAACAAAAGGAGGGGCTTCATTCAGCATAAAAAATAAAATAAAATAATAATAAATGCATACCATGAATATTTCTGGACCAAAATGGGTGATCACCCAGACTCATACATAATCAACAGAATCCATGATGCTCATCCAGAAAACCTAGGTAAATCATTTTATTGCAACTATAATAATAAGAAAATTCCTTAATACTAGTGTTGCAATGCTAAATAATGAACTTAATTAGAGAACTATTAACTTTTAAGTAGGACTTTAGCTATCAACATTTATCCATAGTTATTGAGTACTAGACATTTGATTTTATATGTGTATTTTATTGTTTTATGTGTTATTTATTATTAGTTAAGTAATAAATGTGTTTATAAAATTCTTTGGTGTCATTTTTCATCTCTCTCTCTCAGTTATAGAAAATGTGTTGCTGATTTCATGCTATGAACTAGCCAGGGATCAAGCACTTGAAACATGGTTTTAAGCATTTTATGGGTTTCAATTTTAGTATTGGATGGTGCCCGTGGACCCCTTATAAATATTCCTATGAGATGTTTCACATTCCATGTAGCTGGAGAGAGTTACCTTGGTCTGGAGAAGTGACTGTCAATTTAATATTTTTATTAAATCTCAGTCTGATCAGGGGTATGATTGATATGTAAATATTAATCATATTTACTCCTTTCTTGAGTAATGGGACTTTCCAAAATCATGTTAAATTATAATTGACTAAATTTTAATAGTTATTAAAATTTAAAAGATTAAAATAATTTCAAAATGTATAATCGAAAATGTTATTGTAATTAAGAATGTAAGATGTGTGTATATATATAGTTTTACAGAATCAGAATAAGTTCCCATTACAATATATTGTCTTCTTTTGCTAGAGATCCTATTTCAACTTTAAAAAATAAATTACTTTCCTTAATATTATAAAATAAAACACCAAAAAGTCTGTTTATTCTGTATTTATTCAGATAATTTTTATTTTCCATATCTGTTTTCATCTCTCTAACCTATTCCAATATTTACTACTATAACAACAAATAATCTGTAAAAGATATCTCTTAACTTATATACTGATAAATTGATCTAAAATCTTCATTTAATTTTTTAGTATATTCTATTATTTTTCTCAGCCATTATTTAAAGTCAAATTAAAAACTATTTTAGCTACCTGAATATTTTATTCTGGAATTAGGATCATATTAAGAGATTGACATTAGTCACATGATATTTATTATTTAAATTAAAACTATGTAAATATATTTTATAGAAAGAGAAAAAACTTTTGAAAAATGCATGTTTATATATATCAGACAAAGCATATTGAATTTAAAAAATTGACTTTCAATTTTTTTACCAACAGTTAAATTGTTCTTATATACAGCAGGGGTCCCCAACCCTATGCCCACAGGCACCATGGTGCCTTCAGACCATTTTACTTGTGCCCGCCACTATCCGAACACGATAAAAAATATTTATCTGATACAAATAAATTTAATTTTTAAAATTTCTTATAAATTATTGTATTATATTGCAATCAAATTGTAGGGCATACTATACTTTTACAGCGTAAAAATATAAACATTAATTATATGTTAAAATTTTATTTTGAAATAAATATTTTTTTGTACATTATGTGTATTATTAACAATATCCAACTATAAATTTACATTGAAAAAATAAATGGTGCCCGCGACCTGGTTGAAAAAAATAAATGGTGCCTGCCACCTGGCCAGTATTATAGAATGTGCTCTTAAGTGCAAAAAGGTTGGGGACTCCTGATATACAGCAAAGAATGAATTTGACTAATGCATTCTTGGTTCATTATAAGAAGTTCAAACAATGCTAAAATCTAATTTGCAGTTAAAACTTTTAAGAATGCTATAAGCATTTGAAAGATAAAAATATATTGATAATGTATTATTTATATTTAAACTATCACAGTCCGATTGGAATGAGCAATTCATATTCATTATTTTTTATATGGAATTACTATTGACTTTCAATTTTTTTTACCATCATAATTGATTTTATATACAGCAAAGACTGAATTTGACTAACACATTCTTGGTTGATTATAAGAAGTTCAAACAATGCTAAAATCTAATATACAGTTAAAACATTTAAGAATGTTAAAAGCATTTGGAAGATAAAAATATATATTGATAATTATTCTCTGATCTACAGATAAGAGAGTTTCAGATTTTTCTAGAGGTGTGTAATATTTATATATATTAGGCACTATTATGTAAAAATTGTTGTGGCAAGTGAAATAAAAACATTATAAAAAAAGATTATGTTGTGTGCTTCAATTTCTATTATAACTTATGAAGAGTATAACAGAGACATTAACTAAAAAAACAGCAACTAATTACTATTTAAAGGATTATTATATGCAATTATTAAAATTAGAAATATATAATCTTAATCAAGAAATTTAAAAATAATAAAAAACTCTTGAAAAATTCATGTTTATCTTTTTCATTAATAAAATGTCTTGGCAGTGAATTTAAAATTCTTGGTGTTAAATAGATATTAGCTGTTTTCATGTATTTATATTTATAAATCACTCTAGCCTTGAGCAAATAACAGTTTTTTTATCTTAATAATTAGTTTCAGTACAATTTAAAAGTTTAAAATGAGTATTTCTTAGTCTGCTTTCAAAACAGATTTTATGCATTTAATGTGGTTTATTTAAAGTTCTCTAAGTTAAAAATCACAATCAGTTCCATTCAATTATCAATCTTTAGTGTTTATACAATCATCTTAGATCATAGAGAAAGATGGCTATCTACCTTTTTTTAAGGCAGCTGTGCTGACCACTTCACCACCAACACTTGACATCTATTTTTTATTTTATTTATTAATAAAAAGATTGCATTGATCGATTGAAGATTCTTGGTGTTGAATGGATGCTTTCATGTATTTAAATTATCAGTTGTAAATAATAAGCCAGGAACTGACTTTTACAATATATATAAATGATTATTATATATAATTATTAAAAACATATTCAGATATAAATATATTCAAAACTTATTTCAAAATATACTTAAATATATGCAACAAAAATGGTTTATCCAACTACACACAAGCATACAAATGAATTAATTACCAATTACCCATAAAAATGCATCAAGAAATGCAGCAAAAAAGGAGATTTTTAAATAAATAATTAATAGTATTAAATGTGATGATGAAAATAAATAATATTTTATAGAAATGAAAAAGAAAATAAATGGATATAAAAATTATAAATTAAAGTTTGTTAAAATATATATTGTATCTATGTATATCGATATAAATATATGTAATTAATATGTGTAGTTTAATTTAAGCATGGTTTTTATATGTCTTAGACATATTATTTATATCTAATTTTTTAGTTATTTAAATATAGTAATTGGTGTCAAGGAATTAAGTTCCTAGTGTTTTTTTTTTAAGTTTTTTAAAATTATTTTTCAATTTTAATAATTATATATAATAATCATTTATATACAATAATTACCTTCATAGATCCTTATCACACTATTTTAAAACTGTTAATATATATGTGAATATATAAATTTCATTAAGTTTTTTAAACGGAATGAGAAGCGGATTGCATGTTAATCTTCAGAGATATCTAATGAGCCTCTATTTCCAGAACAAAGTATTACCTAGCAATGAATGAGACAGTTGTGGGTTTTTCTCTATTCCTTAATATGGAAGATTAGCTGTTTATTTATTTTCATCCTTGTGTGATTTGATGAACCAACATTGTTATATATACTTAATCATATTTTTATATGTGATTTGGATATATTATTATATATTTAAGTATATTTTTAATAAATTTAATAAATGTTTTATTTATTATAATAAAATATATTTTTCCAGTTTATATATATATTTAAGACTAACCTTTATTTTGTCTGCTTAACAAAAATAAAACACATGAATTGATCTAAACATTTAAATATTTATTTTCAGCATACTAGCTTCTTCTATTTTCATTTTTTAAAAAAATATTATATATATATATATTATAAATGTTATATATATATACATATAAATACACATAAGTATAGGGGATTTGAACACAGACTTTCAAGCACCCTTCAACTATCCACAGTATCTCATACAACTGATACATCCTTTCTATCACCAAACCATCGGTATTCTTCCAAGCACAGTAAATGTCTAAATCTTATATTTCTACTGATAAAATAAATTCAAAACGAAGTAAATTTGTGTCACCGTAATGCTTCTCTTCCAAATTCAGTTGACGCTTTATACATTCCTACTTATTTAACCTGTCTCCGTTATTGTATACATATTTATATTAACGTTTAAATCAAATATTAATTTTATCATCTGATAAATTTCAAAAATTATATTATTTCTTTTCATCATTTTCAAATGCCTTTTTAATAATTTTGTGCATATATTTAATGAGTTATTTTTAAGAGAGGAGGGTTTGTTTAAAAAGTCTCATCTAAAAAAGATATTTTTTTTCTTTTAAAGAGAGTTTTTAAACTTCAGTAGCTGGCTTTGGATTTTTAATTTGAAAAGTTTTCTCTCTTTCAATCATTGATTTTTGTCGTCACTGGCTACTATTATCACCAGGAATGAATTTTCTTTTGAAAAACTTTTATTATTATTTTTTTTTATCATGATTCAGAGCTGTTGAATGGATGAAAACAACCATTTCCTTTTTAAATAATGTAGAGGAAGAAAAGAAGGCAAACAAAAGTTGATTAGTTTGTTGTTGAGTTTTCAGAAGAAAGTAAAATTTGTTCAGTTTTTCTTCTTTCAAATAATGTTTTACTATGACAGTATTTGCTTTGCTTTACTATTGCTAAGAATGTATGATAAAGTTATTGATCAATTGTTGATTAATGTTAGTGATGCTAGTCATTGTTTTTAATCTGTCACTATTATACATTGCATAAATCATAGACTGAGAAAGCGACCATGAGATATTTAGTTTAGTATAAACCAGCTTTATGATGTTTTTCATACTTGTAAATAATGTTAATAAAATATGTAGTTTCTGGACATAAGAATAAATATAGGGGATTTGTTGTGGTCATGTATATCAGTGGTAAGAGATAAATGTGGATAGTTGAAGTCTGCTTGAAAGTCTGAGTTCAAATTTTCTATATTTACAATTAAGCTCCAGGTATATGAAAAATGCCTGTATTTTAAATATTTGGATATCATCATCATCATCATCATCATAATAATAATAATGATATTATTATTATTATTATTATTATTATTATTATTATTATTATTATTATTATTATTATTATTATTATTATTATTATTATTATTATTATTATTATTATTATTATTATCAATATACGCAAAAATATCATTATTCAATCAACTCATAATGTCAAAAATAAGCTACTATTTACCAATAATCAGTTTCACAAAACCATTTATAGCCTCAATTAATTCATTTTGTAGCAAACTACTATGGAACAGGAAAGTAGTTGCCATTTCAATAAAGCAACTTAACCAACCAACAAAATGGAATGGTCTGGGACTTCACTCAATATCAGCGTTTCAGACCCAAAAAACAATAAATCTGCTAATAGCCATAGTCACAAGGTTTCCAGATATTGAACCAATATTGGAGATCACACCTACAGATCACCCACCACCTACAAACAATTATATCTTTACATTGCTTGAAAGCATTGAGAGCATCAAAAACAAAGTAATGCTGAAAAGTCCAATAAAATATACATATTGGCAAATACATGATTTCCTAACACAAAAACAATCTGAGAATAACCAAATATCTGTATTAGGAATTGATAACAGCCAATTACTTAAAAAATTTTAGGAAATGATACCTGGAACCAAAATTTTACGATTTCATAATTAAAGTCAATTTGAAAGCACTACCTACAAGTCATTTTATAAGATACAGAAGATTCTATATAAATATAGATCCCTTGTGTATGCTGTGTCACAGGGATGAGGAAACACAGTACCATTTCATACATAATTGTTCAGGACTTGAAAAAGTAAGACAGATGATGGTTGGCAGATATAGGAAAAATGGAACCACAATAGATGAGATTCTACAAACATTCAAAAATAATGGAATACCCACCATAAAGGCAGCCACTTTCAGCCTATATGCATTCTGGTGTACCAGATGCACTTTTACACTGGGCAACAACATGAGAAGGCACCCTAACAACTATAAGAACAAATTGCAAAAAATAAAAGAAAGAGACAGCCTTATTGCACCACCTGATATCTTTGCAGCAACGTGGTCTCTTTTTAAAATTCAAGCCACTTTATAATAAAGGATATAATAGAAAAGGACAAAGGCAAACATGAAATTCAGTGTTGCAAGAACATGAAAAAATTACTGAAACCATGATCATTGATTTATATTGTACATAAACTTGGACAATAAATATTTCATAAAGTGTGGAAAAATCTAAAACATTGTGAAAGCCACTATCTAAGTTCTAAAAAGTCAATTTTTAAGTGCAAAGAGACTCTAATCAAATATACAGACTGTTAATATTGTTTTTCTGAATAAATTTTGTCTCTCTAGTTTTGCATTAACGCATATCTTACATCTTACTAGTCGATGATCACTTCCTGTGTTAAATTTATTAAGAACATTACAATCTTGAAATATGTATTTTCTGTTAGTCAAAGTATAATCCAATTCTGCTGTATCTTTATTTGGATGCTTCCATGTCCATTTCCTTTTAACATTTTTCTCAAAAAAAGAATTCATAATATAAAGTTTTTCTTTTTCTGCAAACTCCACAAGTCTATGTCCTCTCTCATTTCTATTATCATAACCAAAATTATCTACAACACTTTCATCTTTAATTTGTTTATCAATTCTAGCATTAAGGTCTCCCATAACAATTTTAAAATGTTGTTTACTCTGATCAAAAGCCTTTTGTACATCCATATAAAAATCTTCTACTACTTCTTCACTATGAGAACTTGTTGAGGCATAAACCTGAATTATCTGCATTTGGCATCTGCTATCAAGTTGTATAACTAATCTTGCATTCTGTCTGATACACCATCAATCTCTATAATGTTGTTCTTTCATTTTTTATTTATAATGAATCCTACTCCACTTGTATTTCCAATATTTGTGCTATTTTAGTAGAGTACATATCTACTTTTTAAATCAATTGTCTCTTTATCTTTTCTTCTAACTTCACAAAGTTCAATAATGTCCCATTTAATATAAGACTTCTTCTTCTAATTCTTGTAATCTTGCTTTACTCAAAAGTGATCTGCAGTTGAAAATACCTAAATAAAAAGTCACCATCAAATAGCAGTCTGGGTCCACAATCAGGGGATTTTCAACACCCTCACCTTTGGCTACCAACCATTGCCCTGGTTGGTGACTTTACATCCTCCTGGGAATAAGAGCCATGATTTATTTTTTTCTGTCATGATTGTATATATCTATTGAAAAAATATTTATCATTTACACATACATTCTTTCTGCCTTATCAGGCAACTGAGAAGAAATATCATGGTGTTTCTTGATCTTAAACTCAGAGATAAAAAGCCAATAAACTCACTACACTGGCTAATGCATGTTGGTGAGCAACCCATCCATGTTCATATACTATATAAATAATCACATAGCAATAATAGCTGTGATGATTAGAACGTATGGAGTGGACATTAGGAATTTGCCCTGCTTGGTTTCTTTAAGACCTCCAAGAGGAATCAAGAGTCTCCTTTCAGTTAATAGCAAATTATTTCATATATAATTTATTTGTATTATTGAACTTATTTAATATTTTAGACAAATATAGTTAAAGGTTATTATTAATTTAATAGATTTTAAGATGAATTGTGATGGTAAACATTAAACATTTTAATTAGAGAAAGTGCCCAGCAAGATATTATTAGGCAACAAGTAATTTTTAAATTTTTACACCTAAGTTGGATAATGTGAGAATAGTTTATTCTTTTAAAGAAAATTAAAGTTTAATTAAATTAAAGTTATTTTCTGTTATGGTCCATGGTGATCAAACTTATTTATTCATTAAAATCATTGTATTCTTTAGCTGCATCATTTTATCTATTATTGATTTTTCTGATTTTTAATATAATATTCAAGCAGTGAAATATCAGAAAGATTTATTTGCAGTAAATTTTTATCTGGCCAAAAATGTAGTTTTGATTATGATGAATTTGTCTAATGTTCATAAGAAAGTAGCAAAATTGTGGTTATGTGATCTGTTGTAATTTTTAGTAATCAAATGATGTCAAGTGCTCTATAAATCTCTATCCAACACTTTATTTGTGGGGAACTTTTGAATCTAGCAGCAGTGCACCTGGATCTTTTGGATTTAATACATCTTTTCTCTAGCAGCCACTTTTTAGTTCTTTGTTTACTTTTAAGCTACCAGCCAAATTGAAAAACTTATTAATGATTTCAATTTAAGCCAGATTATTTGCACAGTTATATAGATCTGAAACTAGTTCAATATCTATATATTGTGGTGTCCTTAGTTTTTTAATAACTATAGGCACATTTATCTTTTGTTTAGGAATAGTATAAAATCAGTAAAATATCACATGACTCCAGCTTAAGAATGTTTAACAACATTTTTTTTAAAATTTACCATGATTATGCAAACTTGTATAAACTTTAATAATCAACAGATATCAGATGGTAATAGGATGACAGCTTGATAGCAAAAACAAAATAGTAAAAGATGACTGCCAGTGGAAAGCTGTATTAGATACAAAAGATCCAGGTGAAGAAAACCTTTATCTTAAAACAAGTCTGGGGAGATAGGATAGGACAACACTGGATAGGGATTTATTAAGCACTATCATTTGACATCTGTTGATTACTAAAGGCTACAGTAGATGACATAACTATGCTGGCAGAAAAAGAATTTGCTGCTAAATAAATAGCTGGGGTCATGTGATATCTTATTGGTTTTAGGTCGTAAAAAAGTTACTTGGAACAGGCAGATGAAGTGTGCAGGAAATATCATTAAATTATAGAAAAAGTAGATATGTTTGCAAATTTTAAAAAATTACTGATCATCAATATTACAATTATTTTTTGTTATTTTTATGTGTGAGAGATGAGTATCTTTTTCATTCAAACAACTTGCAGAATGTCAGATCTATTATTCAAAAAAATAATGTACATTAAAAAATAATTAATGATTTAATGATTTTAGGATGAGCTATCTAATTGCATGCATTTGTAACTAGAAACGAAACTAAATTTCCTCTCCTTAATATAAATGAGTTATTCTTTGTTTGTTAGTATATTCCCAAACTGAAATATAATTAAATTGCAAACAGAGGAGTAAATGAAAAACAGATAGTAAATTATATAGAAAAGAGTGTGTTACAATTTAGTCCATTAGAAATATAATATAAGCTAATTGAAATTTTGAATGCACGTATGGAAAAGATAAAAAAAGTATGTTTAACTTATATAACAAATAATTCTAAAGTGTATTCAAATCTAAAAAAGTATAACATTAAAAATATATTTTGGAATATATTCACGAAATAACTAACATGTATAAATAATGAATATTTATATACACTTTTATGAAAAGTAATCATGTGTGAGCGCACTTCTACCTCGCCAATTCATGATTTGGAGTTTAAATCTGAACCAGACAATTAAAATTCAGATTCTAATTAGACTGGGTTTTTTTCAGTTATCTTGAATATAGTCAACTCATCTCTCAAATATTGATTGATATATGAGATGTCTAGCTATTCTTATCAAAAGAATAAAATAATGTAAAACTGCTTAACATTTTTTATATGAAATAACAGTCATACTGACTGTTGATTGCTTAAACAATTGAAAAAAAAAACTGCTGAATTTTTATTTAGCAAAAAAACAATCTTAAAGCTGTTTAAATTCTCATTAACCAGAAATTGACAAACCTGGTGAGGAGGGCTGTGTATGTGAGCTGTTTGATCATTTGTCTATAAATATATACATTACAGTGGCTTCAAAAATAAATTTACATTAACTGAGAAGTAAACATAAATGCAGCTCCCAGACTATGAATTAAAAGCACTCTAAATATTGAACAGAGGATCAAGAGTAGAATGAATCCACCTATGCTTGCAGTTTTGATGCTTATAAGCATACCTTTGTCAACATTGTTGGTAATTCAAAATGAAAATAATTTATCTGCCAGATGGAATATGAACTTAAAAAGTTATGGAACTCATAATCAATTATACAAGGCTGGAATCAGAATCTTATTTTTAATACATTGATTGTAATAATCAATATGTAAATTTTAAATTAAACATAGTTCAATGTGTATGTAAGTAAAGGGAGTAAACCAATCTTCCTCACCCAGGCTTATAAACATCAGAGCTGCAATAATAGTTGGATTCATTCTATAATTAAAACACTTCAAACAATTCATTCTATTCTTGACTTTTGCTCAACCTTTAGAGCTCTGCTGTTTTAATTCATAGCTTGGAGATTGATTTATTCCCTTTGTTTACATATACATTGAGTTATAATTTAAAGTTTACATATTAAATGTTATTTAAATGTTAAAACTGAGATTTTTAAGTGCCATATTACATCTGGGTGATAAAATTAATTTCATTCTGAATTACCAACTATGTTGACAAAGGTATGCTTATAAACATCAGAACTCTCAAGAATAGTTATATTTATTCTATTATTGATCCTTTATTCAATATTTAGAGTGCTTCTAATGCATAGCCTGGAGTGAGGTTGATTTATTTTTGTTTACATATACATTGAACTACATTTAATTTAAAATTTAACTGAGAAGGTACACTATATTGTCCACATGTATACAAACAATAATATATTCATCAAAAAAGTAAGGCCTATAAAGTTAGTTTATTAGTTTGCAACTCTAAATTTAGTCCAAGAAAATAATATCTTTTTTCTTAGAAGTTTGATAATTCCTAATTTAAACATTACCTGAGTTTTTTTAAGTAAAAGGAATGCATGTTTAATGTGTGTGTGGATGGGCATGTGATTGATGTTAATCTGTGATTCTTGGAACTAATAGCATGGAAAAGTGAGTTCTTGTATTGCATATGTATATAAGTATATGACTATTATTCATGTACATATAATGATTTTATTCCAGACAATAATTTGTAATGAAGAGGGAGGGTATTATAAATCTCCTAGTTTTAGATTTATGCTGCCATTTGATAATAATTGTAATGGTTAAATTTTGTCACTTTTATGTGAAATATGATTGTGTGAATTAGAAAAGAAATTAAATTAAGTAAGACATTGGGTTTGATGGAGTTGGAAGTAGAGAAAAAAAACCAAGTGATACATTCGCAGAAATAAAATAATTATTCATCTAATTGAAAGACAGTTAATTAAAATAATTTTAATTTGTGATCAAAAACTTCTCATTTTGTCAAAAAAGTGTTTTTGAACAAACCAAACCATATTTTAAAATAGTCATGAAAAATTTTAATAAAAAAATAAAATTACACAATGTCTTAAAATTCTAGCAAAACTTGATTTTACTCCTGAGTCAACTTAAAAAAATACACAGTTATCCTGTTATCCTCAATGCTAAAAAAACCTAGTTCTCTAAAATAATAATAGAAACACTTATAAAATATATTCACAAATATATATATATATATATGTTATAAACAATTAAATAATTGTATATGCTCACATTAAAACATTTACATCTTCACATATTAATAGTTTCAAAGTTTGTGATGATAGTATTTTAGTTGTACTTATATGTTGGACTATTTTTATCATCTAATATTAATGGCTAAATATTTTTAGAGAAATTCAAATTTTCTTTAATCTTTTCAACACTTTCAACTGCTAGGTGATAACATATAGGTTTGTATATAGCATTATCTTTCAAGTGGTATTATTTTCTTTTTCAAATGTTTCTGGTAACCAGAGGCAATACTAGCACAGGAATTAAAACCATGGTCTTTAGATTCAGTATTATATTAAATTTAAAGCAATGTTGGTTAATGGATTCTTTCAAACTTTCTGAATTTTACATTACATCGATTATGGTATTATTTGCTATTGTCATTTGAGCAGCTTTAAAAAAGTGTGTGCTTTTTTCTCTCTGTTCAATATTTTGGCCTTTTTCTGATGTAATACACATTCATTAGTACATATATGGTCTCTTACTTTAGATACCTTAATTTTTTTAATCATCAGTTTGTATTCTTTTAATTGCTTTTTAATGTGCCTATTGGTTCCATAAATGTACATCCTTCCATATTTATATGGTATTTCAAAGATAGTTTTGTTTTCATCTTTTCAGTTTTAGGTTTTGTAGAGTTAGGAATTCATAATGTATTATGAATTTGGAGAGCTGTTCTGATATCATATTGATTGCAGATTTTTTTAGCTTTATCTGCTATGTCTGGTAGGTATGGATTTACTATAATATTTATGATTAATTTTTCTTTTGATGACTTTTTGTTGTCTATTTAACTGACAGTTAACCATTTTTCATGATAGTTTGTTCTCTATAAGTCTTTCAAATAACTGGTTTTTAAATACTTCCTTTACTCTGTTTCATAGTGATAGCATAATTCCATGTTTGTGTTAATATTTTATTGTGTGTGTTTTCTGTAAACTGTAGTTTTGATTTTGTCATGATGGAATCTAAGAATGTCAATTTTTTGGTTCTTACAATTTTATTGTGAATTTAATTGAAGGGGTTATATAACTATTTGTAATAATGCTTCACTATGTGAGCTGAAACATGTTATTGCTAGTTGTTTTCAAATTGGTTGTGACAGCAATGAATATATAGCCATCCTTGATTTGTTTAGAAAAATACTGTATTGTATTTAAAATAAGTTGTTATGCAAAATGTTAATAGTTTTATTGTACTAATAATATAGTTATTCTGTCTTGTAATTTATTATTGTGATTTAATAATATTTTCCTTACAATTGACAGTACTTTCTCATAGGACACATCCACATTAAAGCTTCCAATATGTTAAGTTGTCAATTTTTGTGTTGATTAATTTCACAAAGTGCTCAGAAGCTCTGATCAAAGAATAGTTCTTGTATGAAAAGGTTTAAGAACCTTGAGAATCTTAATAAGTTTTGGCAAGGTGAATTTCTATAGCTAGTCTTAAAAGAATGTGATTCTATAGATTTTAGATAAACCATAAAGATGAAAAAGTTTGTTAAAACATGATATTAATATACTTTTTTTCTGAATCAGTGAAATGATAATAATAGTATAAAAGCCAGAACATCTCTTCCTATTAATAGTATAAAGAAATTATTAACATTCTATATAACAATGAAATACTTTCAATACAATGCAGAATTCTTTCACTAAAATCAAGTGATTGTTATGAGTTCTCTTATATTACCTCTGATTAACAACATTTACATGGAGAGACCTGAAATCTTAGCCATAAATACTATTTTCATATCCACCTAAAATATGACTGTATATGTCAACGATATATTTGTTGAATGTCCACATGGAGTATGTTTACATGGTGAAACATTATTACAAACATTTTGGTCACATGTCAATAATATATTTTTCTTCAATTAAATTTGACAATAAAATCAGAACACAAACAAAAAATGGCTTTCCCAGATGTTCTTATCATAAGACTTTTCATTGGAAAACCAAAATTACAGTTTATAGAAGCAGGCCATGTAGGAAAATGCTTAGCGTATGCATTTGATCATGACATAACATGAAATTATACTATCTTTATGGAATAGTGAAAAAGTAATTTGTTTAAAAACATATAGAAAAAGAAAAGGTTTACATAGAATAAACTCTCATGAAAAATCTTTATTTTTCAATTGTTATTAAGAAAATCTTAATGGAAACAACAAAAAAGACATTAAAGAAAAAAATCACTCATAGATATTGTATATCAGGGATAGTAGGCAAACTTAAATAAATCTAGAACATCTTTCCAAAGCACAATATACTTTGAAGAATCCTAACTGCTACAAAATTTAAACTTGAAATGCTGAAAAATGAAACCTGCATTTATAAAATAGTATGTGAATGTGGAAGGATGAATATGGATAAAACCAGTCATACCACTGGAAAGCAATTAAAAGAGCAGAAATTGATGATTAGAAAAGGAAAAAAAATGTAAGTAAAATAGTAGATCATGTATGTACCAGTCAGTATATGTTCAATTGAGAAAAGATCAAAATATTAGACAGAAAGAACAAAATACAGATAATATTTAAAGAATGTGCTCACTTAACACTGGAAAATAATCTCATAAGTTAATGGAGTATGATCATAATATTTGGAAGCTACTCAAATCTTACTTAAGAAAAAGTGGAGAAATGAGGAAGGGGCTCATACATAAATATATTACATTTTTATTGATTATCACCTTTGACAGAACAGCCTAGTTAGTTAGAGTGTCATCCTAAATAAAATATTCACAAATCTAAATGTGTCTTCGTTTGATTCCCATGTTCCTGATCAGGATAATAATACTTGAAGAGTATTACAAGCATTATGTTATATATTATCCCGTACACTATTAGTAACAGTTGAGTGCATATAAAAAGTTTAATATTTTTGTTTTTCTAAGCCAGCAATTAATATTAGATGATGGAAATAGTTTCAACACATAATTACAATTTTCAAATATTACTTTTATAAAACATATATATATTTAATATTTAACTATTTACAACATATATATTTATGAAAACTTTATATATATTATTTTAAAAAAATATGCTTTTACCTTTAAGAATGATTGTAATTGCTTATTTTTTTATATTGATTGTTTTGTCCATATTTAAAATAATATTTGGAAATTGCATAATGCCAGGTCATATTTAATAATTTTTATGTGAAATTCATATTTTTAGTATTGTTAGATTTAGTCTGGTGCAATTACTGTCACATATTAGAACTGCTATGTTTTTTCACATACATATTCAGACTGCTGACAACTTTGTAAATCTTGTGAAAATATCATGTACACATGGTCTGTTTTGATGAATTTATCATTTTAAGTTTGTATAAGATCCAAGTGTACACATTATTTGGTGCGATCACAAGATTATAAAGTAATCAGTAGATTGATACAAACATGAAAAGGAGTAGCAGATCTTATATGTTGCAGGTCTAATACATAAGTAACTAATTTTTGTCACTCTAGTTTTGCATTAACACATATTTTACATCTCATTAATCACTGATCACTTCAGTGCTATATCTTTTAAGAACATTATGTTCTTAAATATATATTTTCTTTTAGTCAAAATATAATCCAATTCTGTTGTTCTTTCATTTAGATGCTTCTATGGCCATTTTCATTTAGCATCTCAAAGAAAAAAATCATATTACACAGATATTCTCTTACTGTGAACATCACAAGTTTTTTTCCTCTGTCATTTCTATAACCATAATCAAATTTACCCAAAACACTTTCATTTTTCAATACATTTACCAATTCTAGTATTAAATCCATGGCAATTTTAAAATGTTGTTTGGTCTGATCAAAAGCATTTTGTATGTCCATATAAACATTCTCTATATCTTCATTAAAAATGAGAATTTATTGGAGCACAAAACTTTAAATTGAATTATTAATCATGCCATTTTATCTGATACATAATTAGTATCCATATTATTCTTTTTCAGTTTTTTTATTTAGAATGACTTACTCCACTTGTGCTTTTTATATTTATGCCTTTGCAGTAAATAACACATTCACTTTTTACATCATTTGTCTCTTCACCACAAAGTTTAACAATGTCCCATTTAATAATAAACATCTATTTATTCTTCTAATTCATGCAATCTCCCTTCACTTGGATGTGATCTAGTTGTCATTGACTGGAAATCTATGTCAATCACAGAGGATTCTCAGCACAATCTGTCTTTGGTTATCAACTGGTATTTTGGTTGGCAGGATTGGAATATGAATCATACTTTAATTTTGTCTGGTAGGATTATAATATTCAGTAAGAAAAGTTTTTTTAGATGCATGTTCCTTTTTCTTCAAGAAGACTCAACCAATATTTTAGTTAAGAGCTATCAGACAACAGTTTAGAAAGATGATAATTTTTCATTTTAAATTCTTAGGATGATGTATATTTGTGAGAAACATATCCATATTGGTATACTATATGAATAATTATGTAGAAATAAAAATTGCATTAACAAGAATGTATGGTATTATTCTTGAGAATTTGCCCTGCTCAGTTCTTTTAAGAGTTCAAAGAGGAATAAAGAGATCTTTCAAATAATAGCAAACTACTTTCTGCAATAAAAACTTTCTTTTTTAAAAAAAATCCATCATAAAAATATTTAAATATATATATATACTAAAATATTCATACCTAAACTATTTCTGAAATAAACCCCCCCCCCCATTTAATAGATTTGTTTTTTATAAATAAAACATTTATAAGGAGATCAATTATAAAAATTCCAGTCTGTTCATAAATTTGCTACTTTTTTTGAATAAAAATTATACAATATTGCTTATATTTTATTTCTAAAAATTTTGATAACTGAAAGATAATTATCTAAATTAATAAAAATTATCTCCAAAGAGTCATGGCTGAACAACATTTTTCTAATTTATCAATAATAGCTATCTATAGAATAAAATAAATTATATTCAAGATCTATTATACAAAAATTTGCTGCAACAAATATGATGAAAATTATAGTGATATTTGCATTTCGTTCAGTTTAATTGCCTCGAATATTTTTTGTAAGTATTGTTTTATTTTTATCTTATATAAAAACAATAAAATGTTAAAGTGTTATGTATTATATACAAACATTTACGCATGCGGATGAAAATATATATGGAGAGGCCATATTGGATTTCTGTCTTTAAGTTTTAAAGTTGAAATTACAGCACTGCAACAAATCATGATGAGATGTATATTATGGTTAAAAAAACTGTTTGAAAGAAAGGATGGAAAAAAAATATAACATCGAAAGAATAAATTTAACTTGTTTGAAAATGTTAAAAAAATTGCAAATAGATTGATAATTGAAATTTTAAAAGAGATTCCCCAAAATATTAAAAACTGAGAGTAAAGATTTGATTGTTATTATGAGTTATTAAAGTTTACTGAAAAAATATGAAGAGGAGACTCTGTGAATTTCAAGAAACTTTTTTAAAAAATGATGTTATATATATTAATGTTTTTTTTTTTTGTTGGAGCAAGTTGGTTTGACTTTATATAATACCCCTTGGAAAGTAATTTTTAAAAAAGCAATTGAAAGCATTACTCATAATTTTTAACATATCAAATTAAAATGAATTTACTTTTCATTCTATTTTTTTTTTTTTACCATCAGGGTTTCATTCTAACCAATAATAAAAAAAGAGCTGTAGCATGATTTTTTTATCAATCGAATTCTAGATGATCAGAAAGTATTTTTTTTTTTACTTAAACTAAAATTTAAAAAGGATATTTTTGTCTGAAGGCAAATCTATTTTAAATTCTTCATTAGCAGCAGATTGTAAAATATTTGTAGAATGCAATGGCTTGTCGTTTTTTCAGTTAGGTTTTCAACAATGGAAATAAAAATAATTTTACAAGTAATTTATATATTCTATTAAATCATTAAAAGAAATTCTTATAAATTAATCACAGAAATTTATAAGAAATGTTTTGTTAAAAGTGAAAAAGATTAAATAATTATGTGAGAGGGCTGTAGGAAAAAATGTAAAAAAAAACGTACTTCTTTAAAATTTCTTTTATGTATAACCATGCACTTGAAATCAAAGGCGAAAAATAATATTTTAGTTGAAATTGTCTAAATAATAGTTTGAGAGGAAATTTAAAAAGTAATTGAAAAGAACTAATGGTAAGCTGTAATGTTTTTTTTTTTTTTTTTGATGAAAAAATGTATAAGATTAGAAATAAGAATTATGAGAAAAATGCATTTTATGATAGTAAATTTACAAAGGGAGTAATACTTTTGATAAATAAATAGATTTTAATTAGATTATGTCAACTCAGTTTTTTATGACTGGGAATATATTTTAAGAGAATAAAGAAAAAGTACTAAATTTAGAAAAATTTGAGCCATTTAAAAAATGATAAATCAAATAAATTTTACAATGGCAATTAAAAAAATTTAATTTGGTGGTTTATATTGTTTTATTTAAATGTAAGTTTAAACATAGCATCATCAGATAATGCTACCACTAATATCTTAATCTTTATTAAAGCAGAAATATTGAAAAATCATTAGAGCAAACATTGTTATGATTTAGTTAAATCTTTTACAATGGGAGAAAGAATCAATTAATTATCAAACATTCACTGGACGTTGTCTCAAATTTATTCCATAAAATTTTCAATTTTAAAATATCTAATAATAATAATAATATATATATGACTTTTTATTTTTGGAATAAATGATAATGAACAAAGAATAAAAAAATGGATCAGCTGAATTTATAAAAGTTTTAAAAAGTATCATTCAACTTTATGACTTATTTTTTGAGAGTGGGTCAGTGGTAGTGGCTGTATTGAAATGTCTCAATGCAAAAAGTATAATTGTAATTTTTCACTTCTATTAAATTAGGAATTAAGATCCATATTTAACTGTATTGTTTTTGTTTAAAAAATATCATTTTCCTCAATGCTATTTGTAATTCCTAATGTATTTAATTACTTTTATATATAGTTCAGAAATACTGATAGTAGCAGTTTTATTTTATAATGCTTAATCAAAACCTATATAATTTCTTTGGGAAAAAAATTTAACGAGTAAAAGTTAATGTGCACATTGATCTTACTAAATTTAGTAAAATCTAAAGTAATGACGAAAAATAATAGTGATCACTCAATGATTAAGACTAAAAAGTATGAATGTTTATGCTTAATTCATCAAAATTAAATAGAAAACAGAGGTCTTTGTAAGGGCTAAAATATTTTAATTATCTGTAAACTGAGATCATTATTCCAGTCAATATTTAAAATCTTAAAAGAATTTGTGAGTAGTAATGATACTTGTCATTTGACATTTTAGGTATAAACCTCAATATCCATAACTCTGTAATAAATGTAAAAAGTAATATAACATTTAAATAGCCCACTACAGATAGAGATTTCTCTAACATCTCATAGAAGACAAATGAAGGAGAATGTGTTATTTACCAGGATTTCTAATTGCTGTTAAAACAATGCTTGTTTCATCTTTTACTTAAAAAATATCTCATCACTCATTTAGCAATCAGTACTGAGTGTTTACCTGCATTTGATATAAGTTAACTACTTGAAAAAAAATAGAAAACTGAAAACTTTTTCAGATAGAATTCAAACTCAGGTTATAAGCAAGGCAAAAATATAAGCTGTCATTACATATTATACATATTACAGCAGCATAGCACTCTGACTCATTAATGACTTCTATATATTTTTAAAGAAAATAAGAATGTATTTAAAAGAATATAAGAATTATGTTAAATCCATAGGTATACTAATACATTGTTATATTCAAATGATTAACCAAAAATTAATACTTATTCTCTTTATCTTTTTTATTCATGGCTTACACTTCTTAACTTTTATCTGTTAAGACTATGAATGTTTTATGTATGTGTGTATGGGTGGGAGGTTATGTATGGGAGGTAGAGAATTATATTGTGTTTGCACTTATGATATTGGGATTTTTAAAAAAGAAACTACAAAATAAAATAATAATATTAATTTGATTGCTTTCTGACATTCAATATATTATAAAGATAAGTTATCACAATTTTTTTTTCTAGTTGTGGTGTAACCCCTTCCCTGTTTGAAATATAACTAAATGATTAAATTTCAACTGCATTTAAGTAGCTAAAGAATACCAAGATTGTTTTAGAGTGGAGGAGAGATACATATTACTTTTTGGTCAGGTATCATATAGATATTGTTTTGAAAAGAATATAAAAATCTTGATGTAATACACACTTTGAAACATTTTTTTAAACCTGTTAAGTGATATCACTATTGTTATATTAATAATTGAAATACAATACTAATTAAATCAAGATTCAACAAAATTTCACTCTTTTTGGAGAGAGAAAAAAGACCATCTCGACATCCTAGAAAGGAAATGCTTAGAAATAATTGTCATATGTATTGCAATAAGTACCTTTTTAAAAACAAATTGAATAAATTAGTATATATAAAAAAAAAACTTAATATTTCTGACCCTAAAATGTAGTAAATTAAAGATAATACTTGCTTTATATATGGAGAAAACCTTGAAAAGTTAAACATAATCTTAATGCATTAAGGTTATATTTCATGTTTTAATATTTTCTCTGTGTATGAAGCAGTATTCATTTTGCTAAAAGGAAAGTTATACATATAGCATATAAATGCATAATATATTTATTTTAAAAGGAAGAATATGCTAATACTCTACATTCAAAATAAAATGTCTAAACTAGCTGTATACCAGTCTTTGATAAAGTAAAAATGATATAAGCCAAAAAAGTTTATTTTGGACTATTCTGAAAATAAAATATCGAAAATATAAAGGAGATTATCAGAGGAATATTCAAATATTTCTTTAGTCTTAGTTATAGGAGTAAAAAGTATGAAAATGATATTATTAAACTACTTATTAAAGAATAATCCCAAAAGTTGTATATTTAAATTTTTTGTATATCATCTATATGGAAAATAATTATATAATTTAATTTGTAGTTATTATTATGTTTGTATTGTTGCAAAAGTAATTATGAACTAGGGACTCCCATGCAATATTTTTAATTGTTGTAGGTCTATAAATAGTTAACTTGTTTAATATTGATAGAGAGGAAAATGTTTTAATTTTAAATTTATTTAAAATTATAAAAATCTAACAGTGCGAAATTTAGAAAAAAAATTCACAATATGCAATGATGTCTCTGACAATTTGTTCATTGTTAAATTTTTTGTGTGAGGTAATATTTTTCAATTCAGTTTTTAAAAAAATTTGAATTAATAACTCTGGAACATTCTGTATAAAATTGCCTATGTAAAATGCAAGATTCTGCTAAATAAATATCTTAAAGCACTGCTATTTCAATCTATGTATTAATTAATCAACTTTTAAAATTATTCCATGAAACAAAAATGTTATTTGCTTCTGCAGTAAGAATAACATTAGCCTCTATATTACAATCCATGCAATAAATAATGTTTTTTTTTATAAATCAACTTTTTGAATTAACACATGAAATGTTTTTCCACTTTCATCTGGACTCTCTTTATATAATATAGGGAGCATGCCAATAGCTCTAACAAGCTTTTATGATAAGGACTCTCTTTATAAAAGCTTTTTTGTGATCTTATATTGAGTACTGATTTTAAAATAGCATCTGCAGCTAAAAGTCGAGCTTTATTTCAGAATGCATGCCTAGAGTTGATAGTGAAACTCTTGTATAATAGAATGTAAATAAGGAGAAATATTATCAATGCTATTTTTGTCTTATATTTTTTATTTTTTTTTCATAAAAGGAAAACTAATGATGCAAAAGGATGTGTGTGTTTATGAGATTTTAATATTAACTAAATTAATCTATCTGTAAACTAATAACTCTTATATTCACACAAGATCTGTTTCATTATTTATTTGTGCTAGGAAGAAATTAAATAGATTTTTCTGAGATTTAAGTCCTTCTCCAAATTGTAGCTATGGAGTTACTTTCATCACTTTTATTTTATTTGAATAATTTTAATTAATTGCCTACTAAAAGAATTTACATTTAAAAAGGTATTTAGCATAGTTTTCATTTTAATGGGTGCTTATCTCATAAGAGTATTTTCTGAATTTTCATAATTCATATATCAAAACAACATTTAATTTTATATCGGAGTTATTTCTCATCCATATTTTTAACTTGTCTTGCTTATTGATTGAATGTACCTAAAGTAGATCGTTAACTGAGACATTTTTGTATCACTATCATTTATTTATTTCTATTTACTGATTTCTAGGCAGAAATAGCATAATGTTTATTATTTATGTGTTATAATATTAAATATTTTACAAGTTGAATTTAATAGTAACAAACTGCTAAGATATATATGACAATATTGATATGATTAAATCATATTTTTTTAGTGAACACATTTTTATTACTTATTAGTCCTAAAATACATAAAAATTTGTTATTATAAAAAAACTTGATTATTTATTTAATTATGAATTTGGTTCAAACTCATGATTAAAGCACCTATTATAGTTTTTAGATCAGAGATGCAGTACTATCTCAATTGACATTGTTCTATAGTCAGTATAAATCAGATGTCTTTTGTAGCAACTATGAAGCAATATGTAGCTGATGGTGAAGGAAAATTATCATCTTATTAATTAATATAGTTTTACTTCTCACTATGATGTAAAACATATAATTGTTAATTAGAGAAGATATAAATTAGTATTAAAGTTTATCGGCTTAACGTTATCGAGGATCCATGCCTCATATTCATAGCCTTCATAAAATGTATAATAAAATATATGCAAATACAAATATTCAACTAAGCTAGTATTATGTAGCCCATTTCTTCGAGATCTTGAAGCATCTTTTCTGTTAATGGTATGGATGTTTCCATTGCTGTAAAATGCCTCCTTTATTTTTCTTTTGTGATCATTTGATTCTGAGCATAATATTATGGGATTGGCAGGTGTGAAGTTGTGTCCAGATTGTTTAGCATTCTCCAAAAATACAGAGGATGTGTTGCTGTTTTTGTGAGCTCTGTTAAATGTGTAAATATGTTGAGCCAGTCTAGTATTGATTGTAGCATTCGTTTCACCATAATATATAGCATGGCATCTGGCCTGAGGGCAGGCAATAGAGTACACCACATGTGGGGTGAATGATCGATCAATGTGGTCTTTAGAGTTGTTAATCAATCTATTAGAATTAGGTGGAGTTCTAACTGCTATGTTAAATTTATCGCTTAATGCTTTCATTCGTTTGTTAGATATTTTAGGAATGTAGGGGATTGTTATTCTAGGTAGATTGGTGCAAGGTACATTATTGTTTATTGTATTGTTAAATTTTATGATTTTATTTTTAATAGCTTTGAATTTGAACCCTGCTGGATCTTCGAAAATGTTAAGCCGATAAACTTTAATACTAATTTATATCTTCTCTAATTAACAATTATATGTTTTACATCTTATTAATTGCAAATGAAGTTTGCCTCAGAATCATTTCCATAATATATATATATATATATATTGTAACCATCCACTCACCCCTTCAACTACCCATCGTGCCGAACCCGTTGCGGCACTCAAAATTGTAACCGTAAATTGTGTGGTCCCAACTACAGAAACGCAAAACATCAGTGCACTGAGAATCATAACCTCGATCACTGATCAATTCCCACTACACATTTTCAGCTATTAAGAGCTGTATCCAAAAGCATATTATGCTATCTATTTTATGCACCAAGGACCACAACCAACATCTGGAACAACTTATCACAGACCAAACTAATGATCTAACATAAACTTTTAGGATTTAATTTGATCGCAGCCAGGGTGTACCGCGAAGACCTATCATAGTAGTGTGATAAAATACAGTAAACAAATTATAAGTGCAATGTTATTATGTTACAAACCTTAATTTGCGATTTTTATTGTATGAGACCCGATGGCCGACCATGTACAAGATGGCGTAATTTGTGAAACTACATACGATTATGAAATTTTAAACCATCTATATGATTTTTAATACAAATGCTAGTCCAGGTAAAGCTTTGCAATAAATAAACATAAATAATTGGGTTCTTTTTATAGTTTAACTATATCACTGAGACTCTTTTTATACTGACAAATGACAATTTAAAATGTTAAGTAAATATATTCAATCATATCATGATTTGGTAAATCTGTTTACAAGTCTAATAATTAATTTATATTGCATATTAGAATCAACTACGCAAAGCCAAAATGATGGAAAAGGTAAATGGGATTTTATTGTACCTTACACATCATAAACTACCAAAGACGAAAAGCATCCAAATGTTTTCTCAAATATTACTAAACTCTTATATCATGTTGACAATGGTATGTACTTCATGTATGCTCTATTCAAGATTTATGATTTCTGATTTTAAGAATGACACATAGCAACGGCACAGTAAATTTAATTATAAATCAACGTTTATTTACAAATTTATCAATAATAAGTAATTAATTCCAATGTTATAATTAAAAAACATAAATAAACAAATAAAATAAATAAATTATAATTCCATCGACTTTCTTCACTAACATATCATAGGTACGGTTTTAAAAACCTAATTATACCTTATTTCAATTTGATATAATGAATCTTGAGCAAATTATACTAAATTCATCATCAACTCATGAAGTATTTAACGTCATTTCCAGATTCAATAAATCCATACTGTAAAATTATAATAATATAATAACTAATATTATATCTGTAGGATTTAGCTATAATGTAATCATTAAATAAAATGAAAATGTAAACTTACACTCCGGTAAATAATAATCAACCGACAGTTAATTATTATGAAGTAACTTGAATAGAATGTCCTGTTACCATTTAATAATCTAACCGATAAATTATGCTTACAAATGAAGAAGATGATTTAGCAGATTAACTAAAATACTTTGCCCAACTTATATCTGTGAAGTAAAACATATTCCCGTGGATGGATTCATCTACACGTAGGAATTAAATAATACTAAACGTTTTGTGTATTTAAACACCATCATAAAGTAATACGTATAATCACACAATTCCGCGGATTAACCACCAGCGCAGGAATGTGTGTAAAATACAAAAATGGCAATTAAAATAATCTGCGGATTAACCACCAGCACAGATTAAAGCCCTTTAACATTCTAAAACAACATTATTATTTACTTCACATTAAAGTGCAAAATCATCCTCCTCAGTTCTTCTGACTATTCAGAATACACTAACACTTTAGCAAATGTGGGTTCTTGCATAATAAAATGTTACGCTAATCAGGACAACTAATGTACTACTTATCTTGCTTAAAATAAACATGTGTAATATAATATAAGTAATATTGGCATAGGAATATAAATCTGGAAAGACTCACAAAACATCTCACAAAGATTGATATATCTCATGAATTCATTTAGTACTTTTAAGCTTTTCCGCAAGCGCTATTCTCTTGAATAAATATTTTATTCAATCCTTATTAATTTAAACCCAACAAAATATAACTTATGAACTTCATATGCGAGTTCATATAACGATAAAATTAAATAATACATTATTCATCAAATACATAAAATTTAACGGTGTGTGTGTGATAAAACTAAATGTAAAGCATTTTATAGTTCAATACATGAATTTTAGCAGATGTGTGTATCACAAATTGGATTGTATAGCATTTTATAACTCCTAATGTGATCCGTGGAATCCATGTACGATGTGTAGAATAATGAGTATACGAGGTAATAGCTATAACTGTAGTTAAATTCCATACATGCAATTCTGTCCATTTGATTAGTTATTATAAGCAATATTAGATCAACGATTTTACGTGGCTACATAAACATGAAACAACTTTAATACATGATACGCAGACTTTAAATGAAAATGTTTTTCATAAAGTTATTAATCTCTACATTTCTCTATCAAAAGTGTTCCAAGTTTATCACATCCATGCAAGTATTTATTTATCCACGCGTTAATCCAGGAATACCAATTACTGCAATTAATTTATTCATTTCAAACCGACGATACAATTATAAAATAGCTTTGATTAATTATTTGAAGAATGTTTATTATCCAAATGTTAAACAAATTAACTAGCAAATATTACTGGCATTGTAAAGTTAAATATCAATCAATATTATATTTTATTAGAATTAAAAAACGGAAATATTAAAATATTTTGATAGCTTTAACATTTTACTTTAACTTAAAATTCTTCTTTTTTAAAAAACAAATTTTCATATTCATAAAACTTCTGTAATTAAAATACTTATTTAATTTTTCCAAATTGTAGAATAATAAATATTTCAAAACATACCAAAATCTTGTATTTAATTCTTTCAAACTTAAACTGGGAAGCTCCGACATTTTAAAAATGTAATATTGGAAAATTTATTACCGGTGATTCGATCCACTTGGCCAGCCGACTTGAACAGACTTTTAAATTTAGCAATTCATCTTATAATTAATTACCACTATGTTATATTTATGTTTGTAGCAAATTTTGTGGTAATCCGTTTATTTATTAACTATTTTAAAATAAGCTTATCAAATTTACACCATTTGCCTTTACCATTTTCTTTTCTTTCTTCCCTCCAAAAGCAAACTAACAGACGATCTCCCTTAAATTCACGCTCTTTTCTTTTATTACATTGAGACGCATACGTAATTACTGTATTTATTTTTAATAATTAATTTTAATTGAACAAATGGTTTTTTAATTCAATGGAAATAATAATTTAAGATCATTTTAAACAAATAAAAATAAAATATCATTTTTAATACTATTTTACCAAATTTTAATGTGTTGTCAAATTTTTAAAAAGTTAAACGTTTTGATATGAGTTAGTATATGGAACGAAGCAAAATTAAATTTATTAAAATAATATAAGAGAGTAATCTGTTCAAAATGCAGCTCAAGCCAATCAAATCACCAAAAGAAGAAAGAGAAATTTTTATACTAGTTACATCAATTAATATATTTTATACTAAAATATATGGTTACAATATATATATAATTAAAATTACCCCAAATCCATATATATATATATGTGTGTTTTGTATATATATATATATATAATAGACTTATACTCTGCCATCAATATATGTAATATAAAAGATACTCTAATTTAATATCTATCTTAGTATATCTAATATACTTTGAGTATATTCGCATTATATTAGTAGTTATTAGAACGATAAAATTTTCACCTTAAATGATAATTAAAATACTAAAGCATTAAAAGTATATTATGTTTAAGGAAACAAAATTAAATTATACACTTTGTTACAGTCTTTTATATTATATAGTAGGAAATACATTCATTATTTATTTAAAGGTGTAACTCTAATCATAAAACTATTCAAAGCTGTTTTATTAGACACAATGAGTCTGCATTAACTGAAATTTTAATAACAAATACAAATATGTATTTTTTAAAAAATTCCTTATTTTTTTAAATTTATATATTTTTTAATTCATGACTTCTTCTGCGTTGCAGCTATTAACAGAAATTATTCTTAATAAATTTAACTAAAACATATTTACAATTTGTAAGATTAGATATATATATACTTCGAGAAAAATGCTAAATGGAAATGGACAAGAAAGTATCCAAATAAAAGTTCAGTAGAATTAAATTATTTTTGACTAACAGAAAATTGTAATGTTCTTGGTAAATCCAACACAGAAAATGATTATCAATTAATAAGAAATATGTGTTGATGTAAAACTATAGTGATGCACTTTAGTGAATTTAAGTTAGAATTTGCTAATCATCTTAAAATACTGAGATTTTGAAAATGATTCAAACTTAAGTGAGATCAATAAGAAAATAATTGAAACAAAACAGTGTATGAAGAAAATAATAAATTTGAAGATATTTAAAAGTGACCTATTAAGAAGATTTAAATATCTGAAGTTCTGTAAAATAGTGCAAAGAAAGAATTAATGATAATATAAAAAGCATATTGTGAACTAGCAAAGAAAAAAATAGAAGAGAATAAAAGTTTCCAAAATATAAAACATCTTGCTATTGAAAGAAAAGTTGTTCAGCAGTTGAAAGAAAACATAAAATTATTATAAAAAAAGGGAAACAACATGATGAAAAGTGTAAAAGAGTTTGATAAGGAATTATGTAATAATAAAGAAAATAATGTATCTCTTACAATTACTACATCTTCTAAATTGATATGTATTTTAAATTAAAATAGGCAAATTAAGATGTAAAATATCTAATTATAACTTTAAAAGAAAAAGTTCTAGGAAATGAAAGAATTATAATTGATATCTTAAAAGAAGTGGACAGAGAAATACATTTTTTTGCAAAACTATATATCAAATAGGTGTCAGGGTAGGTTCAGACACTAGATCTAAAAATACCAAATATCAAATGTCTAAATAAGAAGAATGTATAAAATAATTGAAAGAATGCAATAATATTGATTTTTCAGAAAAATGATAAAGAAGATATTAGAAATTACAGACCTATCACTTCTATATAAAATCTTTATCAGGATAATTATGACTTATCTATGTCAAACTTTGGATTTAAGCTAATCAAAAAAACAAATGGATCATGTCCAAGTATTTTAGAAAAGACCAATGAATATGAGTTGCCAATATGCTTCACATATGTTGGTTATTTAAAATTAATTGATGCTATAAGCATATCTATGGTGTTTAAATCATTGGATCTTTAAGATATAGATTCAGGATATTGTCATATTCCAATGAATATTTATTAAAGTGCAGCAGAAGCAGCTTTACAAAGCATATTTTGTGGACTAAAATGGAAAGTTAAAGGAATAAAAATATATGATTAGTTAAGTCATCTAGATTTTGAAAAAAATATGTTTTTTTTTTCAAATAAAGCTTCTGAACTTTAGGAAATATTTCAAGAATTATCAGATGAAAGTAAGAAAATAGGATTAAAGATAAGTAAAAAGTCAAAAATAATGTTCAATAGACTTTCTCAGAAAAAAATGGATAATTATAAATTAGAAGAATTAACAATTACAAATACCATGGTTAGATTCTTAGTATATATAGAAACATAGTAGATAAAATTAATTATGACTTAAACTTGGATAGGATGTTTAATGGAAATAACTTAATATTAAAAGATAATATACTGGTGTGTTTGAAATTTTTAATAGATATATATTATGAGTTTTATTTATAGATCTGAGGTTTGGAAACTTAACAGAAATTCAATTCAGATATTTCAACCTACTTAGTAAAGTATGGAGATGTGTAGTGAGGAATAATAATAATACCTTAGAAGTAAAATACCTTGAGGAAAAAGAACAAAAATATATCAGTGAAAGAATTAAGACATTAAAATGAATCTGAGATGGACATTTTTCTATGAAAGATGATAATACTTTGATAGTTGAAGTATTAAATTGGATTCAAGAAGATGGTAAAAGACTCAGAAAGATAGCATGAGTGCAATAGATGGATGAAGTAAGGAAGTTTGTCTATATGATATAGAGAAAAGAGGTTATAGTTTGGAGAGACTGGATTAAACTTAGAGAGATCATGGTTGAATAATTGTTGGAAACAATGATGATGTGTGCAAGATATTATGTATCCATATAATATATGATTTTATAATTTTTCAAATTTGTCATTAAACAATATTTTGACTAAGAAAACTATTTAAAGTTGCTTTCATAAATTATATGTGCATTGGTACTACATAAATCCTAAGTGTACTGGTAATGATAGGCAATTATTTCCATATGCAAGTCCTATTGTAGTTCTGAAGTAGTCTTGCTAAAATAATTGATACATAATTCTTACTTCAAAATAATTGCGAGTAGATTAAAAACTGAAAGATCCAATACATATTACCAACATTTCAATCTTTTAATCATATTCTAAAAATAATATAAATGATCAAACAAAAATTATTATGAGAAATGGAAAACAACAATATACTATAATAGAATATTGCTTTTCAAAGAATGGAATACACTGAAATGTGGATGTGGACTTGTAATGGCTCTCTGACTTTTATATATTTATTTATTTTGCCTTAATTTGGAAAGTCAATTTTATACAATAGGGAATAATTATAAGGATTAATAATGCATATGGATAAATGAATGAATGTATGTAAACCATATCCAGAGACTCATTCACACCATCTTCACTGCATGAATGCATTAGTGCCTGAAAATATATATAATAACTATCTCTCAAACTAAGTTGTAATATTAGTTATCCCAAATATTCTTAAATAATCAACGTACAATTAATTGCAATATTTATAATAGATGAGTTGTTAAACTGAAAGAATATGATACGTTTAAGAAATTAATGACTGCAATTGTCTAAAGCAAACAGTTCATAAATATAACTAACGATATTCATCTATTAAAAAACTAAATAATGGTGTGTAACTAGAGCGTCAGTCACTAGACTGCCTCTTAATTCTATATACACACCCAAATTTATCATCTTCCATTACCTCATTTATGTAACAAAGACAGTTGTTAAGTATAAGATGAAATCAGGAGCAAGATGCACATTATAATAAAGACAAAATTTTATTAACAAAAGAAAAAAACAAAAAGATAAATATTAACAATAATAAAAACAAATGAGCAAACACCTTTGAATGGAATTAAATTTCTTTTATTAATATATTTTTTTATTGTTATTTGAAGATATTTACTTTATTTTTATTTGCATAGTGGTTATTTCCTCCACACACACACACACACACACATATATATATTATAGCCTTTTGGTTTATACCATCTATAAACCAAATATAATAAAATGAAGTAATTGTGGAAAAAAATTTTTTTTTTTGAGGTAAGAAAAGTTAAAAGTTTTATTTGAGAAAGTAATGGCTATATAGCTCAAAAGTAACATATATAGAGACAGTTTGTGTTTGTATGGAATATCTAGTACTAAAGAGTTGATGAGAATTAAAATTGAATTGATTGTCAGTAGCTTTAGTTAACAGTTTCTATCTAGAGAATAAGTTTAGAGTTATAAGAGATTATGGTGAATATTTATGTTTATGATTATCAGAAATTATAATTGATTTTATGCTTGTAATTATAAAAAATTATGATGGATATTTTATATTCATATAATCTGAATAATCAGTTTTCTATTGAATGGTCTGCACATGTGTGTGTGTGATACAGATATATGGATTTGATTTTTTTCCTTTCCTTTATAGAAACTGACATAATTTTTTTATATTATTAAAAATGTAAATCTAAATAAGAAATTATTTAGATCAAATGAATGTAACCTTTGTTTGACCAAAAAGTGTCAGTAAGCTTATGTTTTTGATTAGATCTTCTTTGACTAATTTTCATAAATTGATCACCAATGTGTTAATTAAAGAGATCTGGTTTCAGATGAGACAAAGTTGTTAGAAAAGTAACACTTAAGAAAGAGTCATTGTTCATTCTGAGTGGAGATTTTTTTAGACTTGGAAAGAGGAACCACTGGGGGGGGGGGGGTTAACATATGTTTTCTTTTCTCTCTTTTACTCTATAAAAGAGCTGAGAAAAGTGAATAGGAGAACTTTTGCTGATTAAGAACTGAGGCTAACTAACTTAAATTAATATCTCTGAAGGTGTTTTCCAAGTTTGTTTTTTATAATTTCTTTCTCAGAATTTAATAATGTATTTAAGTTTTATAGTATACCAAAATATGAATTTCTAATTCATCTAGAAGTGGTGCATATTTCCTTTCCTTACATCAATTATGAAGAAGTCAACTTTTGATAAGATATTTTATGCTGAATATCACAATTTATCCATGCTGCTTATTAAAAATTTATTGAAGGAGAGAACTGTCAAATTTTTGTATGCAATTAAAAGACCATTTGATACTATAAGAATTATTTGGCTGTTTAAAATTCATTTGACGAACTGCAGCAAACTTCTGAAAAATGTTTAAAAAGTTAATTCATGTTTAGTAATCAGAAGCTGCTTGTTGTCTATAATTGAACCTTTAAATGGAAAAGAAGAAGAAAAGGAAACCAAGGAATTCAAATCCAGGAAGAAAGTCATCAAATGGAAGGTAATCAACAGAACTCTTTTAAATTTATTAATTTACCCTATAGCTACATTTTGATTTAAATAACTATCTACGTTTTTTGTCTATCATGATTCAAATGACTGTCTGTGCGATTTTTCTAATACACATTTAATTAAAAAGAACTGTCTGATGTGAAATTATCTAGCTATCTCAGATAAAATGAACTGAATATATTAATTGACTGATGGACAGTTGAAGGAACAGATATTGGAAAGAGACTATTGTAATGTTGATATTTATTCTTTATTTTATTTCGTTTATATAATATGTCATCTGTTTTTTTTTATATATTTTATTTTGTTTATATAATATGTCACACTCTAATCACTAGGTTATCTTAATGTAACAATTTTTTTTATTTATGTTAGAAATGTTTAAAGGAAGGGGAAATGATTTTGATACCATTTAAGTATAGATGCTCACGTAAATTTAAGTTTAAAAGTAAAGAGAGAAATGATATAAATATTTTTATATTCTTAACAAAATTTTAATTTGGGCTTAATATTAAATATAAAGAATGAGTGGATGAATGGTCATAAAATCCATTATTATGCTATAAGTGTTGATCTGTTATTAATATAAATATTAAGTATGTTGTTGGCTTGACTGTTTAAAATTGAAATGATTCATATATGTTTTGATTCGGGATCTGGTTAGTCTTTGTCATTTATCTAGGCTGGAATCAATGTATGTGTGGGCATATATAAAGCTATAAATGCTTGTCATTATTAATATAAAGTTGTCCTACCATCCAATAGATAGGAAATAGCTGTCTCATGATTTATTTACCATGGCAGTGGAGATGACTGAGTTTCACTCCATTTATTTTGTTAAGATAGGGAATTATTGATAAAGTTACTGTTTAATTGTAGAAAATGTTTTGCATGCCAATATAGAGAGTAGGTGTCTAGGCAGGAGCTCTTTACACAATTCTGGATCTTAGGAAAAGATCTCTCTCTGGCTCAAGCAAATAGTTTAAGTTTGGAGTTGATGTTGTTGTTTTTTTTTTAATTTCCCTTACTGAAACGCTGCTGTGTGCATGTTATAAATACTGCATGGTGATATGGGACATGAAGAGAGTTTTCTTATGTGGACGGAATAAAAGTGGCCCAGAAAGGATAAGGATTCAGTCAGATGTATATGTATGATGAGGAATGACAAAGATTTTAATTAATAAACTAACCGATCTGTGTTGATTTTTTTGAATAATGGTAAATTGAGGTCGTCAAGCTGAGTGGACATACTGACCTAATTCAGATATATACAGTCAAAAATGTAAAAATCTGACAGGCATGAATGTAAAAGTGTGGGTTTTGAATTTAAACCCATTTGCAAGATCAGTAGGGGATTTTTATGGCATATCATCCTTCTTCATTGGAAATGTGAAAATTATTGCTTGATAAAATGATTTAGAAATTTATGATTATTTCACATTGCTAGTTAGAATAATTGAAACGAATATATTATTTTGGAATAGTCCAATGGACAATGTTTACAATAAAAGGGGGAAGTAGAAATTTATAGGTTTTCTTCTCTTTCAAGATATAAGTTTTCTTAAAGCTAAAATATACGGAATTCTGATTCCGTGTGTGAGCGTTTGTGTTTATTATTATTATTAATTATTTATTTGATAAATAAATGGGTCAAAACAATAAATAAGTCATCTAGAAAATTAGTTAATTTAAACATGTATTCGAACCATAGTCTTTGGTAGATCTGAATCATATATTTGAGTGCAACAATGTTATAATTAATATGTGTTTTTATTTTATTTTTATCATTATTGTTAATGTAATAAAGTTTACTATTGTTATAAGATTACATTGTGTTTTGTGTTTTGATGTTTCAAATATCTCCAGAATCTATATATCCAGCACCTATATTTAAAGTAATATTAGTTCATATTTAAATTTAATTATTTATTTTTATAATGATAATTTATTTCCAAGATCGATTTGCAGTAGTCATTATTATATTGTTTCCATATTCGATTCACATAGTTAATTTTATATTGATAATTTATTTCCATGATTGATTTACAGTATTGATTTTATCTTGAATATTTCTATATTTGATTAATATAATTCATTTTATATAAGTCACTTTTATAAACTTCATTTTTACATAGTTTATTTTCATAATTAGTTTGCATAATCTGATTTTATGATTTATTTCCGAACTTTACTTTCATAAGTAAATTTTGATTGATTTATCTGATTAATGTCCATGGTTTACTTCCATAGTTTACTCTAGCAAAATATGATAGGTTTAAAGTTATTGATTAAAATTTGGTCAATAAATTAGAAATAATAGAATAAAATGACAGGGAATAGTTGAGTTAAGTTTAATAAATTTAATCTTTTGATTCATTGTAATGTTGTGAATATTGGGAGCAGACATAAAATCCCTTTTCTGCTCTCGGTGTTTAGAGTGATTATCAATAGTAAATTCGTATCAAATTTCAACTTAGCATATTTGGAATCATATCCATTACAATGTAATCGCTTATAAGGGCACCTCTTGACAGATCTAGACCTTGAGAAAGAGCAGTTCAATTATTAATCTAAGAGCTAGTTTGGAAGTCAAGTAGCATATTATAATAACATTATTATACTATTATAAAATAGGGATCATAAATTGATAGTTGATCAAAAGATATATGTGTGTTCAAGAAATAAGATTAGGAATTCTCAGATTAGAGAACATAACACAGACATTCCGTGTTATATAATTGTAGCTATTGAAAGTGATAGATGCTGAGAACTAAAAATAAAGTAATGGAATTAAATGGGGAGGATTTATTGTGATAATTTTTATCTAGTATTAAATTAAAGAATAATTTTATATTATGAACATAGATTATGAGTTCTCTGCATTAGTTACTGAGTTATTTCCAGTCAGATATAAGTGAGAACTGTATATAGTATTTTCTGTAGTTACCACTTGAGATCAGATATTTATAATAAAGTTGTGGAAGAAAGTTGTCTCATTATTATGAATTTTAGAATAAATTTATCATGAAATATTTGCATGACTAATGCTAGGTTTGAAACTAAGACCACATAGATTGAATGGTTTTTATTATTATTATTATTATTATTATTATTATTATTATTATTATTATTATTATTATTATTATTATTATTATTATTATTATTATTATTATTATTATTATTATTATTATTATTATTATTATTATTATTATTATTATTATTATTATTATTATTATTATTATTATTATTATTATTATTATTATTATTATTATTATTATTATTATTATTATTATTATTATTATTATTATTATTATTATTATTATTATTATTATTATTATTATTATTATTATTATTATTATTATGATTATGATGATGATGATGTTTCAAAAAAGGAAGTTTATTAATCAAAGAAATACAGAGTTTTTTACATTGATTTTACATTGATTTTTTACAGTGACTTTTCCATTGGTTTTATATACAAGCATTTTTATAGTCTTCGGTTACATGTTTTCAATAAAAAGTTATCTAATTTTTACATAAAAATTATTTATTGTAGAGAGAGGGAAAAAATGTTTTTTATTTCCATATTTATTGTTATTGAATTTTCAGTGTTCTTGAATTTTTGGCACTTATAGCATTGATTGTTGTTTGATAAGAGACCATGTAGCTGCATAAATATGGGGATTTGCTATTGTCTTGTCTCTATTCCGTATTTGGTTTAGTTTGTTGTAGAAGGTGGATGGATGCCTTCTGGGGTTGTTGCCCATTAGATAGGTACACCTGGTACACCAAAAAGCATATAGTACAAAGGTTGCTGCCCTAATGCTGGGTATTGATCTGCCTTGAAAAACCTTAATTATTTGACAAATGGTCATGTTTTGTTGGTGGTATATTGCACCCATCATTGTTCTTACATTGTGTAATGCAGTACATTGATACAATAGGTGTTGTAGGGTCTCTTCAGCCTTGTGGCATAGTCCACAAAAAGGGTCTATTGAAACATACATCCTCTTATGGTGTAAGAAGTATGTTGTTGGCATTGCGATGAGATTTACTTTTAGAATGAAATCAAAAAATTTGGGTTCTAGTGACCACTTTTTGTATTCATGTAGTAATTTTCTGTTGTTTATTCCGAGTATTGTGTTATCGTTGTTTAGGTCTCTTTCCTGTTGAATTTGTTCGTGAATGTTCCAATATGAATATTTGTGTGTATATTGCTCTGTTCTGTTAAAAGTTGTTTTATATTGATGGATGATTGATGATATATATAGACCTGTTGGGGGTGGTTTGTCAGTTGGAGTAATTTGAATTAAGCATTTAAGTTTTGGAAATTGATTCATAATGGAAATTACTAGATTACTTAATTTTTGTGTATAAAAAATGTCAATATTGTGCAAACCTAGACCATTTTTAATAAGGGGTTGATTTAGTCTTTTTGTTGATATTGCAACCACTTTTCTTGACCATAGAAGTTGGTTACAGATGGTTTTAATCTTTGCTTTGAAAGCTTTTGAGAATTTTATTATTGGTAAATAATATGTTATTTTTGTCATTATAAGTTGATTTATTAGCTGGACCTTAGAATATATAGAGAGATATGTTTTTGATAGGGAGGTGACAATGTGTTGTGCTTCTTCTTTTAATCTATTTTGGATTAAACACCTCATTCCAGTTATTCCCAGATGAAATGGGAATCCTAAAAAATGTGTTGGTTTTGCTTTGTAAATGGACGTGCATGGTTTTCCGGTAAACATAGACCAAGCAGTAGTCTTTTCTGGATTAAACTTCAATTTGTATTGTTGCGTATATTCTTTAAGAATTTTTTGTAATTGTGGTAATTGTTTTTTTGAATTGAGAAAAACAGTGATGTCGTCCATATAAGCCAAGCAAGCTATATATTGTGTAGTGCCAGGTACTTGAATGCCGGTAAATGTTTTTTGGATTTTTTCTATTAAAGGATTAATATATAGAATAAATAACAGTGAACTGAGAGGAGAGCCTTGGGATATGGATTGGGTGGGAACAAATGATGGAGAATTTTTTCCATTTAATGTTATGTGTATTTCTCTGTTGAGAAGTAGATTTGCAATGATGTACAGATGTGTCTTGGGGATAGATGTATTTCCAAGCATGTCTAGCAATATGGAAATGTCTACTCCATCGAAAGCTCCCTCGATATCTAGTTGAACTGCTATTGGACTATATATTTTTTTCTGTCTTGTTGAATCCAGGATTGCTTTGAATAATGCTGCTGCTTGAATTGTGGAGGAGTTCCTTTTGGCAAATTGAACTTCTGATATCAGTGGCATTATATGTGGTTCAATTGTTTCTTTTATTATTTTTTCAAGAATTTTTATTGGCAAAGATTCCATGGAAATTGGTCTGAGTTCTGTGAGGGATGGGGTAGTTTTAGCTTTTTTGTTGAATGGCACTATTGCAATGGGATGAACTCCCTCCACATCCTGAATTTCTTGAGATAGGTGGTTTGCTAGGTTGCACAGATATTGTGCTGTGTATTTACTTAGGTGTTTTAGTATGAATAATGGTATTCCAGGACTTCCTGGATGGCATGCATTTGGTATTGTATTTAGTTTTGTCAGGAAGTCATTTGTTATGAAAGGTTTTTGTGTTTCTGCTTGTCCAAATAGCTTGGAGTGTAATTTAAGTGGTGTTTTAGATTGGAGTTTGGTTTTAAAATGCTCAAAAATAGGAAGGATCATATTGTGTCCTGTATATGTGCCATCTTTTGTTTCTATTGCCATTGGAACTTTGATGATTGGTGGGTTTCCCAGTGCCCATTTAATGTAATCTCTGGTCCATGTATGTGGTTGGGTTATGCATATTTTGCTTTTTTTGATTCTCAAATATTCTTTTAGTGTTTCACATGTTTTGTTGTATGTCCTTGTTAGACCATGTATATACTGCTGTGTTTGATGTGATGGCGTAATCATGGTTATTCGTTTATGAATTTCATTTGCAAGTGTCAACAATTTGGATGGTGGTGGTTGATTTTTTGTCACATGTGAGATATTGAATGATAGAATGTTTATGTATGCCAGATATTGTTGTATGGGGTTGAGATTCATATCTTTTATTTTGTTTAGCATTATGTATGTTTCTGAGAAAACAAATTCTGGTGTGGTTGTTGGAAGTAGTACTCTGATTGTTCTTGTTAGTGGGAGAAGTGATGTCTGCATTTGTGTGAGGTTTAGTGATACTATTTGTGCTGAATGGTCTGATAAAGCTGTGGGGGTTAATTTTATTGCTATCTGGTGGTGCAGCATCGGGGAGTAGAAGCATAGATCGATGAGTGATGAATGACGACCATTGTGAAAAGATATTGTATTCATTGGTAGGAAGCCTTCACCACTCATCAGTGGTATGGATATTCGGTGAAGCCATTTTTCTATGAATTTCTGATACGACATGTTGCAATCACCAATCAATATTGTTGGGTTTGCTGTACTTGCAAGTATGGAGTTTATGTTCATTATTATAGTGTTAATTCGGCTATCTTGAATAGGCAGGTAAACCAAAATTTTATTGAGGTTTATAGTTTTATGTTGAAAAGTTGTAATTAGTAAGTTAGCATCTATGAATATAATTTTGAAAGCTGTGAAAGGGCAGTTTGTTGAAATAAGCATGCCTGTTCCTGCAGAAGGTGATGAAGAGTCTCTGGAACAGGCACAGAAGCCTTCTTTGGTTAAATATTTTGCTGGATCAATTTGTGAGCCAGCATAGATTTTTGTCTCCATTAATCCGAGTATATGCGGTTGTGTAAGTGAAAACCATTGTTTAAGTTTTGTAATTTTTTGGGTCGAGTTTAAACCCCTAACATTCAATCCACCAATTTTTAACTTCATTAAATTGGTGTTTGGTGGTTACATTTATTTTCAGGTTTTGAATTGAGAAAAAATTTGTTCTATAGTGTCTTCATAATTTTGTTCTGTTTCTTCATCTATTGAGTTATTTGATTGATTATCTTGTATTGTGTCACTATCATCTTCTTCAGTTTTAACTCTCTTGGCTGTCCTATTCTTTTTTGGTGGCCGGCCTGGTTTTCTATTTGGAGGTGTGGTATTTTTTGGTATTTGTGGAAGGCATGGTGTAGTTAAGTCCATAATAGCTTCAGATGTTTTATTTATAATTCTTGTTCTTTGTATGTGCTGTGTTTGTGCTGTTTCCTCATTTCTATTGCTATCTATTTCATTGGTGTTTTCTATCGATTCCATTGTATAATTTTGTTGTCTTTCTTGATTCAGTTCTCTATCATTTATTTTTGTTTTAACAGTTAAATCCAAAATGTGATCATCTCCAGTTATGTTTTTGTTGTTTAGTTCCTCTAATTGTTGGTTTTTTATGCTCTCTTGTGTTTCCATTTTTTCTTGAATAGATGTTTGGATCACTTGATTGTTGTTTGTAGTTAATTGGGGTTTGCTTTTGTCTGTGTTATTTTTTTGTTTTTTCTTTTTGCTACAGTTTGCTGCAATGTGACCCCGCTCTCCACAGATGAAGCATTGTGGTCCTAGGCCCCTTATATATATATTTAGAATTGCTTCTTGGTCTATGACTTGTGTGGGGATATTCTCTGGTGCTATTGCTTCATTGAGTTTCATTTTAAAAGTAAAACTATTACTGCACACTGGAATAGGTGTATCAGTAAGTAAAATAGGTTTTAAATATAATACTTTGCCAAACGCTTTCATCATATTTTGAAAGTCATTTATATTATAGCCAAAATAAGTATTTTTAATAGTGCCTGTAATAAAGTTTTTAAGGTTTGGATCTACAACTATTAAAGCATAATTTCCTATTGTTTTGATCTGAGTTAAAAATTTATTTTTTTGATAATCTTCAAAGAATTCTAATGCCAAATATCCAGAATTGGGGTGTTCCCCTATGCTTGAAATTGCTTCCCAACTCCCATTTGCTGTTATAGCTTCATATAACATTTCTCTTGGGAATTTGTAAAACGTTAGGTTTTTTATTATTATTATTATTATTATTATTATTATTATTATTATTATTATTATTATTATTATTATTATTATTATTATTATTATTATTATTATTATTATTATTATTATTATTATTATTATTATTATTATTATTATTATTATTATTATTATTATTATTATTATTATTATTATTATTATTATTATTATTATTATTATTATTATTATTATTATTATTATTATTATTATTATTGCTGCTGCTGCTGCTACTGCTACTGCTGCTGCTACTACTACTACTACTACTGAGAGGCAATTTAATTACTTTCTCCAGTATCTTCTATAGTCCTAAATATGGCTAATGATGATGGTCTCTGGTGGGCATTACAATTTATAGCTGCAATTTGGCATCCCCAGCATATTTGATCCTAAAGTTAGTATAAACTCAATTGACTAGCTACTTGAAATAAATGAGAATTTATTGAGGTTGAATAAGTGAAAGATTGCGTGGAGAAAGTTGAGGTAACAATATATATATACTGCTATAAAATATTAGCATGTAAATAAAGATCATCATGCAATGCTTTATTCATTTACTCATAATAGACAATTAGATATAACATTTTAGTAATGATAATGCTTATCATGTCAAAAATAACTCTTACATTCCAATTATCTCACATCCATTCTTTATATCTTTTGTGAAATGTAATGGTAAAATGATAAATTTGATTGTATGCCATCTAAGCAGAAACTTAGGCAAGTTTCTTAAATGATCTATATTTCAACAAATATTTAACTATCTACTTATAAGGAGAAATACTTTTTTTACTTTTATTTTTCTAGATAAAACATATCTATGTAGCACCTTGAATAAACAAACATAAATTTTTGAGGCTTTTTTTAAAAAATAAGACTATAGCTGTCTTTTTTGTCATATATTTTATGTCTGTTGCTGATAGACATTCATTTATTATTAGAGAGACTTGTATGTATTCATATTATTTGAGGGTATAATTTGTTTTATTCAAGCATATAGTAAGTCATAACTCTATCACTTTATTTAAATTGACATCTAACTCTTTACATGCTATCTAAAGTAATATATCTAATTTAACTTCTTGTATAATAAAATGTTTTCTTCCCTTTATGCATGATTTGCTTCTCATTCTTAGATTCATATACAATTTAAAAAATGAATTTACTTTTTTATACATAATAAATTTATACATAACTATAGATGGAAGCAATATGCTTCACAATAACTTAACCTATTATATTTAGTAGACTAAAAATGCTATATATATATATTTTTTCCGTATGCGATTATAATACATATGTATTATTAATAATAAAACTTATGATTGATAAATGCATTCTCAGTTCATGTACAACCTTATAATTATAAATTATTACTTTTCATAATTAAACTTTCTTAATTCAGCTTATATTAATATATTTGCACTAGCATCTTTTAAGAGATGTAATCTAATTATTATATATTCAAAAAGAAATAAAAACATATTATTTAGCCAGAATTCTGCATTATGATTCCAAATTTTTTTTATTTAAATTTTCTTGCAAAATGTAAACAAATATTATCAGAGCTGGCCTGAAAAAAACGGGCTTTGGAGTAATATTTCCAAATGGAGGGGATGGTCTTTTACTCATGATAAAAATACTTTGATATTTTTAAAAAATATATCTTATTTGCAGATATAAATATATTCCTTTAAAATTATTATAAATCAAGTCAAAAACGATTATTTTCATTTGAATTTTTATTTATTTTGAATCAGAATTACTAAAAAAAAAAAGAAAAGAAAATATAATTTTTTGCATTGTATATTTTATTTTGTTTACTCAAAATAAAATTAATTTTTAAAAAGTATAAATAATTACTTATTTATGATTATTTATAAATTATAAATATGGCTTTGGGTAATTTTATTGAATGAATTTTTGAAAACGCAAAATAAAATACATATACTGTAATGCAAAAAATTGTATTTTATTTTCTTGAATGTTTTATTGCAAATCCATTTAAAACAACGCTATAATTTATTCTTTTTTTTTTTTTTTTTTTGCAAATTCTGAATCAATAGTAAAATTGTTGATGAAGAGAATCATTCTTAACCTTTGCTGATTTCACATTAACTTGATCAGAACATTGTGAAATATAATTACATTTAGCAAATAATAAAAAAAAAAATTTTTTTTTTTTTGATTTTCACTAAAACATAGATCATGCCGGCAAAGGACCTAGTACGTTTGCACTATTCACAACAATCGGCTTTGAGTATTATCTTTCACTAATATACATAAATTTCTTATATTTTCATTAATTTATTATAAGGGATTTGAACACAGACTTTAAAGCCCCTTTCAGTTATTTGCTTTATCTTATACAACCAATATACATAACCACATATCTTTTTCACATGTGTGTAGTCATGTATATCCGTTGTATGAGATAGAGCAAATAGCTGAAGGGAACTTGAAAGACTGTGTACAAATTCCTTATAATTTATATCTAAAACTCCAAGTATGTAAATTATACTTGTTTTTAATTAAATTTTCATTAATTACATACATATATCAATGCAAATGTATTTATGTTAGCATTAAAATTGAATTTTAAAAATCGATTTTAAAATGCACTATAAAAATAAAGTACTTATTTAAGCCCTTAATATCAAAATGTAAGTTAAAGTATTTGAATAACAAAAAATTATAACAAGAAATAGTTTATATATTTATACATTGTATAATAATAAAATAAATGAAAATTATTACCGTGTTTTTTCCCCCCATTAACATTGTTTTTTTTTTATAATGCACCATTTTTTTAATTTATTTACTACAGACAATTTTATTGTTCCTTTGGTAGCATATTTGATATTTTTTTCAGTGAATATTTTCATGTTCTTTTTATTGGTAAGCATCTATTTTCCTCAGCTGGTCATTAAGATGATTATTTAATTTTACTCTTGGCACACACACACTTTTTTTTGTAGCGAGATAAATAAATTTTAATGTAAAAGAGGCAATTGTATTTCTCAGTTCTAGAGATCGTTCATGAAGGATAAGCTCTTCCCTCTTTTTGATACTATTTTCTCAGACAATTTTAAAAGAAAATTTGTTAAATATGTCTGCTTTTCTTGCATTTTATTCATTGAAATGCTAGCTACCATAAAATATTTTATTAATTTCTCATATTTAATTTTCCAATAGCAAAACTATTTTAACAAAATAAATAAAATATTTGAATACAATTATAGATGACTATATGTTTCCATTTTTCACATATATACTTTTTGTTGATTATTAAGAAGGAAAAATAAACATTAAATTGTTAACTTGTTAATAATATGTTTTTCAGATATAACATAGTTGAAAAATAAATGAATTATTTTGATTCTGATTACTGCTGATCATAATTTTACATTTTTTTAAAAATTAATCAACTTTGGCTAATCACTATAATACATTAAAAAATCAAGAAATAAATAAAGCAATGACAGTCTCATTCACACATTAAGTAGTCACTCACTCAAAATCCTATATTAAAAAATAACTAACTACAGAACAAAAATATAAAAAGTCTAAAACATTTACAGTCAGGGATTCAGAAAACAGTACTGAAGTAATTGTCAGTAATGTCATCACTAAATATACAAAATTGTTCATGAAAAAAAAAACTCTATGGATATTATATGTACTATAAAAAATATAAATATTAAGTAAATTCTAAACTTTTCTAAAGTGCCTTGACTTACAATGCAAATTAGTATGCTTTTACACGTGCAATCGATATCTCTTTTTGGAAATCAGAATTATCTTACAATGAACTCCCAGATAAATTGAATGATTAATTACTTAAAAAATTCCACAAACTAATATAAATAAAAAATATGCTCAATTAAACTTAAAAGCCAATTTTTCTAATATAAAGCAATAACCTTTTTATTAGTATGGTTACCATTGATTTACAAAATAATGCTTTTTTTAATGTCATCTAGTATTAGTTCTTGAGAACTGGGAATGGGAACTATTGATAATGAACTTGCTCAAAATAAATGTTTATTCTAAGATTTGTTTCCAATTTGTATGTAAGCTTCCAATGTTTAAATCTGAAAGTATTCAATTTTAATATAATTCTACTTGTGACATAACTGATTTAAAAAGCAAAGTAAAATTAAAAACAATAATTCACATCAATCTGTCACAATTATTTGATTTTGTTCACTCTCTTCCAACCAAATTTATAGAATTAGAGTTCTTAATATGAAAACATTCTCTCATAAGTGACTGGGATATAAAATCTTCAGTGAACTTAAACACTATTGAATCAAAGTATTTTTTGAAAATTTAGTTCTGTTACTATCATTGTTTTGATAATCACCCTTTATTATTGAAGATTTTAAAAATACTAGACATTCTTAAAAATAAATAATTTGATCAAAACATTACCTATATTTACTTTAAGAAAAATATAATATTATATGAAAGTACAATGAAAATTTTGAAAAAGAATAAAAAAGATTATATAAAACAAACAAATTTATTGTTTCTAAGGTGGCTTCCCATACATTCCTCAGTTGGGGTTATAATGCTTCTCACTCAAATTCTCTGGCAATGTTTTCAGCACAATATTAGTAAAGTGTTGAGGATAATTTAAAAAATGATACTAAACATTTTAAATCTATTACTAACATATTCAAATTTATTTTAAACTAAAGAAGACATTTGCTCTTCAATAAATCATATTTAGATAGATATCAATTATAATAATCTTCCATGATTATGAACTGCTCAGCCTTTACTCCAATCAATTGTGACTGTTGAATTAAAGTTTTAAAAATTTAACAAGGCTAATCATTATTGCAGTGCAAATGAATCACATTTTCAGTAATGCAATATTGCCATCTAAAATTGTTGCACTTAACTCAATCCATTAGTTACATGATTCACAATTTAATGATTCCCTAATTGGTTTTTTGTGGATTTTGAAGAAACAGAATAAACCAATGAAAATATGATGTAGTTGAAACAAAGAATGTAGTTGAAGTATTGGCAGATCAAATCATTTTTTCCTTCAACTTTTCTAATTCTGTTTTATAATTTGATTCTAAACAAAATTTTGGATGTTACATTTTGTGATAAATCTGTTTCCAGTAAATCACATGTAAAGCTGATGTAAACACACACATTGTTTTGGGATTGTTAGATAACTCCATAATAAAGAGACTCAGAACTGAAGCAGTTATACCAGGAAAAAAAAAGATATGATAAATCAAATTTAAAACTTCAAAATGCTGATATTTATTTATTAATAGAAACAAAAATGTCAAATAATAAATCTTTCCATAATAAATAATTTTAATAAAAAATACATTTTGCTAATCAAAAATCTATTCATCTTATTAAGGCATTGCCTACATATTAGTATTAGAATAATCTTTAAGACTGTTTAAATCATAGATTTATTAATATATTCAATAATCTTTTATGTTATTGGACTATAGTGGTATAAATTCTCCAATTTTAAAACATTTGTCTCTACTACATTCATCTCATTTCCAGATAATAGGCACTATTTACCCTAAATATCAAAATAGCTCAGATAGTCTTACTACCTTTATGATTAATTTGTCATTTTGATTGCCAGCTTTACAGAAATCTCAGTTATTGACTTGTATGTAGCTTTTTTGGACTGTGTTTTCTTATCAAAAAATACTGTATATTTTCTCATGTGTCATAGCATCAGCCAGGAAGTGAACCTGCTAACCCGGGACAACTGCTTGTAAAGCAGCTGTCACTTACCTCTCGACCACCAATGCTTGATAAATACTATATATCTTTTCTCTCATCAGCATGCTATTTCAAAGATGGTACTTAAATGTTTTTATACCACTTACAAATAACATTTATTATTTTCTAAATGCTTTGATTTTTAAATAAAGTTTTATTTAAAAAAACATTCTTAATTGTTTTCTGAATATGCAGTTTTTTTATTTGTAAGGGGAATTGAAGGGATTTAAATATGTTTGAATATTAAACAAATAAATTTAAATGATTTTAATTATCAAGTATACACATAGACTCTGAACACTAAAGAAATGGAAATTCTATAATTATGATGTATTATATATTAAAAGCATGCTAAGCATGAATAAAAGCTAAATTTAAAATTTATAGACTACCTTTTTTGTATAAATGTCCAGAACACTTATGTGAATATTTTAAAGTATTTACTACTATAATACAGTTTTGAAAACCTTTTGGCATATGATTTTGATTAATTATATAAAAATAGTTTACTTATTTTGTGTACATCACAGAAATCATAATTTAAGAAAAATAAAGTGCAAATTTGTAGAAACATTTTAAAAGTTATCTCTTTTAATTATGAGACTCTAGAAAAAATTCTGTTAACAGAGGAAGCAACAATTATAACCAGAAATAATCGTGTTCATTTAAACTAATCCACAAATTAATGTCTAAACAAATGGTAACAATAGCACTATATGCTTTTGTGTGATCGAGAGACTTTTTTTTTTCAACAAGTGTGTTTCTGTGATAGCAATCATTGTCTATTTTAATCTACACTCTGAAAATTGTGTTATTTGAACAAAGCTTATATTGAGAATTTTCTATTTGGTGTACAGATTAAAATAAATTATTTTTTAATAAAGCCAAATCTTCACTAGCTTCTTCTTATCTGTATAAGTTTTAAGATTCATATTGTTACTCAGTGACATTTAGACCATGATTATATGTAAATATGGATTTAATTTACATTTTATCAATTTTCTTCATATTAATTTTTTTAATCATTTAAACTAGTACTATTTTTGCTTGTGTAAATATGACTTTATTATATTTTTATGCCACAAATATTTTTTTCAAATAAAGATATATTTTATTGCTTTTATTAATATTATTGTTTAATAATTTGTCAGGATGTCTATAATAGAATATTTCAAAGAACGTTATTAAGGACCATATATGGTCACAAAAAGACAGATAAAAGTTAATTACAATTACATTAATAGCAAGATCTTGATCTGAGCAAAAAATTTAATATAAATAATTACTCTAATTTAAATTGTGTTGAAAATTGATTTTTTTTTTGCATCGTCCCATAAAATTTCTTTTAATCATTTTTTTTTTGTGCGAACATTTTTTTTTTTTTTTGGAAATTTAAATGATTTTTGAAATGATAAATGCAGACACTTGATTATTAATTTATTCATTTTTTTCCTTTTTCTAATTTGAATTAAGTATATATATATCTATTAATAGAAAAATTATTCTTTAAAAAAGAAAAAAAAAGAAAAATTGCATTTTACTTAGAATTAATACATTGTTTTTCTAACATTTTATAACGCATTTTTATTTAATTAAAAACGGGAAGAAAAAAACAGCTATTTCAATTTTATTTGAAATGAAGTTTTATCTGAAGTGCTCTTTCTGAGTTTCGCTTTAATGATTGCTAGCAAAGAATAAAAAATAATAAATATAAGAAAATTTAAAAATTCACAAAAATGAATATCGATTAGCTCGAAATATTTTTATTTTATTTTGTAATAATTTCAAAATAACGCAGAGGCAAAACTCTCCATACAATAGTGCCACTCAGTGTAAGCCAGAGTAATCAATGGTTGCAGGAAGATTTTTGCATAAAATCCCTATCTAGTGCCTATTCATCCAATATCCCCAGACTAGTTTCTAGCTTGTGGCTTTTATGAGGGAGGAGCCTTGGATCTGAGAGTACTGCACCTAGATCTTAGGATCTAATGCAATTCTCCAGCAATCATCTTTTATCTTATTAGCTAGCTATCAAGCTTTGATATCAAAATGAAAACACAATAATGTTTTCAATTTATGCTCATTAGCTTGTATAGCATGTAGATCTGAATTCAATTCAGCATCCATACTTTTTGGTGTCTTTGGTTCTTTAACAACCACAGGCACCATAATTCTATTGGGCAGGATTGGTATTAAACCATTAAATATTACATGATCATCATTCATTATGCTTACACAAGCTATTTGCAAAGTGGCATAGCTCTTCATACATTAGTGCCACTCAGTGAAAGCCATAATAATCAATGGATGCAGGAAGGTTTGTGCTATCTAATGCCTATCATCCAATATCCCCAGACTAGTTTCTCACGTGTAGCTTTCATCAGTGAGGAGCCTTGGATCTGAGAGCACTGCATCTAGTGAGAAATTAGTCTGGGGATATTGAATGAGTAAGGTTAGATAGCTATTTTATGCACAAACCTTCTTGCATCCATTGATTATGCTGGCTTGTACTGAGTGGCACTTCTGTATGAAGAGTTTTGCATCTGTGTAAACAGCTTGTGATGTTTAGTGGTTTAGTCCCAATCCTGCCCAATAGCAATATGGTAACTGTGGTTATTAAAGAATCAAGGACACTAAAAAGTGTGGATGCTGAATTGAGTTCATATCTATATGCTATACAAACTAATGAGCTTGAATTAAAACATTGTGTTTTCATTTTTGACTCAAATGCTTTATTGTTAACTAATAAAATAAAAGGTAGTTGCTAGAGGGTTAAGTTCGATTTTAAGATCTAGATGCGGTGCTCTTAGATCTAAAGCTCCCCACTGATGAAAACCACAAGCTAGAAACTAGTTTGGGGATATTGGATGAATAGGCACTAGATAGGGATTTTATGCACAAACCATTCTGCATCCATTGATTACTCTGGATTGCACTGAATGACGGTACTGTGTGAAAAATTTTGCCTCTGTGTAAACAGCTTGCATGTGCATAAACAATGGCAATGCATGTAATGTTTCATGGTTTAATTTCAAAATAAATTATTAAAGAACAACAATATTACATCTATCATCTGGCAGAGTCATTAAGAACCATATGGTATGTTGCTATAAAAACATCCTCTCCAAATCAATTTCTACTTTTTGTCTTTGTTAATGAAGACTAAGATTCAAAGTTGGAATTAATGCACTTATGCATTTAGCAGCTGTGCTTTATTTCTTTTTTTTATTCCAAGTTAAAATACCTGCATAGTTTTACAGATTTGATATCATGTCAGTTTCTATATATTTTAAAAACATTGTTACAATTATAGTTCCTTTTATTCTTTAGTAATATCATGTGACATATTTTTATTCATATAGTTTCAAGAGCAATTATTTTCATCCTATTCTAGAATCACCTATTGTAAGCTTGAATAATCAATGAATGTCAACTGTCAAAAAATGGTAATTGGATTAGTAGATATGAATTTTATAGGTGTATATTAATAACTCAAATTTATAATAGCTTTAGAGTAGGTTTTTAATAGCTTTAGAGTAGGATGAAGTTAGCTTTTGAAAACAAATGAGAAAGTCATGTGATATTGTTGTTGATATTAATATTACTAGCCACAGAATAGAAGGGATCTCCAGTTGTCATAAAACAGTCTCTCTATAAAAATGATTTGGTAATATAAATACATATATGTAATCATACTTTAATGGGCAGACTTTAATCTACTCCACCCTCCAACTCTCCAGTCATCCATACCATTGAAATGGAATGCCCAAATCCTTTGTTAATGCCAATATTAACAAGTGATTTCAATGTTCCATCATCAGATTTTCAATGGTATAGATGGCTGAAGAGTTGGAAGATGGAATCGATTGAAGCCTCTAAAAGTGTAAAGATTTGTTATCTTAATATAAAACTGAGCACTGATTATATACATGTATGGAAGATAATTATCTGGACCAACTGATGAGTTCTAGCTCAGCATGAAATACATATATTGAAGATCATTAATATTTTCCACAGGTCTCTAAAATATACTGGTATTTTAAATAATATTATATATATAAACATGAAAACAAATAAGCCTGAGTTTATATCTTAATGTTTTTGTAAATTTCAGGATATTTGTTTGAATAGTATAAAGGAATAAAAAGTGGTGGCCAGATGCATAAGGATTATGTTTCAACTTTGAATCCTAATCTTCGCTGATGAAAACAAAAACAATAAATCAGTCTGGAGATGAGGATTTTGTAGCATAATGTTCGTTGATAAGTCATGCTTATAGAAAAACTGTTTTTGAAATAATTAAAAAGTGGAAATATTAATTATTAACATTAAAGCTAATAAAAAATAAAGTTTTATTTAGTTCTAATTAAAAATGGATCAAAATTACATTGTTTAATTATTATTTTTTTTTATAAATGTAAAAACATTAAAAAAAGTTGCTTTTCCATGAATCACAATAACTAAGATTTTTTTATTCCCATAATTTTTTAGTAACTTTTCAATTGGAATTGTATTAAATGTCTTTCAATCATATATACTTTTTAAAACAAATACTGTATTATAATTTTTAAGTGGTTTTAACAAATATTAATTCATATATGATTTTTAAGATCAATATTAGATTATGATTAGCGATAGTTATAGTAAAAATTAAAAAAAAAAACCAACATTATTTGCGATGTGTTAAGTATTTTCAGATATTAACTGACATAAGTAATCATTTTTTATTGATAAGAATGTCTGATTGGAAAGAAAAATAATTCTAGATTAATGTTTTCCTAAAGGTTTGTTATGATGGTGTTTTAATTGTATTTTTATATTAGACTATTTCCATCATCAAATGTGAGTATTGAATGTCTTTAGAAAAATTTAACTTTATTTAAATATTCCAATATATGCACAACATTTTGAGAGGTATATTCTCCTCTCTTCTTCAGGTGTTGCTGGCCTGACCAGTGACAGTACTAGCATGGGATTCAAACCTGGATCCTTAGGTTCTTGAGTATTGAATTTTAAGGTAACACTTTAATCAACAGAGATATCCTGCCAAAAGCAACAGTCAGTAGAAAATTTTATATACTTATCTATGACGTGCCTTCTGTTTCTCCACTTTTTTCTAAGAGCAAGATTGATTAGTGGTTCTCATTATATATAGTCACACTAGTTTGGCTTATGAGATTGTTTGCTATTGTCATGTGATCAGCTTCTTTAGATTATCTTCTTTGTATCTTTTTTTCTTTATCCAATATTTATGTATTTTCCCAATTCAACATATGTTCATTGGCATATACATGGTATGCTATCTTAGACACATCTTTTCTCTCTCTTCTAATCATCAGTTGTCTTATTGCAAGTGCTTTTCAATGGGATGACTAGCCTCACCAATATGTTTTTCCACATTCACATGGTATTTCATAGATGCAGTTTTTTCTTTTCAGCATTTCAAGTTTAGGTGTGCATATGTTAGAATTCCTTGTAGTGTGATATGGCTCTGGAAAACTGTTCTGCAGATTGCCCTTAATTTGTCTGCTATTTTTGGAATGTATGTATACACTACAGTACTAATAATTGTTTTTTTTTCTTTTGATAGTTCTTTTTGTTGTCTATTAAAGTTTTCTTAATAACAGCTAATAGATAAACATTTTTTATAAGAGTTTGTTCTATATAGATCTTTTCTTTTTCAAATCACTGGTTTCTGAACAAACTTCTTTTGCTCTGTTTCATAGTGATAGTATAACTCCATGTTTTGTGTTTCTGGTGGGATTGAATATATAGGTTAAGTATTTTCCTGCAGGTGTGGGGATTTGGTAAATGGTAGTTTCAATTTTGCTATGAGGGAGTCTTGTCACAAGAATAACTAAGAATGCCAATTTTTGTTGTTCTGATTCAATTTGTGAATTTAATTGAAGGAGATATGTTGTTAATGTGTTTCCACAAAGTTTGTAGCAGTGCTTCACCATGTTGCCATAAAACAAATAGATCATCTCCATAGTGAAACCAAACTTTAGATGGATATGGAATAGTTTCTATGAAAATATTGTTTAATTAGGAGTGACAATGGAGAGCCCACAGCCATTTCTTGATTTTGTTGGAAGAATTCTTTGTTATACTGAAAGTAGATTGTTTTAATGTAGAATGTTAATAGTTCAATTATACTATCAATAGGAAGAGCTGTTCTGTTTTGTAAACTATTACCACCATTTAATATTTTTCTTACAATAGACAATGTTTTTTCACATGGTACATTTGTGAATAATGTTTCTACATCAAAGCTTATCAGTAAGTCAAGTCTTTTTTTCATTTTTTTGATTAATTCTACAAAGTTTCTAGAATCCCTGACAAAGGATTGGGTCTTGTGTGCCAAAACAATTAAAACTTTGAGAAGAAATCTTGATACATTTTGGCAAGGTGAATTTTTAGGACTAACAATAAGTTTTAATGGAACATGGTCCTTATGGATTTTACGTAGTCAATAAAGATGAGGATTTTTGTTGAAATATGATGTTATTTTACTTTTTTCTGAATCAGAGAAGTACCTGCAATGCTTTCTGAGTAATGCTTGTAACTTTGTTTCTGTACTCAGTATCAGATTTTTTGCCACTTTTCTATATTGGCCTGCTGTGACAAGTTCTTGTATTTTGATTTAATAATCAGTTGTATCCATTACAACTGTTCCATTGCCTTTGTCAGCAGGGATGATAATTAATAGATTTATCTATTTTGAGAGATTTAATTGCTTTTCTCTCACCACAGGATTGTTTGTCAAGTGTTCTTTTTATTGTCCAGCATAATTCTGCTGCTTCTTTTAAAGGCAATTTTTGAGTGACGTTGTCAGTGCTACCACTATATCTAATAAAGGAATATTAGATGATGTTAAGGCAAAGCTCAATCCTCTTGCAAGAACAGAAGTTTCAGTATCTGTTAGATCTTTAGAACTAAGATTTTTTAACAGATGAAGTTGGTACACTGCTTGGTACATTATGATTTTTTGATATGCTATTAACTGTTGCCTTTGTCAGGATGGCTCAGTTGGTTAGAGCATTACCTTAAAACTCAATACTCTCTTGAAACATTGTGCATATACTAATCTTATTGATGATCTGAATGTATTTGGAATATTTAAATAAAGTTAATTTTTTTCTAAAGACAGTCAATACTAATCATAGATGATGGAAATAGTTCAATATAAAAATACAATTCTAGATTAACTTCCAATTTTTTAGTTAGAAAAAAAGAGAGAAAAATAATTTGAATCTTCCCAATTAGTGGAACATTTTTATACTGATCACTTAGCCTAAGAGTAATAATCCCATATTTGATAGCTAAAAGTTTCTGAATTTATTCATGATGTTAGATAGTGAACAAAGAAAAAAAACTTAATTAAATGGAAGTACAATATTTTGTTTGTACTATGGGACTCAAAATGTCACTTGACCTTCAAATAAACTATTCATGCAGTAGTATGTTTAAAGCAGAATATTCTTTACTCCAAAATCATCTATTATAAGCTTGTGTAATCAATAGTCACTAAATGGTAGTACTTTATTTAAAATTTCAAAACTGTATGATGTAGCATTAGTACCAGTTGGTTACTTAAACTTACAGTAGATAATTGAGTACAGAAAATTAACTATTCATAATAAAATATATTATATAAGCTAGCAAAAATGCTTTAATGGTATATACATATAAAATTTGCTATTCTTTTTTGAGCTCATTTGAAAATACATTTCATGATAATTAAATATCCCAATTCTATTTATTTTATTTTAATCAATATTTTATATCTCTGTTCAATTGCTAATTTAGTTTTATGAAACAACTTTTTTTTTTGACTTCAAGTAAAATAGTAAATTAAGTTTGTAATATTTTTTTCAAATAGTCGTGTTCAATCACGTGATATTTAATGTATTTAAAATATATCAGTTCTTTACAATTACTTCTGCCTAAGTAAAAAATTGTTAAAATTCTTTTTTTTTTTTATTTAAGATTGATTATTTATGAACGTCTGAGTTCTCACTTTACAGCTTAAATGAATTTGAAGATATTCTGCAAGTAGATTAAATTGAAAACTAATAGATTTTTTAAACATATCAGAATGTTTACTTATATGTTCTATAATATATGAATGATTTTTTTTAAATTTTGGACATTACTCGCTTTTTTATAATTTAAATTTAGATATGCTTTATACAACTTCTCCCAAGAATTTCTGCCATTTTTTATTTAAATAAATTTATACATTTTCTGTAAATATAATTAAATGACAAATTTGTTTTATTTCATTTATGATATGTCATTTAATGATGGAAAATTAGATTTTAGTGTTTCATTAGCAGTTCATACAATCATAATTTATGATTAATTAATATAGAAAACTGTATCTAAAGGATACCATTTTTTCACTTGAATTGAGCTTATTATTAGTTCTTAGAATATTCAAATTTCTAGTATTTCCATTACAATTTTCTAATAATGATCTCTGTTTTGATTGAGTTTTTTCAAACATATTTTGAATTTATTATCTTTATAAGCTTATTCAGGTGCATATAAATTATTGGAATAATTTAGAAACAATTAAAATATTTTTTTTTGTAGAAAGAACTATAATGAGTCATCATAATTTTATTCACAATTCAATTTTACATTTTTTTAATCATGTAATTACAAATGCCTTATTTTAATTTGCATATATTGCCTTTGTCTTCAACTTAGCATCAATTCAACTCCAAAAACTATGATATAAACAAATAATAAAAGCTATATTACTTACTGTCTACTGACTTTACTTATTGTTTTTAGGATAGAAAAATAAATATTATTTTGTTTATAATTTTTGTATTGTTTTTTTTTTTTAAATACTATATAATTTATCAGTATCTGTTTTTCTCTATAATATAAAAAACATTTTAAAAATAGCTTTTTATATTTAAAACCTTCATTAACTTTTTGCTATTTCACTTTATGTAATATTTATTTTTTACATGAATTATTTTCCTTACTTGAAATTTTAATATATTAAAACTTTTTTTAATACAATACTGAGTCCATTAGTTTTATAAGTGATTTTCTTTCATAACATTTTATATTTCTTGTATTTATACATTGTATTGCAATGGAGAAGATCTTATTTTACCTGCTGCTATTAAAATGATAGAAATATTTCATGGAAGTAAATATGGTGATGACATTCTGAAAATTCATTTGTCAAATGATACAGTCACTAATAGAATTTCTGAAATTAGCAAATACCACTTTGAATAGACTTAAAGAAAGCCCAATATTTACAATTCAATTGGACAAAACAACTGATATTTCAAAAATAGCTCAATTATTAGTATATGTCAGATACATTTATAAAGAAAATATTGAGGAAGATTTGTTATTTCATCATTCTTTGGAAGAACATATAAGAGGTGAAGACCTTATATATAATGAAGTAGACAATTTTTTTGAAAAACTAAAGGTTTAGAAAGAAAAAAATGCTTTGGAGTATGCACAGATAGTGCAAAAGCAATGACTCATGAAAATATTAGTTTTAAATCATTTGTTAAAGCTTCTGGTAATAATCATGTAACTTTTGCACACTGTCTGATATATTGAGAGACCCTTGCAGCAAAAAGATAGCAATGGAATTGAATGATGTGCTTAATGATGCTATCAAAATTATAAACTTTATTAAAATCCATGCCCTTAACAGCCACTTATTTTCAAATCTTTGTAAAGACATGGACTTTGAATACAAAAATTTTATTATTACATGCAGAAGTAAGATGGATGTCAAGAAGGTGAAGTTTAAAAAAATTATTGTTATTAAAAGAAGAAATTAAATGACTTATGGCTATCAAAGCTGTGCATATATTCCCATAAATATATTATAAACCTCACTATTTTGCTCAGATTTGCTCCATGCTTTCCCATTGCAATTTTATCATCACAATAAAGTCCATCTACTTTTTATCTTCTTCAATAATACTGTGCTTTGCTACCTTTCATATCTTAATCATAAGACAACTTTCAATTCTAGAATTTTTGAGAATTATAAAACTGAAATAGAGACAAGTATCACAAAATTAGGCAGTAATTCTGAGATTGATTATATTGTACCGAAGTACATTGATATTTAATTAATTTTATGAGTCCCATGTTTTAAAATATAAAAATTTAAAATTGAGAGAATAAAATGTAAAAAACTAAAGAGCGGAGGGGGGGATTTGTTATTAAATAAAAATAAACTGTAAACGCTTTTTAAAATAATATATTTTTTGTTTAAAAGAGAAAAAAAAAGTCTTATAATAAAAATGATTTTAATATTCTTTAAATGAATTTATAATAAAGTAAATAAAGAGATTTTGTTTTTTCTTATAATAAAATAATTAAATATATGTGCGTGTGTGTATGTAATTTTTAATAAAAAAAATAGAAGCAAAAGCTGATTTATTTTACGAGACCAAAGACGCTGCTGCTAATAAAGTTTTCTATTGTTTAAAACAGTATAAATATCTCAACTTTTGATTATTCTGGATCTGTCTTTCTCATTTTAATAAAATATTTTTTTGAAGTAATATCTCCAAAAAATGTTGTATTGTTAAAACGAACGTGGTGTGCAGTCGACCGAAGCCGCTCTATGCATCTAAGATCTGCAATTAGTTTGGAAAGTGATCATGTTTATATAGACTAAACGAACAATGGAGTGTTTGTATGTCAAACCAGCCACAAAAATCATACTATGTCACAGGATCTACAGAGGAGTCATTTACCAGACATAAATGAGTTTAAAAATAATTCCATTATGCTGTTTCCGTTGTATTAAAAAATCCTAGGTAATTATTGACTTTGATATCTTACATTCCTGATTTCTTTTTAAAATAAAAGATAGACTTTATTAAAAGAACTTTGCACTTTATGAATTAATCTTAAAAATAAAACTTTAAACTTCAAAAGATAATAATTTGTAATAATAAAAATAAGTAAAATCAGCTTCTATTACCAAATAATATTTTAAAACAATTTCATGCACGTATGTGTGATATTTTTAAAAATATATATATAATGTAATGTGTATACTTTATTTGCTAAAGTAATATATTAAAATGCTCTATTTTAATCTTTAAAAAAGAAGTGTGTGTGTTTCATTATAAGATAAAATGATTAATTTATTTTAAATAAAAAAATACTTAAATTATTTTTCTTAAAATATTTATATTTATTTTGATACATACAAGTAAGTATAAATATTTATTTTTCTAATAAAAGTAGGAGGAAAAAAATCTAATTATTGATAATAGTATTTCAGGAAAAGATTCGCTAAGTTAAAGATATAAATATTTCAGCATTCAGTATAATATTATTATTATGGTTTTAAAGGATTGAAGTATTTTTTGAATGGTTCGGGAAATTATTTTAGTTTTTTAAAAAAAGTAGTAGTAGCTTCAAGGGGGCATTTAAGATACCTTTTGCTTGTCTATTAGTGGGTGGTTGGAAACCAGTTGAGCTAGCGGGGATTTCAGGTACCAAATTATGCTGATCAGATAGACATGCTAATTCTAACATAATTAGCTGGCGCCTAAGGGATTTTCTTTCTTCTTTTAAAAATAAAATAAAGTGTTTATTTGATCAGTGTATATTTGGTAGTCGAGCATTGGGTGTTATTGGTAGTTCACTACTGATGATAGTTGACACTTTACCTGAAAAACCAACCACTTTCTGGGAGGGAAGTTTAGGAGGACAAAGTATAATAAAATATTAATTGATATTTTTTTGTCAATAGTTGTTGTTTCCTGTATTTAATTGGTAAGTTTAGTTGAAGTTGAGATGCGGTTGGTTCATTTGGCACCCAACAGGGGTGAAACTAGACATTTCAAGTGGAAGAACCGATGGAAGTTGTGGTGTGGAGGGGTGTACAACGTATTAACGTAGATAGTTGGACATTTATTAGGTGCAGTAACATGGCCCGAAATTTGACGTTTTAAGTGGAGGAACTGATGGAAATTGTAGTTTAGAAGGGCATTTGGCGCATTAATGTAGATAGCTGGACATTTATTAGGCACAGTAACGTGGCCCGAAATTTAGTTTTTAAGTGATAGGACCATAGGTGAATAGTCATTCGGCACATTAACATAGGACCAATGTAAAGGACAGTTGGACATTGATGTAGAGATTTATAGGAGCCTGAAAATAGTCATAGCAAATGATAGGATTACTATAAAACATAGTTGGGGAATTCATTTGGTGAATTGATGTGGCTTGAAATTGGTTGTTTAAATAAAATAAACAACTTGGATTGTAGTTAGTTGTTTAGATGGTGGGTCAAAGTTGACCATTATTGATATAGATGATATTTTTTGAAGAGAAGTTTAAGAAACGTATTGGTAGTACTTGTATTTTTTCCCCAAACTGGTTAGTTTTGGTGTATTATAAAAGGTTGATTTTCATGGACGTTAGAATGTAGAAATGTAATTTTTTAAAAATAAAAAATAAAATGCACTCCAAATAAGAAGATAGATGAACATGAGGCATAGAATTAGAACTAAGAAGGTGGGGTTGACTATGCATATGCTGAAATAGATTTTTTTTATATTTAGATAAATTTAAATATGATTAATAATATAGTGGAAGAAAGTGGTAGTGAAGGAGGGGCAATGTTGGGAGGATCCACAGATAGTTGAAGAGAATGTTTTTTCAAATATTAGTAAATATGATGAAAGAGATGCATGAAGATATACATTGGAATCAGCAGATAATGAAACAAGAAATTAGTGAATTTAGGACAGAAATGAGGGGAATGAGACAGGAATTAATGGGAAGAATGGATGTAGGTCAGGAAGCAGTAGAAATAATAAGGAAAGATGTGGATGAAAAAAGGACTGAAATTTTAGAATTAAAAGGAAATATGGAAGAACTAAAGAAGGAGTTAAATGAGAGAAAGGTAAATCAATTAAAAGTAGAGAGAATGGAAGGAAGTAATGACAAAGAATTGGGAAATTTTGAAGGGAAAATAGAGGGTAAAGAGGATGAAAGGGCTGAAACAGATTGGACAGAAGTGTGATGATTTTAGTTTCATTGATAGGCAGGACATACAGATAGATAAGTTCATGGAAAAGCAGTTTAGTGTTTCAGTGTTTAAGGCAGAAGTGGGAGAGAAACCGTTAAAACATTTAGAAAGTTTAAGGTGTTTGTTTTCGTTTAAAAGATTGCCAGAGGATGATAAAGTTGCAGTAGCGAGTGGTTACTTACAAGGGACTGCATGTAATTGGTGGTATACTGTGGGTGATAGGCCGCAAACATTTGCTGGTATAGACGTGTGATTTTGAGAGCATTTTGGAATGAGGCTAGGCAAGATGGGATTATGTATAAAATATCTCAGGAAAGATACTCAAGTACTCGGGGAGAAACTCATGCACAATTTTTTTATCGGCAGATAGCAAAGCTTAGGGCATTAACAGCATTTCCTATGTCAGAGGGACAAATGATCAGGATATGGCAGAACAACATGCCACCAGAGATATAGCATTTAATGTTAGGTAAGAATGGGTGTTCAATAGATGAAATGGCAGAATTTTTAATACAAGTCGATTACACTCGGGAACCTTTAGATCGATATAGGAAATGGGATGGGCAAAATAATTTATTGGATAGGAAGAAAGAGCCACCCGATCGATTATAGAATAGAATTATACTGGGATGAAAATTATAGCGAATAAATAGGAATATACATGTACAGTTAAACAAATGTTGAATAAATAAAACTAGATTGTTTATAGGTTTAAATTCTGGGAAAACTAAAATGCTCAAAATGATATTTTAGTTTCAGAGGAGGGACGGAGATAATGTACTGAAGTACATTGATATTTAATTAATTTTATGAGTCCCATGTTTTAAAATATAAAAATTTAAAATTGAGAGAATAAATTGTAAAAAACTAAAAAGCAGGGGGGGGAGGATTTGTTATTAAATAAAAAATAAACTGTAAACACTTTTTAAAATAATAATATTTTTTTTGTTTAAAAGAGAAAAAAAGTCTTATAATAAAAAATGATTTTAATATTCTTTAAATGAATTTATAATAAAATAAACAAAGAGATTTCATTTTTTCTTATAATAAAAAATATATGTGCGTGTGTGTATGTAATTTTTAATAAAAAAAATAGAAGCAAAAGCTGATTTATTTCACGAGACCAAAGATGCTGCTGCTAATAAAGTTTTCCATTGTTTAAAACAGTATAAATATCTCAACTTTTGATCATTCTGGGTCTGTCTTTCTCATTTTAATAAAATATTTTTTTGAAGTAATATCTCCAAAAAATGTTGCATTGTTAAAATGAATGTGGTGTGCAGTTGACCGAAGCCACTCTAAGCATCTAAGATATGCAATTAGTTTGGAAAGTGATCATGTTTATATAGACTAAATGAACAACGGAGTGTCTGTATGTCAAACCAGCCACAAAAATCATACTATGTCACAGGATCTACAGAGGAGTCATTTACCGGACATAAATGAGTTTAAAAATAATTCCATTATGCTGTTTCCACCGTATTAAAAAATCCTAGGTAATTATTGACTTTGATATCTTACATTCCTGATTTCTTTTTAAAATAAAACATAGACTTTATTAAAAGAACTTTGAACTTTATGAATTAATCTTAAAAATAAAACTTTAAACTTCAGATAATATTTTGTAATAATAAAAATAAGTAAAAACAGCTTCTATTACCAAATAATATTTTAAAACAATTGCATGCACATATGTGTGATATTTTTTAAAAAAAAAAAAGAAATAAAATATAATGTAACGTGTATACTTTATTTGCTAAAGTAATATATTAAAATGCTCTATTTTAATCTTTAAAAAAGAAGTGTGTGTGTTTCATTATAAGATAAAACAATTAATTTATTTTAAATAAAAAAAATACTTAAATTATTTTTCTTAAAATATTTATGTTTATTTTGATATGTACCGGTAAGTATAAATATTTATTTTTCTAATAAAAGTAGGAGGGAAAAAATCTAATTATTGATAATAGTATTTCAGGAAAAGATTCACTAAGTTAAAGATATAAATGTTTCGGCATTCACTATAATATTATTATTATGGTTTTAAGGGATTGAAGTATTTTTTTTGAATGGTTTGGGAAATTATTTTAGTTTTTTAAAAAAAGTATTAGTAGCTTTGAGGGGGCATTTAAGATACCTTTTGTTTGTCTATTAGTGGGTGGTAGGAAACCGGTTGAGCTATCGGGGATTTCAGGTACCAAATTATGCTGATCAGATAGACATGCTAATTCTAATGTAATTAGCTGGCGCATAAGGGATTTTCTTTCTTCTTTTAAAAATAAAATAAAGTGTTTATTTGATCAGTGTATATTTGGTAGTCGAGCGTTGGGTGTTATTGCTAGTTCACTACTGATGATAGTTGACTCTTTACCTGAAAAACCAACCACTTTCTGGGAAAGAAGTTTAGGAGGACAAGGTATAATAAAATATTAATTGATATTTTTTGTCAATAGTTGTTGTTGTTTCCCGTATTTAACTGGTAAGTTTAGTTGAAGTTGAGAGGCGGTCGGTTCAATATATAAAAAAAAAAAATCACTCCAAAATAAAATTTAAAAATACATTGAAAAGAAAGGATTATGTAGGAGTTTTGAAGAGGTATTATTAAAATATTTGTTGACAATGGCATGTAACTTGTTGTATTGTTTTAATTATGAAATAATTTTATCATTTATTCATTTTTATACAACCTCTAATAGTACTTGTTTAAATATTTGTTTATTTGTTTGTTTTAAAAAAATTCTAAAATAATATGATAATTGAACAAGCACTAAACTGCTGAATAATAACCATAGCAAATGCCTGAAAAAAATATCTATGATATAGAACAAATATATAAAATATGCTCTTTTATTTAATTTTAAGAGCCTAGGAAATCTCTTTGTTGATAATGAAGATCTTGTTTTTCAAGTAAAGATGAAAAAATCTTACACCAACTCTCTATTAATTTTTTTTAAAATATTTTTTGTCATATTAAAAAACTGAATCAAATTTATCATTTGCAACTGATAATATCCTATTGAGGACTTTTATTGATCTACAGTTGAAACTTTGTTTAGTATTTTACATTTGAAAGTTAAAGTTAAATATTTAAATTGTATTTTATGTTAAACAAAAATTTTCTCAATGCTTTTTGAATTTATTGTGCACATAATTTTAAGTAGAATCAAAGCTGATTTTACTTAAACTACTTTTTACCCATTGTTTTTTTTTTTCATAATTCAATGTCTTTTCTGATTTTAATTATAATGGCTAATAAAAGTTTCTAGTGTTTTAAGACTAAATACAACATCAGAAAACATTTGATATGGTCAGTATTTATTCTGTATCAACTTTTTATCTTCTTTTTTTTTTATTATAAAATTATATATGTGTATTGTATATATATATATCTTTTCAAAAATCGCTACTTCTTATAATGCACATGTAGTTAAATAATCATTAATTTAAATACAGTTAGAGACCAATATTAGTTAATGCATATAATATATTTATGAATAAATTAAAAGCACAGTTCGTACAATGTTTTCTTTTTACTGTAAGTTTGCTTCAAAATAAAATATATTTAAACTACAAAAGTAGTGAATATTAAAATAAAATAAAACTTAAAATAATAATTGAATTTTAATAATAAATGAAAATAATTCAAATAAATCACATAATTTAATAATACAAATCTTAAATTTGTTTCATTATTATCATATTTATTTTATTATTATTTTCACACATCATTTTTAACAGATTTTATAAATTAGTTGAAGATACTTGCAATAACACTCAGTTATATTTGTTAATTTTTAAAATATTAGTGACCATCATACTTAATTTGATTGTATAAACGGTATAATTTATTATTCTCTGATATATATACACACTTCTTAATGCAGTGATCTGCTTTGTGACTTAGGTTTCAAAAATTTGTTTAAAATTTAAAATTACAAACAAATCTTAGGATTTTGTTTTTCCATAACCAAACTATTTAAACATCTATTATTGGTCAGTAAATTATTCTTAGCTAGAGTGTAAAACAAGAGCGAAAATAATGTTAAAACCTTTACCATCCAGGAGTTAGAAAACCTGATGAGGAATGCCATCTCTATTATTTTTCTATGAGAGCTATTGAAGATATGCTGCAGTCAATTATTTGAAGATTATTTACTTATATAAAGAATACTCTATACTGGATATCAAACAATAATTTATATTACCATTAGCTAAATTATTGCTGTCAGTGATTAAATATTTTTATTTTACTTGAACGTAGTGTCTACTTGAAAAAAAGTTTTTCAATAGATACACACATACACACATACATATATATATATGCTATGTACATCAATGATTATATAAGTATAATGTTTTAATTTTTTTAATACATTATATAACTACAATTTAATTTTAAAATAATATGCTTTTTAATTAAATACTTTAAGAATTTCTTCAGGTCATTTATTTTAAATTTTTTTTTAAAAAAGTTTCATTTAACAGAATTCTTTTATTTTTGCAAGAAAAATTACTGAAACGATGCACATTTTTTTATACATATAATTTTTAGCAAAATTTAATAAGCTATAACAATATAAATATATATCATTGTTTATGATATTATTTGAATTCTTAATAAAACCTAATCCAAGCTTATTTTATTTCGTAATATAAAAGAAATATATTTCGTTATTGCAAATACTACACAAACTGAATAAATTTGGTTGGTGTAATTTACGTGAAGATATATTAAATCTAGAATTATTTTAAAACAAGTATAATTGCCAATTTCTGTAATAATTTGCATAATAAATATTTTAAATTATAAATTAGTCTACTTTTTAATTCAATGACACACAAAGCGTGGTGATTTTTTTAAAACACCTGCATATTGATTGAAAATGTCTCAAACGTGTGTCACCAATAAAACCTAATATCATTCACCATCCTTATTTCCTTAGTCCTTTACCTTGATTCGAATACATTGAAATGATTACTTTTAGGTTGTGTCATCAATGCAACGAAGATTATCCTGTTGATTGAATGTAAAACTATACAGCTTATACGATTGTATCTTTTTTTTTTATTCAGAATTTTAGTCTATAAAATTATTGTTTTGATGCAATTTTTCTGAACCATTCTATCGAGTATATATTTCAATAAGTCCAATCAAATGAACTTTAAACTTTTAAATCTGCCATTCTATCATTGTGACAAACTGCATATTAATATTATTGCTAACAATAATATAATAATAGTATTGCTAATAATAGCACAGTTAAAACAATTATAATAATAATAATAATAATAATAATAATAATAATAATAATAATAATAATAATAATAATAATAATAATAATATATTTTTAAATACTTATAATTATTTGTAACGGCTTTTCTACTATTTGATTTCATTTTGAATTATTTTGTTTCCATTATTATCACTAGGTGTCATTCATTAGTCCCTCAAAATGATCTTAATATTACTTGGTAATTTGGTTGAATTGAGTTTAATATTTGAACTAAAATTGTTTTATGCCTTGAGTTGTTTTTTTCTTCTTCTTCCAAAAACAATTCTTCTTTTATGGCTTCAGAATCCATTCTGTGTTGTTTTCAAATTTAAAAGCAGTAAAGCTGATGGCATATTCTTTCTTTATTTTGTATATTCTTTGATTTATTGCTTTATTTTGATTTTGTCTCTAAATTTATTTTCTGGCTTAAGAAAAATTACATATATATATATCATTGATGAATTCTAAAATATATCTTACAATATTTACAAATGAAAAAAAAAAATTAACATTAATATTTTTCTACAAAACTCTATTTATAACATTTACAAAATAAAATAAAATCATATAGTTACTACCATAGGAATTCATCAATTTTTTTTACAGTTAAAATAAAGCAAGTCTTATCACTTGGAATTTGAATTTTCATAATTTAAAAACATAAAATTCCAAATTAAAATGTAAGAAAAACTGATTGAAAATAATAAATTGGATATCTTGAAATAAATAACAATAAGATGTCTCACTCAACCTATTGGTTAGAGAATCATTTTAAATTCAGTATTCAAAAAATCCTATATTACATCACTTCACCTGATGAAAAGAGGGCAAAGAAGTGCCCTTCAAAACATTGGAATTTATACTAACCTATGTGTTATTATTAACAATTAATGTATTTGGAAAAGTATAAATAAAGTTTGAATTTTTTAAAAAACATTCAATTACATATTGGAAATACTTCAGCATATAAAATTATATTTTATTTATATGTTTAGTAAATAAAGTTATCAATGACAAACCTATAAAATTTCTTAACAGTGAAGGAAAAGAAAGGTGGAGAAAAATTATCTTGCAAGTTTTTCTATGTAGCTTTATAGAATTATTTCTAAAGGAAATATTATTTACTGAGAATGATAATCTTATATATCAGACTATAAACCCAATGTTGACAAAAGTATAAAAGAAGAACAATACACTTGTTTTTCACAATGATTCTCTAATTAAATCTAATAAAAATGGTAGATATTGGTGAATTTAATCTTGATTGACTTAAGTCAAGAAAAATGCACAGAAACAGACAATATAATTTCAAAATTACTATAAAATATATTATCCAAAGTTAAACATTATTTGTAAAACTATCTATCGACATTATCCATACAGAAGAAATTATAAAAATTTTGCTTAAAACAAAACTAACAATTTTTAGATCTCATATATTTAAGGGTCCAAAACAGTTTTTTCTAAAATTATTATATATTTTGTAATTTTTTTAAAAGAATCATTTACAAAAAATATGCCAATAGTTTTAAGTCATCTAGATTTACAGCAAAACTGAATTTATATCAGAACAATGATGTTTTGATCAAATTTTACTTTTAACTATCTCAATAAATTAAAAATCATTGCTATCTATATTTATCTAACATTATCTTGTGACTCTAGCAAAAAAAAAATAATATTTTGTTTTAAATGTTTAAATGAATAAAAACTTTTAATTTATTTGACAAAGTAAATAATAATTATAGCAAACACAACATTTTTTACAATGGCCTCCTCATGATTTATATCTTTCATCTTCATTATTAATTATATTAAAAATAGTCATTTGTGATTATTTCTTCAAAGATGATGCAGCATTCAAGTGCTGATTAAGCATATGAATTCCAATCAATGCAATCTCAAAATTTAAAAAAAAAAATCATTTACACTGATGATGTTACCTCAGTTTCATAATAAAAAAGTTCTTTGTTTAAATAGATATAATAAGCAAATATATTGCCCAGCCTGGAATCTTGTTCCTAATTCTATAAATATGACATGCTTCTAAATTAAACAATAAAGTATCTTAAACAATGAACCCTATCTTTTGCAACAAAAATCTAATACACTAACTCTATACCTGTCTACTTAATAATGATTTTCAACTATAGATTAATTTATTTTGGTACTTATGACTTTTCAGGTAAATCAAGATGGCAGCCTACATTTTTGATAAATCTACAGTTTGGGAGGCCTCCCAAAAATGTTTACAAAAAAATGTCTGTTAGGAAACATCATATTTAATAATTACATTTTATTTTTAATTATTGTTATTTTAAAAAAAGAAATTATTATGAAAAAATTAATTATAATATTTACAGTTTATTTTCTTTTTAGGTTTAACTTATTAACAGAAAAAAATATATAAATACAATATTTACACTTTATTCATATCAGCGGCAAGCAATCATATCAAGATCATTAACACACACTTTTCAGGAAAGCAGGATTCTACACCTTTGGAAATAGTCTACTACATTATATTATGTGACATGAAAGTTCCAAATTTTTATTATTATGATAATTTACTAAAAAAACTGCTGACAAAAATAAACACACTGAATTGTAAAAAGTACAACAATGTCATACATTGTAATATTTCAAAACATGGGGGGGGGTAAAATGTTTGGCAAAAATCATCAGTCAAAATAGTAAAATCTTTATATTCTTTTATAAAATCAAATAAAAGAGCAATAAAAATATTTATTGCCCATCTATTTACATTGTACTATAACAAAATAATGTTGAAAGTAAAAGTTTTTATTTTTAAATATAGGTGTCATTACATCTTTTAAAGCTAGAAAGAAAATGATTTTTTCTTCTTTCTTTTACATTAATTGAAAGAAAAAAAAAGAGTGAAAATCAAATATTATTCTCTGATTGTAGCTGCTACTTACAGAAAATTACTGAAACGATAAAATACTACAACAAATATAAAAATTTAAAACTTGAGCTAAATATTAGGAAGAAATAAATGTTTTTTCACAGATATAAATTTTGAATAGCAGACAATGTGCAATTGCTCCACTATATGATGCTTCTACTGTATTTATGGAATAGTTAAAAATAATGAATATATTGGAATAATTGTAAAGAAATTATTTTAATTTTATAAATGTGAAATAATAAAAAAAAAAACCATAAACTTGTTCAAATAACATTTTATATTTATTTATTCTAATATTTTATTTATCTTTTAATAAAATGCAAATTTTTTTTATAAAGGCTCACTCATGCCTGTTTTGCAGATGGTTACCAAACAACTTTATACTGTCCCTACTAATAAACATGAATTATGATTTATTTAAGTAACTTTTTTTAATATTTTGAATGCTTGTACAAGAAAAAGTGGGATTTGTATGGGGGCATATATTGACTACAAATAGTGATAAAAGAGAAAAAATAATTAATAGATTATAAGCCATAATTATAATTAAATATAAGTAATAAACATAGAATCAGCAGCAAATAATCATTGACAGTCTTCCTTTATATTTGGATTTAAAAGAGGCATGCTATACAATTTTAGGCTAGTCATTATCAAACCAATGCCAATCTTAAGGCATAATATTATAAAAGAGCAAGTATAATTAATTCTACTGTTGTGTGCATATATAATATGCAAGTGCTAAAATAATTCTAAACTAAATATACTTCAAAAAGTGCTGGTATAATTATACTAATGCTGATCATAATTGCTCTGAGCAATACCATGAATACATTGACAATAATTAAATTTGTAATTGTCATTGTTTTATAACAAAATAAAATGTGTAGTCTTTAGAGATGATCTTTAGTTCCTTATCATCATCCAAATAGTTTTTAAGAGAATTATATAAATGTTCACACACACACATACTAACATCATATCAAAAGCTAGCTTGGGAAAGCAAGGATCTTTGTGATTATACATGAACAAAGACATATGTAAAATATAATATAATATTTAAATATAATAATTTGAAATAATAGTTAATAAATACATTAATCAATTAATAATAATAATAATAATAATAATAATAATAATAATAATAATAATAATAATAAGAATGCGCATGCGCGTGTATGCCTAAGTCATCAAGAACGAAGGTCTTATTAATAATCTTTTTTTTCCCATATTCTAATCGTTTTCACACTTAAAAACTGTGATATATATCTGTGATAGATAAAGACAGCGATGGCTAATTACTGAACAGTTGTTTTTCTAGCAAAAAGTAAGTAATACGGTCGTTCATAACAAAAAATAAATTCTAACGTCA